>LR737406.1:2570282-2736841 GCA_902655005.2 Marronus borbonicus | reverse complement strand
TAAACAGGGTAATGCTTGTAACTATGTTTCGGAATTATTTTCCACTTTGACTGTATATTTGAAATTTGAACATTCCAAACCATTAATTCAGAACTTCCTTAGTACTGCCCTGTACATTCTGTTTTCATCAGCTTCGGCTGGCTTTAGTTGGTGCTTCTGGAAATATAGTTTTTATAATTTTTTAACAGAAGCAAAATAAGATGTATGTAATTCACTGATATTTAGATAAAAATGAAAAAAGAAAAAACTGCCGACAATTGTAGACCATTTAAATTATAAGTATCCTTCTCTTAAATTCTTTACAATTGTGTATTAATTAGAGGTTATGTATGTTTACAGCCCATCAAATCATAAGCTTAACAGGTATTAGTTTCGAAAGGAAAAGCGTTATTGTAAGTACTTCAACTTAATATAAGCTACAAGACGTTACTTGTGTTTCAAATAATCTTCTAGGGTTTTGTCGAGTTAACTGTAGTGCCACTACGAGATAATTTGAGGCATATAAAGTTAAATGCAAAGCAATGCAGAATCTATAGAGTGGTTTTGAATGAAAGTTATGAGGCGCAGTTCCAATATTTTGATCCTTTCCTAGATATTTGTCAGGGTGATACAGAAACGTATGTAGTTTGAAAATCGATAGATTATTACATAATATATTTACCATTTTAGACGTTCTTTAGAATATTTCTCCACTCAACATCTGTCTGCAGCATCTAAAGTAGATCCTGATAACAGTGCAGGCGAATTAGTAGTTACAGTACCTCCCGAAGCATCTCATTTAATTGCCGAAGGGACAGCATTGAGAGTTGGCATCGAATTCTCATTGGAACAACCACAGGGTGGATTGCATTTTGTTGTTCCACCTGGCGAGGGTTCATATGCCGAGGTAAATAAAAATATTTGATTTGAAATTGAATTGTTAAATAATGCTTACAATAAATGTGCAGCGAGGCGTTCATCTCTTCACTTATGGCCACCAAAATTCTTCAAGATTATGGTTTCCATGTGTCGACAGCTTTGCCGAACCATGCACTTGGAAACTGGAATTTACAGTCGACGAAAACATGACAGCTGTCTCCAATGGAGATCTTACAGAAGTTGTTTTTACCCCTGACATGCGAAGGAAAACATTTCACTATGTCTTGAGTATTCCAACTTGTGCTCCAAACATATCTTTAGCTGTTGGACCATTTGAAATATATGTAGATCCTTTTATGCATGAAGTTACTCATTTCTGCCTTCCACAGTTGCTACCGCTATTGAAAGTGACCACTAGATACATGCACGAGGCGTTTGAATTTTACGAGGAAACGCTCTCGAATCGCTATCCCTATTCCTGCTATAAACAAGTTTTTGTCGATGAAGTTGACGAAGATTATAAATCGTATGCTACAATGAGCATCTTAAGCACGAATTTGTTACATTCAGCAGTTGTAATTGACCAGGTTTATAGCACTAGGCGTGCAATGGCGCAAGCAATAGCTGAGCAGTTCTTTGGCTGTTTCATTTCCATGCAAAATTGGTCTGATATGTGGTTACCCAAGGGAATAAGCTTATACCTCTCTGGACTTTATTGCAAGAAATGCTTTGGGAACAATGAATATAGAGAATTTGTCCAAAGTACTCTGTTATCAGTTGTTAAATATGAAGAGGAATATGGCGGTATAGTCTTAGATCCCAGTCAACCTCCTGCACCAGTTCCATCTTCATCAAACGTCGTTCAACCCAGCAAAAAAACTAGCGAACCAAATTTCTATTTCTCAATTCGAAACTTGCATACAATGTCACCTATGTATGTGGAAGCTATGCACAAGAAAGCTTTGCTGGTGATGAGGATGTTGGAGCATAGAATTGGGCAGGAATTACTGTTACAGGTTTTTAATAAGCAATTATCGCTAGCGTCGAATGCTGCAGGGCAAAAGATCGGATCTGGATTATGGGGCCATATGTTGATTAGCACTAACGTTTTTACAAAGGCGATATTTACGGTTACCGGAAAAGATATGATCGTATTTATCGATCAATGGGTTAGAACTGGAGGACATGCTAAATTCCATTTAACGTCCGTATTTAACAGAAAGAGGTAAGTAAGTAAATAAGGATCATCATGAATGTCTTTTATAAAGTAACGTACTTTAGGAACTGTTAATTAATCGATTTAAAATCACTCGTATTGTGCTTAAACACGTCAAAACATTGTGTTGAAGTTATTACGCGATTCCGATTTTGTTCGATTGTCAACAGACGGTAGGGTAACCATCTCACCGGTAACTTTCTCATACTCAATTTTTCATGAAGAATGTTTGCACATTTCAATTGAGATGTTCACCATATTAGCAATCTCTTTAATCACCACCATAATTTTTAGTTATTGAAATTACATTATTATAATAAATGATAGGTTACACATTTAATGAAATTATATTTTCTTGTAGAAATACAATCGAATTAGAGATAAGACAAGATGCCACTACCCAGACAGGCATTAGAAAATATGTCGGCCCCCTTCTAGTTACTTTACAAGAATTAGATGGTACATTCAAGCATATGCTGCAAATAGAAAACACAGTTGTAAGGGCGGATATAACATGTCACTCGAAGAGTCGAAGAAACAAAAAGAAGAAGATTCCTTTATGTACCGGCGAAGAGGTAGACATGGATTTGAGCGCAATGGACGATTCTCCTGTCCTATGGATTCGCTTGGATCCAGAAATGACCTTGCTGCGCTCCGTAGTAATCGAGCAACCCGATTATCAATGGCAGTATCAATTGCGACATGAAAGAGATGTAACTGCGCAGATGGAAGCTATTGTAGCGTTGGAAAGGTATCCTACGCCATCTACAAGATTAGCTTTAACCGATACTATTGAAAATGAACAATGCTTTTATAAAGTAAGATGTAGAGCTGCGCATTGTTTGACGAAGGTCGCTAATGCTTTGATAGTGAATTGGGCCGGACCACCAGCTATGTTACAGATATTTCGTAAATTGTTCGGTTCATTTGCCGCACCTCACATAATAAGACAGAATTCGTTTCAAAATTTCCAACATTATTTCCTTCAGAAGACCGTACCATTAGCAATGGGAGGTTTACGAAATGCCCATGGGATTTGTCCTCCAGAAGTCATTAGATTTCTATTGGAATTATTCAAATATAACGATAATTCTAAGAATAGATACTCCGATAATTACTATAGAGCTGCTTTAGTGGAGGCGCTAGGGAAGACTGTAACTCCCGTTGTGTCCGTTATACAACAAGGGGCGCCAATAACGTCTGAAAACTTAAGTGCAGACAGTAAATTGCTCCTAGAAGAAATTACCAGAATGTTAAATTTAGAGAAATCACTGCCATGTTATAAGTTTACCGTAACTGTTTCTTGTTTGAAAGCTATTCGGACTTTGCAGAAGTTTGGACATTTACCGAGTAGTCCGACGTTGTTCAGGAGTTATGCTGCGTATGGGAGATTTATAGGTAGGTAAAGATATGTTTTGAAGACAGTTACCAACATCGAAAAACAAGTTATTTACAAATATTTATTAGTATTTTTTTTGTAATCTAAATGACCTAAAAGCAACATTTGGCTTGCGTTTATTTTAGTTCTTATTTTTTAGATGTTCGATTAGCTGCATTTGAATGCCTGGTCGACTTCGTTAAAAATGACGGCCGCGTACCGGATCTCAACCACCTCCTAGACATAGCAGAAAACGATCCCGATCCAGGTGTAAGGCATAAGTTAGTGCGCATGCTTATTCTAAACCCACCGTTCGATAGAGCGACTAGGCATCGTTTAGACACTGTAGATCTTGTTGATAGGGTTTGGACCAATATAAAGTACTGGTGATTCTACATACAATTTATATATTTATTAATAAAATATTGTTTTAGCGGGATGTTATCGCACGACTCTAAATTACGTTGTGATTTCGCAGATTTGTATTACAAACTCTACGGTCTGAAAAGACCGACTTGTTTGCCAATTCCAGAATTGGCGGGAATTTTGAAACCGCAGAAAGTTCACGATGAAATTAGGAAGAAGCCGCAACATTTTAGCAACGATTCTAAACCGTCTACGAGTGGTTTTAGTGAGGCCAAGAAACCCAGTTCACCGATGGAGAAGGAAGGTGCTACTGATATAATCATTGAAGAGAATGTTGAATGCATTAATGTTGAAATAATGGAGGATAGACAAATTAAGGTATTTAGATTGATATGAATCCTTCGCGTTGGATAAAATCGTTGTTTTGTCTTTATTTAGCAAGAACCTTTGGATATCAAACCAGATCCGGTATCCAAACAGGAATACTTCTCTGACAATTCAGTGTCTCTTCCAGGTTTAATGGGATTGGCTGGGCCCGTTGGATTTGAACCAGGAATGTTCAAGAAGGAAGGAGAAGCTAAACATAAGTCTGATCCAACAAAGGTTTGTATTTGCGCAAGAGCTTTTTTTAACATAAACTAAAAACTAAATTCACTTATAGATGAAGAAGAAGAAGAAAGATAAGAAGAAACACAAGCATAAACATAAACACAAACACGAGCATAAGCACAAAGAAAAGAAAGAGAAAGATGGAAGCAAATTAAAGGTAAAGGAGGAGACGTTAAGCTCCATGAGTTCAAGTCCCAGCCCCAATCCGCATTCTCTCGGCGGCGAAACTCTCTGAAGTTTTGTAAAAAGGTTTTTATATTTTCGTACTTGTAAAGTATTTAGGGTGCCGTTATTACTGATGTGTTGAACGTTGAAAATCGCCCCCTCTCTTAAGAGATTTTTTTTTTGTTTTACTTCTCAGTAACACATAAAACTCAATATGTTCCCTACTAAGCAGAATGCATTTCTGTAAATGGTATTGAATGTTTTTAAGCTTGATCTCTTTATAGGCTGCTGCCAGAAAAAAATGACTAACAAGTGTTTTTACTCTAAGTTGTATGTTCTTTCATAAATACCTTAAGCTAAATTGAGAAGTTTTATTACTTGACCAATGAAAATAAAATGATATATAGATATAGAAACTTACACGACTCACAGCAGGCCTTATTCGCAAATCTGTATATATTCAAAACATTGAATCCTCTCATTCTAATGCTTCTTTATATTTTTTTCCCTAAATTTTTCTAATTGTATGTTAAAAAGACGCTAATTTTAAATATAAATAGTATTACAAATCATTGATACATGTGTAATTTTCTCTTAGTTGCGCAATTATTTCTACTAATTGTGGAGCGGGAAAAGCAATGCCCCTTCTTAAAAATAACTTAAAATGTGTTTCAGCTGTGGACGATGATGAACCGAAAACCGGAGTATTTTGAATAGTGTGGCCTTTAAATTTATATAAAAAAATTGGAATCCAATAAGATGTAACCAGCAATCGAGAAGAAGTAAGTAATAAGACTTTTGTCATCATTTTAAAAGATGTTGGTTAAAATTACTGGTTACCGACACATCTGCTTAAATAATATTTCATAGTTCGAATGTATTTTATAATTTCAAGACATTTTTATAAGAATCACAAGGAAACTTTACTTTTTTATTTTTATTAGTATTTGAAATTGTAGTTTAATAGGTTAATTTTGATGACTAAAATTTACGAATTGAGCCATTTTTCAATGGTTCCTGCGACGACCGATGGCGTCAGATATTCGTCGTCAAAATTCGCCTGTGGTATAGCACTGCCTTTATGATCCACCACAAATAATTATATTCGTTGTAAACTGTATATGTAATGTTTGAGAAAATGTGATAACACTTTTAATATACAATAATTTTATTATTGTTTTCTTTTCTTCATTTTATAATAACATATAAATTATATAATAATAAAAAAGTCAAATATAGATACGTTATATAAATATGAAAAGTTTTGAACTACGTTTTCTTTGGTAACATCGATGACATTCTAAGAAAAAATCGGTTACGCGATATACGATCCGCCATGTGTACATGTATAATAAATATTGTTTTGAACAAAGATTCACAGTTTCTAAACATCAATAATACTGTCGTGTTTCTTATTATCCTGGCCAGAGTCCTTTAGTTTCTCTTGCATCTGCCGCAACATATCCTGCATTCTACGGATCTGCAATTGGAACATGATAAAGATAGATTTCACTAAAGATTAAAAAAATAACTTTAATGATGTGAAATATCCTTACTTCGTTATCTTTTTCTATTAGCAATCTATCAGTCTCAGATATATCAGTGTCGTATGGTACCGAATCCCTTTTGAGTTTCCTGTAACCAGTTAAGAACGCTTTATCTTTTAATTGATCTAGAGGTAGTAACTACTACTTAAACGGACGAAAGAAAACGGAGCATTGCTGGGATATGGAGAAATAAAACTAAATTTTGCAAAAAAGTGCTTGTTTCTGTACGAGGCTGGAAACTTCTCGGACTATCCTCGTACACCACAAGTAACATGGATTAAATCATTGAAGTTGCATGTTCCTAATATTAATTTACATGAGAAAATCAATTTTGCAATATGTTTCCAATTAAATTAAAAATAGCAACTTTTTTTTCATACTGTAATCTAGCGCTTACCGCTGTGTTTACAATTACATGATAACAGTGCATGAGTGTTTGTAAATAGAACGTTTTCGATGTGATAATCATTAACTTAATTTTTTTCCAATCATTTCACGCGTACTTTGTTTACTTGCTTAACAATCACAAACGAAAATATAACATTTTCTAGATTCATATCTCAACCTTTGCACACTAAATAGATAAGTTATCAGCTATTTTATTCATTTAACTTTACTTTTTTGCAAAGTATTTCCTCATTACGATACTTGCCGTGTTCGCGTAATGTACACCAAGCAGATGCGAACAAACGACTTCCCGTTATTTTTTCATCATAGTATTCAGCAGCGTTTATGTTTGTTTGCATTATACCGGCTATATTTATTTTCCATTTTTGCCTCTATTACCACGAGGTCAAAATTTCTAACTTACCCTCTTTCCCTAAACGCATGTTGAGATATCTGCGAGATACATTGGGCTCTGAAATTTTCATAATGAACATCCTCAGTTACATCTTTCAAATCTTGCATATGGGTGGATATTAGCATGGTACGTAATTTTATGAAGTCGCTATGTTGTGGATTCTCCACTGTGAAAGATGAGGAAGCACAAAATTAATCTGCATTTATTATTTAAAAGGTATTTTACCATCGACAACGCCCCAAGGATACTGACGCCCTCTAACCTTCCTTCCGGCAACTTCCAATATCGTATTGCTTCCAACGACTGCAAATGGGATACTGGCTTTTAATTCCCTATCCTGTTGCTTGAAGTCTTCATCTTCATCGCTGCCGCATTCAGGAAACTCGTACATCTGTAATATATAATCAATAAGTTTTAAATCGTTTTATTTTCAATAAAGGCTGACCTGTATATCGTTATCTTTAATATCACTCAAAATATTCCTTTTTAATTTGATTATTTCTGAGGTAGTCAACGTGTCCGCTTTGGCAATAATGACGACTAAATTAACCTTCCTATGCAATCTCGTCATTAATTCTATATCCATTTGGCGCAAGCTAAAAGCCTTCGATGTGATCTTTGTTGAATTAAATTATCGAAATATCGATTTACCTATGACCCCAGGGGGGCACGAAATAAAGACAACAATGAACCCTGTTATCCTGGATATTTTTCCTATTTAAGCCGCTCTCGTCGGTAAAGTACTGCCTAAATTGTTCATCTATGTAGTTCGTGCATACTTTCCAACTATCCTCGCAATTAACCGCGTCCCCAAAGCCAGGCGTATCTATAACTGTCAGCCTGCGAAGCGATTTTTACAGTAATATTAACATCTCTATTCACCTACGTTGTAGCTTACCTAAGCTTAACACCTCTTTCTTCAATCTCCATGGTTTTCTTCTCGATGGCAGTTGTTTTATGGATTCTTTCGCAGACATCTGGAATTTTCCTATGCTTGTACAAATCCCCGAGAAACAAGCTGTTGATCAACGTTGATTTACCCAAACCCGATTCGCCAACCACCATCATAGTAAATTCGAAACCTCTTTTGACGGACTTTCGATGTACTTGATCTGGTAGCGTTGCGAAACCTATGTAGTCCCTATCGCCTTTATCTGTGTGCAGAGGAAACAAATCGTTATTAAAAATAGAATTAGAATAAGTTTAGATTTGTATTTATTTTTATGGTTTTTGTTATATATTTTTTTAAAATCCGGTTGTCCTAATTACAATTATTTAAGGCTTTATTTCTTCAAAAATTGCTCTTTATGACCTGAAAGTTTATCGAAGCATAAAAAGATAAATGTCAGAGCCATCCCACTACAGCGAGTGCAATAGCTACTTTAGTTCATTGATTTTGCTCTAACAATGACATTTTTGTAAAGATTCACGTTATTTTATGCGACAGATGATGTTTTTGCTTCTTCTCCTAATTATATACTCTTAGACCTCCAGCAGATCAATCAATCAGTAGGAAATAAAAGAGAGTACTATAATACGCCTAATAGGATAGATTTAGATAGAATCGATTAAACGTGGTGATGGATATTAAAAGGATCATTATTAGGAAGTTAATAATGATTTCCTGTTATTCTACATGTCCTCGAGTTTTCAAAACAAAGCAAATAACAAAAATAGGCGCGGAAATTGTACTGTGTAACGAGGAAATACGGTGAACATCAGCATTAGCACGACATAGACATAAACTAGCCATAGAAAAATATGTAAAAGAGATAAATTGTCGAAGGCTTGTAATTGACAATATCGGCAAGGTCTTTTGTACGAATGTTGACATTGTGTACATCAAATTTTATTAACTAAAAAGAGCCTTCCTTCGTCTGTATCTAATCAAGCCGTTGAAATTCAGTAAATTTACGTGTTTGGCAGTTTGCTAAGTAAGTAAAGGAAACTCTAGAACTCGGATATCCTTAGTGTTAAGACAATTGTACCTGATTACTTTTTGCCTCAAGATTTAAGGATTCCACGTAAGACACGCTGCAGCTTTCAATATAATCCAATATCAGACCTTGCCATGCTGTTCAGTGTACCCAAAATACCAACAGCCAGAGGGGAAGTTAACGGGCAACTTCGTTCCAATTATCACGGATGTGGTAGCGATTATGATACGGGGTGCCTGTCATCGCAGGGCGTTGGGGATATGTTTACATACGAACATAAATATAGCATTAAAAGCCATGAACTTAATGCGACAGAATTATCGAAGGTGCAATTGAAACAACGCCAGCTTAATGTAAATTATGCAAAAATTATTAACAAATAACCAAATTATTACGAACGTGTTGTTAAAGAAGTGATTCGCATAAAAAACGCCTTGTTCCGATCCTTCCTAAAGGATAGAAGTCTACTAAAATAGCTCAAAAAGGACGATGTACGATCGGGAAGATTAACAATATTTCGTACACTACCGGACAAAAACATACACGCGGTATCGTTTTTATTTACGAAACAAAGTTTGTAGACATTATATAAAATGTAAATGAGGGTTATTAATACTTGTTAAGTAAATAGTCCATTTATAGATATTTCTGGGTATTTATTGCTTTATGAGGAGGGGTAATTGAGATTTTCCCAGATCAAAATAGGAATTTTAAATGCGACAAATTTTACACCCTGTGCATTTATTACATTAATATAAGCAAAAATGTTTTAATGTAATACTTCTCCTTATATGCAGTGGTTGTGCTGGTAAAGTGTACACATTTCACCACGAGAAATTATATTTTATAAAGTGTTTGCAATGTGGATAGAAAAAAGCAATTATCCTTGATAGAAAGGGGTAAGTTCTAGCCTGGCACCAGGATGGTGTTAGTAAGAAGGAAATTGCTCGTCGGTTACGAAGAAGCGATCATTCCGTTAGAAATTTCTTAAAAGATCCGGAAAATTACGGCAAACCAAAAGGCCAGGGGCGACCGAAAGCTGTAAATGAGCGGGATAAACGCATGATATTGCGGTGTGCATCCAATTCTTCTACGTCGGCGAGAGTTATTGCTGAACAGGCGGGGGTACAAACTCACGTGCGTAATGTTCAAAGGATTTTAAAGGCGTCACCGGTAATATCACGGAAGAAAATGTTGAAAAAACCGCCGGCGAAAAAATTTTCGGCGAAACACATAGAAGTGAGGTTGAGATTTGCTAAATAACACGTATCCTGGAAGAAACAATGGGAAAAAGTTATATTTTCCGATGAGAAACGTTGTAATTTGGACGGACCGGATGGGTACTCGCATTATTATCATGATCTGAGAAAGGAACCGAAAGTGAAAATGACCAGACAATTAGGGGGTGGATCTGTGATGATATGGGCAGCGATTGGATTTCGCGATAAAAGTGAGATAGTGTTTTGCACGAACGAAATGACATCTGTGACGTATAAAGACTTATTGCGTGACAATCTTCTACGTTTTGGAAACCAATGGGCCGGGCGCAGTTTTGTTTTTCAGTAAGATAACGCGCCACTTCATAAAGCAGAAACCATTACTGGATAGTTTAAAGGGAAAAAGATTAAAACTTTACAGTGGCCGGCACGATCACCAAACTTAAACATTATTGAAAACATGCGGGGTGAATTGGCACGTCGCGTTTAATGCGGAGGCCGTCAATATTTCACGGTACAGGAACTGAAAACTTTAATAGTGACTGAATGGCAGAATATCCCTCAAAATTATGTGTTAAATTTATATAAATGTATTAATAACAGACTATCGGAAGTGATTAAGAACAATGGAGGATCTACGCATTACTGATCACTCATTTGTTGATTTTTGTTTTACATTTGCAACAGAGCGTCTAAATTTTTGTCGCAGAAATTGTTTAAACATTGGAGTAATAATTTATTATTGAGTTCATATATTACTGGAGGAGATATTTTAAGTTTATTTTACTAATAAAGAATAAAAACTTAATTAGACACCTTGCTAGTTTTGCAACGAAATGTTGCAACCCTTAAAACCCGTAAAACATCCGCGTCTAAGTTTTCGTCGGGGAGTGTATGTACCCTAGTAACATTCGTATTAATAGCCGTTATGAAATATTTACAAATATCTGACGTTAAAATGGGTTTACACAATCAACATTCCAAGCTTAATAGTTTTTCTATACAACGTTTAATGCTTTTTACAACATTTACGCGTACGCTTAACGTCCATGTGTAAATACCTCAGCGCGCGTATGCGTGAATACGCTTCGCGGCATCTGTATGCGCATAGCTTTAAAGAAGGAGTAACTCGACTAGTCATTATATTTCAACGGGGTAATAAAAAGAGAAACATGTCAATAATGGCTGGAAAACTGTGTCAGTATAACAACAACATATGGATGTTTAAAAATAGAACATAACGCAGTCTGTCTCTGATATAAACTAGTCGCGCTAAATACTTCCTCAACGGATATATACGATTAAACCCGCGTTTTGCAGCTTTTTTTTTCGATCGTAATCGTAATTGTGATTACAATAAACAGGGTAAATTGTTTCCATTTTACACTGAATCAGCTATGGGGAGAAAGAGATCCCGGCAAGCCAAATAAATATTGACGAAAGGAACTAATATCTGCTTCTAAAACACGCTCGATAACTAAAGTATTTTCGTAGGAGGTGTCGAAATGCATTTGTATATACCAACGACAAGATAAAGCTGATAACAACGTATGTATATTCTAGGTGTATATAACGTTTGAAACCGTGAAGTTAAACATGTTTTACGTTGACTGCTTTTAGCATCTAGGTTTGCCTATTACGGAATAATTTGAATTGGAAATCCGAAGGTAGCGGTTTTAACAATCGATGTATAATTCCCACTCATTACTAACCGTTTTTGCAATAAATTTGAATTTTACATTGTTTTCGAGATCACGATTTCTTTTGAGAATCCCATTAAAGTGCGACATTTAAAACAGTTCCTGTTAGCAAAAGACTGCAGTTTTTTCTTAACGGATTAATTCTTATAAGACTGGATTCTTACTAGTTCCACGACTAAAGCGCGTAAAGACAGTTTCCTCATTGTTGACATAAAGCTTGAGTGTAGGCTTTCACGACCGTAATCCGTAGTAGAAATGTCTTTCGGGAGATGTCGCGTAGTTAAAATTTTACTTGACGTTTCCCTGACCATGCTGTCAGCTTTTTCAGAAGATTTCCAAACACGGTCTTTAGAAATCTTCTGAAAAAGCTGACAGCATGGTCAGCGAAACATCAAGTAAAATTTTAACTACGCGACATCACCCGAAAGACATTTCGACATAAAGCTTATTGTTATGGAACCAGATCTAGTAAGATCATGGTCGTACACAGCAATAATTAGACCCATGATCACGTAGGCCTCTTTGGTTTGGTGGCCAAAAACAACTCAGAAGACTGTGCAACCATGCTTGTCTCAACACCACAGGTCTGATGCGTACGTGTTCCACAGCAGCGCTGGAAATCCTGCTAGGATTAACGCCAACAATACAATTTTGATCAGCCTTACAAGTGTCTGAGTGGCCATCAAAGCAAAAGAGATACCCTGGACATGGCACTCCTATTAATTGGAGAATTGTATAATTCCATCAATTTATCTTAAAATCTGCAAAATCCCAACTCCAAATATATATTTTTTTTGTGGCCAATTTCGACGCGTCATTTAGACAACCTAATTCGTGCAATCTCTTACGCAAAGTTGTCCTATTTAATATCAACATTCATTAATAATCTTAAGCCGAATATGTTAAATGACCTCCATAAAATTTATATAAAATAATAATAAACAATATAATAGTTAATAACCTGATGCTATTTTTGTACATCGTATCGATGTGTTTATTATATCCTGAATTATCCGTTTCGTAATAAAAGCAACGAGTAAGGAATTTAGGCCCAAGCGCGCCAAGGTTGCCAATTAAAACATGCTCTCGCGACCAGCAACGTCCCCGATTAAATCACAAAAGCGCCGGTTTAACATATACAATCGTAGGTTTGCAGTTGTAACGAATTAAGTGAAGTTATATCACCTAAATAGCAACCGGTAAATCTATTTGTTCAACCCACGGTTAACAAATATTGCGGTAGACACGAATTAAATGTGTTCGTATAATAAGCTTATCTTGGGCAGGTGATATGCTTAAGTATGTGGGCGATCAGTTCGCGCACTTTGCATAATTCAAACAGACGTCATAAATAAATACGCAAACATGAAAGTGTAAATTTAGGTGTGGATATGTGGGAACAAATCGATTCCGGTTAGCTACTACAATTTTCAAATTTATTTGAATTATTAATGTTTGGAGTAGTCTAGCATTGTTTGCCTTTTAGAGAACACATTTCTCCAATTATATTCAAAAGTTAAAAAATTATAGAGCGCAGATATTCGAAGAAACCACATCCGTTTGTTCCATAACTTTTTTCCGGTTCAGCAGGATTATATTTACAAATAACAATTTTGGATCTTAACAGTTTAAGGACGTTAATGTAAACATGTTTCGTTTACTGTTGTAATGGTAACCAAACAATACTAACACCAAAAATCACTTGGACGCAATACCTAAATGCAAGGCTCACCTTTAATTGCTTTGAATGTTAGACGTATGCATCATCATACAAAAACATGAAAGATTTGAATTTAATATGTGAATAGTGAATATTCTATATATTTCGAAGGTATTCCGATTCAATGTTTAGATTAGATAAGATAAGGCCGGCCAAGTATACATTCTGGTAAAAATTTATTCAAATATATATTTACATTTCGGAATAAAAAGTAATAATACTCTGACTGGTTAAAATAATGCTTGGCTCGCTACTTATCGATCGCCCTGTAAATATACACATTTTTTTGGGATGTTATAAGAAAATTTTAGCTTCCTATTATTTACATAATAGGCGGAATTTCACCGTTAGAGGAAAGTCGAAAGTTAGGACGAAGTTTTTGCATATTCTTATTGTGCGTGTTAAATAGAGATAAAGTTTAATGTAAGATTGTTGTTACGCATCCGGGGAATTCAAAAGTGCCTCATAAATGAAGATGTCCGTTAGCGAAGGTTACTTATTCGTAAACCTCAAGTATCCCGTTCATTCTCAATTGTTTCCGGCCGCTTGCGCTCTACTATATTTATATATTTAGTTCTTAATGCCTTGAAGTTAAGTACGTGTTAAACATGAACTTTTGCATGACAGAGATAGGTTTTTTTTTCAAATTATTTTGATAAAACTTGGATATATCAGCAATACACAAGCCAACAGATCTTTCGCCAAAAAATTGAATGGTTGAAACATTCTATAGAATAAATTCCAAATTCGATAGTGCAGGTAGTGCGACATCGAGGGACTTGTAAGAACTGAAAATGTGCGAAATATGCATATTATCTAGTAGCAGATATTTAATGAACACCAGACCTCACTGATATATAGAGTGTGCAAACGCGGCGCCCAACGTACAAATGCCGAAATCTTGAGTCATTTTACGACAAACACGCCTGTAGAGTTGCCCACACCCTCTGATATCGGTCGTCCAGCATCACCTGTCTGGTGGACTTTTCCGATGTTCTCGACAGTTTGCAGTTTTTAACCATCCCGAACGTTCGTTGTTAACCAAGCTTTACGGTACGACCACGTTTAAGTTAAGCTGCCCAAAATTTCAGTGTGACAAATGATGGTGCACAAATAGTTAGTGTAGGCTTTCACGACCGTAATGCATAGTAGAAATGTCTTTCGGCTGATCATGCTGTCAGCTTCTTCAGACGAGTTCTAAAGACTGGTGTTGTTGTCTCTTGCTCCTCGTTATATACCCCATTTCTGAAATTCTGTCGGAATTTTCGTCCCTCTCGACTTTAATTTTTATAGGAGTATTGTCTATTTTTACAGAAACACTAAAGACTGTTGAAGAACAACTGAGCGTCCAACATGGCTAAAGATTTAATTTTAGCAAAGAAATAGTGTACTTCCGTTTAAAATTTTCAAATTCTTATCGTGACTTGGGGGGAACATCGCCAAAAAAATCAAAAAATAGGTACTACAAAATTTCCAAAAATACCCAAACAATATTCCCAAAGAGGCCTTTTTAAAAGTTTTAAATAATCCAAAGACAACTGCATGTTAAGGAATTTTATACGAGCTTCACGTAAAATTCAAAAATATCACGGTATCCAGGATTTTCTGTGTAACTAGAAGCGATGGGCTTGTCGAAGTATTTCGGGTAAATTGGGAAAACTGTTATTATTAACATCAACATCTAAGGTTTCCATAACTTGCACTTTCCAAAATATGAATATTTGCATTTTTGCCATTTATACATTCTTTATAGTAGATCGAACGATCCCCAGAGTTGGTAAAATTAGCAGTTCAAATAATGACATCATTTATTTACAAAAAATAGCAAAATATCTATTAATAATCCAGATATCTATTGGGTTATTCGAAAAAAAAACTTATTAATACCGGGAAATTATACGGTTATTTATAAATCGAATATAAACATTAATCGTTGTAAACGTACCTGCTATAAATAGTTAAAATTTCACATTCCAATAAAACGGAATGAGTAATAACATACGTATACATACATTGTATATTAATCAACATAAAGATACAAGTTACAAGTGTAGAAGCAAAAAAGTATGTTGAATAAGGTAAAACGTTCTTGGCACAATGACGAATTAGCTTTATTGGAATTTTTGGAAATCTATTGGGACAATCAAGAAATTTATTTTGTTTAAGACAAAGCTACTAAATATTTAGAAGAAAAAGAAGCTGGAATTTATATTGAAAACAGTGCCTATTGAACCGGTTGATCTAATTTCGCGGGAGCTTACGCAAACAATAGCAATACGTCTAAATATGGATTTTGGAATGTTGTTTTCTTAGGGCCATCTAGATTTTACTTAAAAAAAAAAACCTTGTAAACTTGAGATGGGATAGATATAAAGCCGGCAAAACCGGAAAAATGAATACGATACGTGATTTTGCTTGTTTGAATATTTATTACAAACGTTTACTTTTCATTGCCAAATACATCTGTCCTAGAATTTCTTACAATATTAGAAATTTGTCGCAAAATCATTATATTTCCATGGCCAAGAAATATAGATAAAAGAACGCCCTCTTTAGCTAAATATGCATCACCTATTAAAGTTTATGGGTTTGTAAAAAAAAAAAATTGATTTGTAATAAATTCGTTCCATTTTGCCAAAATAAAATGTCCAATTCGAAATGCACTGTTTCTCCCAGAAAAAAGAAGATATTTAATTCAACAGTAAACAATAGAATTCTCTATGAAGAAATCATTGCACGAATGTCCCATTTGAAAATGCTACTAAAAATGAAATTAACTCATCTTTAAAAATTATTTAACAAAATAAATAACAAATATAATATAAATTTTAAGCAAATTAGACCTATTTTTCTATCGCCTTATTCACTTAAGTAACCATCAAATGTAAATAATACCAAACCATTAACTACTAAGAAGTTAGAAAGGTGTAAAAGAATCAAGCTTTAAAACTCGACTTACCGGACATGTTCTAGTCGGTCGACAATCGAGAACAAAACACAAAAAACGTTATCCATACAACAATATAAGCACACTATTATACTTGATACTACTCTTCTAGTGTTACTTCATTTTCTCCCGCGGTGTGTTGGCCTATGAGCTGCTGCTTCCGAGTGAATGGCATAAACGTATAGTAGACGACAACACGGTCCGCTCTAGCTAGGCAGTCTGCGTACATCAAACTTACGTGAGATAAGATAAACGACTTACGGATCGCAGAATACCTCACGGTGGGTGTGTTGTACACCTTGTATATGTATACAGATCAATAAGTTCCGTTGAAGTCCGGCGATGGTGGGGATGCGGCGGCGAACCCCGGCGCAGCACAAACCCTCTTTTTAAAAGGGTGCTTGCGAGCGGCGAATTTTGAAATCGAAACGCGGTAACTTGGTCTTCAAATATTACTTTTCCCCGTCCTTGACGACTTTATCTATGGCAAACAAGTACTCTAATTCTAGGGTCTGTCGCAGCTTACCGGAATGGTGTCAAGCGTTGATTTCTAAGAACGAAAGGTTGAATAAGTGTCGAGTTTGTTTTGTAACTGTTGCTGTTTGTTAGCAAACGTAGCGAAAATGTAAACGCGTTGCTCGTAATCTGGTGGTGATATAATCCAGCTTTCTTTCCTTTAGCAGTCGTTTTAAAATTTTAACATTGTGAAATTCACGTTTACAGTTGCAATGATGTTAAGAATTGCAATAAAAAAATCGTAGTAATGAGACGATATATTTATTAAGGATCTATAAATTGATCAAATTTAAAAAAAAATACGCTAATTCGGATTAATCAAAACTGGCTCAAACCAAACTAAACTTCCAGATTCAAATAATTAAACAAAGCCGTAATAAATGGTTGGTTTATGACAAGAAATATTATTAATTATTCCTTAAATTAAATTATTTAATTTAACTCTCTTTCTCCCCATCCACACGGCATTCAGATGCTCCTAGCAGCTTCCCAAAGTTTTCAGTTCATTTCTGGCAACTTCTTCAGGAACTGTCGTCGCTCTCCAGCGGTAAATAGTCTCTATTTCCAACAATCCATTCACTAATTTCAGTCTCTTCAGATAGACGGTTGTTAGTGTTAATTTGTTACAACATAGTTGAGTGTAGGCTTTCACGACCATAATCCATAGTAGAAATGTCTTTCGGGTGATGTCGTGTAGTTAATATTTTACTTGACGTTTCGCTGACCATCCTGTCAGCTTATTCAGAAGATTTCTAAAGACGTTGTTGTCGTCTTTTGCTCCTCGTTATATATCCTATTTCTGTTCCGCTTTTGCTGATCCATAACCATTTTGCTTTGCTGATCCATAAAACGGTCGTGAAAGCCTACACTTAACTATTAGTGTTAATTTGTTACAACATATTTCCGATTTTAGCAAATTCTTGTCTATCTTCATTCATTGACAGACATCTACTGACCTACTGACAGTGACTTGTCATCTCTTGAATTCCATTCATCAGTTTTTATGTTTGTTACGATATCAATAGGTTCATTATCGGCTGAATAGTCAGCGTCTACGTAAGTTAATCATTTCTGCCCGGATTGGAAGGATGAAGGTGCGGTTTAAGGCTCATTTAATTTTGCTGCCCTCAACAGCGGGACGTAATGGAATTTTACGTATCAAGGGACGTAAAATTAATGTAACCAATAGGTCCAAATACATAACGAGAATTTACAACTTTGGCGGTTACGTAAGCGTATAGTACGTCCCGTTTGAAATGGAAGCATCTTTGTACAACCCATATTTTGCACTAAGGTGATTTTCGTGCATTTTCCATTCTTATAATAAAGAAATAATCTATATTGACTATATATATTTATATTCGCAACTTACCTTACTTACGCTACCTTACCACAGCGGCAAGCACCTGATATTCCCATTATCAGTATGAGCTAATAAAAGAAACAAATAAACAAGTGAATGCTTTGGACAAATGTAACAAAATGGAAATATTGATCGTCAGATGTCTCCCTTAAGAATATCTCTTTTTAAAATTCTTGCCTTTTTGGCTTTGTGTGAGCTACTCTCCATTTTCAAGTACGAAACCAGTTTCCCAAATTTGGATATATCAACATTTTTATGTCTAAGCATGGAATATCCCGTCCAAAGTAAAGAAGGCATGATATCCTCATTTATTCCAATTACACCTTGACGTCCTTTCCATTCTTCAAATTTATTGAGTTATTTATTGTATGGGTATTTTCACTTTCTTCTGAAATATAAACAAATTCTGCCAATTCTTAAATAATTCATAAATAATTACTTTAGTTGTCCCAAAAATCGATTAACAAAAACACGACATAATGTTCTTAAGAGTCCCTGAAGAGAAGATTGGATGTGAAGCAAAAACCTCTTCCGAGGTTAAACGTATCATATTTTGGTTCATCAGTTGTATAAGAGTGCAATTCAATGGCAAAAACAAGGTTATAATGTGACCATCATCGCTTGTTAGTTGAGTATCTGATGCGTGACTAGGAGCATTATCTACTAACAAAACGAATTTTTCGTTGATGTTATCCTCTATTTGAAATTTGTCGCACTTAGACAACAAATGATTATCTTGATCTTCACGGTGAATCTTTTTCTAAATGGAATTTTTAGGCAGCGTTACTATTTCATGTATTTAATTTATATTAGCTTGTTGATCATGAGTCTTTAAGTTAATTACACAGCCGTTCAGAGAAATTCGGTCGGTTGGTAAAAAACATGAAAAGGTTACAGAAACAAACGAAACTAGAAACAAAATGCAATTTTATTGTGTGTACAGGTAAAAAAGACAAAAATAAATAAATAAAAAGTTATTCTGGCATAATATAACATACTGAACATTATTTTTTTTTTCGTCGAAAAAACCTCCTTTGCTGTTAATCAAATCTTTGCAAAATATTCCGTAAATGTTCTTGTGAAGTTGGGCATATTTTTCGGATCCTCCTGTCCAGTTCATCCCACAACAACTCTATCGGGTTCAAATCTGGGCTTTGTGGGGGCCATGTCATTACTTTCAGTATGTGCTGTTCTTCTTGCTCGTTTAGATAGTTCTTACACACTAACGCAATGTGCTTTGGGTCGTTGTCATGCATGAATGTAAAGTTACGGCCTATTATACGCAATCCTGATGGCACTGCATGATTCTGGAGTATTGCAAAATAATTTTCCTTCCTCATTACACCCTGCACTCTGCATAAATCTCCCGTCCCAGCAAAGGAGAAACATCATCACAGTAACACAGAACTACGCCCTTGCTTCATTGTAGGCACAATGCAGTTCGGGATCACTTTTCGGTTTTAGATCTTCGGACATAAACTCGTCGATTTTGCCCAAAAACCTCAAACTTTGACTCGTCACTCCAAAGCACGTGTTTCCAATCATCTAACGACCAATCTAGATGAGAACGGGCCCACTGTAGCCGTTTTGCTCTGTTGCCCCGACGTAATAAGGGTTTTCGAATGGCAATGCGTCCATGAAGGTCCGCTTATTGAAGTCGACGTTTTACCGTACTCGCCGAAACTTGTTCTTCACGGCCGCGATTGACTTCGGCTGCTATTTGTGGCGCTGTTAATTTTCTATTGCGTTTGCTTAATAATACAATTCTCAAATCTTCAGCTTTTGTTGTTTTCCTAGATGCTCCGGGACGAACACGATTTTCTATAGTTCCAGTTGTCTGATATCGCTTTATGATGTCATTTACTGTTGAACTTTTCATATTTATTTTTGCAGTAATTTGTCGCCCCGAATATCCTTCTTCAAACAGCGTAATAATGCGTGAACGTTTTTCTACACTGGCAGGCTTACCACGTGCCATTTTGAAGTAAATTTTCTTAAAACTTTCGCTCAAAAACGACAGATGCACACCAACACACGTTTAACAGTAAAACGAAGCAAATTTATATCTTTACGCCTGCGATAAATAAACAAGAATGATACTGCGGTATATTTCCTAAATGTATTGTTCGTTAATAATCCCCAAACGACCCGTTTCAAAAGATCGGTACTTCGGAGAAATTCTTGGAATGATAATAAAAGGGACGCGATATTTCACTGAACGTTCACTTCACTGAACGGCAGTGTACTTCAATGTTTTGCTTGTACAAGCATTTAATTCGCATATGTTCAAAATCCCGTCTACATCCATTTCTTCTTCAATTCAATTTAAAAACTACACTATTTAATTCTCAACTTAACAATTCGGTCCGTCCTCAGTCCTCACTATACGCGCTGCAATACGCGTTTATGAGACATATTATCACGCTTTCGTAGATACCTGGCCTATCAATATACCTATCCGAAAATTTCCTGTTCGCTGTTAAGCATTATTAACACGTCGAAACCGTTCCTCAATAAGCACGTCCAATTTTGACGTGACCGATTTGGTAAATTCTTTCGTTACGCAGCTTGCAGCCGTCTAATAGACGGATTCCTTTTGGCTTATCATTATCGGTGAACAAAGGAATGCCGGCAGTGTATGGTCACGTGTTAAATGATGATTTTCAAGAAAAGTATTACGTAAGGTTTTGAATATCTGTAATAGGACGAAATGTCTCCAACAAGAGGGTTCCGAACAAAAGAAATTAATCCTCATATAAGCAACCTCATGTTCGAATATTGTGTTATTTCTCCTTCGCAGATGGTCTTTTGTATGGAGCAGTGCTGTAAAGAAAAAGGTACATACGTGTATCAAATGGGGAAGCTTAAGTAAACCATTGGTTAAAATGTTTTAGCATATAATTTGCAGTCAATGTACTTTCTTATTCTTTAGATAAAAAAAATAGTATATAAATCTCAGATAAGCCAGTACATAAATTTCTCCTCGCTTTTCCAACCTTGACTGGAAGCTGTTCATACACGATATTTATTTGCAGTGCTTCACAGGTACTGCATCCGGTCGCCTGTCATCGAAATTGTAAATCTACTTTACCTCGCTGAACCGGAGAATGTGTTTATACACGGTTGGGATTTAAAAGTAACTGTAAGCGATGTTGCGTAATGTTTATTCAACCAGGCACGTTTCTCGATAGGGACCACTTTATCACAATGTAATTATAACAAGCGTATTCTGCAAACCCGGTTATTTGCGATCCGGTGCGAAAGTATTTTTAAGACGAACTCGCCTTTTTTTCTTATATAGTGGGGGTCACTAGGAAACCAAAATCGTCTTAAATTATTTCCAATGTTAATAGCATAAAAGTTGTTTCAAGAAGATTTTTCTCTTTTTCACGAGTAGTTTGCATCCGGAAAAAGGGCGCACGGCTTGAAAGTATTTTGGTTTTTATTTCCGTTCTTTACTAGGATTCTGAATATTACGTTGCATTTATACCAAATTTCTCTGTTAAACCCTTATCGGTTCTAATATCCTAGTTACATGCTTATGTTATAATTAAGCCTGCAGAAACAAGTACGAATCTATACTAGCAGAGACTAGACAGACTCGTGTTTTGTCGACTGTCGGGGAAATCAGTACGCGACACGAACCCATTCGGATGAGACGAATAAACACGAATTTGTCTAATCTTTATTAATAACTATTTTGAATAGCTTACGTACAGAAATCTGTACCTTCAACTTTATTCCTTTATTTTAAGAAATTGTATATTTAGTGCGTTTACATGTATTCTTCCTATAAAAACCTTGTTGACTGGCTATTTATTGCTTTTAAATAAACATTTAAGTTATTATTGTTAAATTTGTAAAATTTGTCCTGCGTTAACACTGGTAGGTGATTAAATCTGCAGAAATCTATAATTATAGTTTACTAGTTTCGACATACTGCCGTTGAACTACAGATGGCGCATATATTTAAAATAAATTATCAAATATCAGTATTAATACTAACTTAAAAGCAAGAAATTAATTTATAATTTATGAGTCAATTCCTGCTTGGCTATTATAAACTCTTAATAATCCACAATAGGCTCATGAGTGGCAAAAGACATAAATGTCCAAAAGTAGAAATTGAGAAATGATGTACTATTTAATTGACCAATCACAGATAAATATTTGATTTATTTTAGCAATGATTAACCAATCATAAATTTAAGCAAATTGCCTCATGCTCAGTTATTGGTTGCCCCGAATATGAAATAAGGGCGGTAAATTTGAAAACAACCCTGCAGTTATCATATCACTGTTTTGGTATATTTTGTTTTTTTTTTAACAACAATTTTGTTTATGTATAATTATGAGTTTTAGTAGTTTATCAGCACATCTGGTAAAAATTGAAAATTTAGATCTGGCAACACTGCTTGTAGGTAATGCTGAACGTACCTAGCAAATCGTTTCAAATTCTTTATCTTCAAATTAAGTTCACTTTCCTCATTTTAACATTTCACATCAAAACAACTCAAGTATTTCACCATTGATGTAAGTTTATAAACCTTATTTCGTTAAAATCTGTTTATAATATCGCATCGATCTAGCTTGTTTTCCAGTATTCGCAAGAGCCAGACGTTTTTCACATGTTTTTACGCGAATAAGTTGAAATAATCGAAATGTTGAGGGATTCCCGGCAAGCGACGAAGCACAAGGCTCACTTTCGTATGTATCGTCCAAATTTTTGTACCATACCATGTACCATTCGTTAGCAATATTGGGCCACAGCAATCAATTAACGCCCTTCGAACGTGGTCGAATGAGGCGGTATTAGTTTGCAGAAAAATGAGAGTGGACCCAATTGGACGAATATCGCGTACGGGATTTCCCAGCTATTTTTAATAGTATTTTGTATAGCTGTAATGAATTTGTTGTTTTTAAGACATCGTGCTGCCTCATTTCTCGATGGGCCCTATCTAGGAGAAATTTTTTGCTAAATTAGTACTTTTCATGTTTTTAATTATTGATCGATATATTGGCCTGTGTTAAACCAATTATAATATAGTTGCTTTCCAATAGTTATAATCGAAATTTGTTTATCCCAACGATACTAATTCTGTATTAATATAAAAACATCGTTAAATACGATGTTGTAAAGAGACAGTTTAATATCAATATTTTTCTGCCAATGTGGGAGGGCACTTTTCGCTTTCTGTATACATTAACAACAATATAAATTATAATGATAAATTGCAATTTGCTCTTCTTCCAATCTATCGAAAAATATTATCTACCATGGCGTAGCCAGAGGGGGGCGGGGGCATGAAGGGGCCGTAGGCTTTTCTATTTGTGTTATAACTGCAAATAGGTCGGAGATCACAAAAAAAAGAAACAATACTCATCGAGTAGAATCTATTTATTTTTAAATATTAGTTGATTACATAGTTTAGGTAATGTGTGCTTGTCTGGATAAAATATGATATTTACAATGTAAATAATGAAAAAAAATATATATATACTTAACAATTTTAAAGCTCGTAAGAGATTAGGATTCATCAAATGTATGTATGTATGTAATGTAATGTACTTGATTTCTCTTTCCTCTCGTCTGATACACTTGGAATTTAGTTTACAGATATAGTTTTTATTAATGATAAAGAACAGAATGAATTTTCTATATATATATAATATAATAATTAGAGAACACAAGAAAACATCATTTTATATATTTATATATATAAAGAGAAAATTTTACATTGTTTGATAATATATCTTATCTAAAATTTGAAATGTACAATTCTTACTGTCCAAACTGTTCAAGACAGTACCCTAAATAATAATAATAATTATAGTAAGTTTCTCTTTTATAAACGAAGAAATTACAATATACATATAGTAATAGAATCTTTTACGTACGTTTAAATTTTAGAATAATAATAAAAATTATATTAATTAGAGAAATAACATTAATAGTAAAAAAAAAAAAAAAAAAAAACAATCAAAGAGCGAACGAAGAATATACTGTTTTAAACAGTCTGGTCCAACAATTATTCATCAAAATATTCACAAATATACATCCGTCACCACGTATTAAATACTAAGGATGTTTTGCATTCAAAAACAGATGCTTACATCGATAACAATTAAACAACTGCAAATTTATATTATATATTATATACATCGACAAAAAAGCGTAACTTGATTGGTCAATGATATAAAAATAACTTGTATTACTAGTACACCTATCAGATCGACGACATAATTCTACATTGTAACAGTTTAAAAAGGAAATCATGAAATTATGTGTTATTATTCTTTCATTTTCCTATAATGTGTGCATATATACGACTACCATGTACTGTCTTTAGGAATTATAGGAGCTTTTCAGTTTCTGGAAAATAATCGGGTAAATGTGAAATTTAAGTAGATTTGTTCAACTTGCAATAATGATTGGAAATTCCAGCTTAGTTATGAAATTATCACTGCAGGCTTACTTCTTTTTTCATTTTATTTTATAGAATATCACCAAGTTCAATCACCATAAATTTATCGTTTTATTTAGATTCTGTTTTAATGAAATAAAGAACTAAGGAGGGTGTGATTTTAGAGAATTTTAAGATATTATTGTCACATTTATTTAAAAATTAAGCTACTTAAATTATAAAAGGATCATCGTTTTATCGAAATCAATTAAAACTTGTTTATTTAAAGAAAGCGTTTCATGCATGCGGGGATGCCCTCGCAGGTCATGGTTTTTAAATCATAAGCATTTTTATAACAAAATTAAATTAAACGTCTTAAAAGTAAGAACGATAAAGGTTTAATGTTTTACCCCCAAAATATGCAGTGACCAAATAGATATCCTCTGAGTGAATTCTTAAAGCCAAATACAAAAGATACTGATGTCTCAATTAAAATTTAATGCACAATTAAATTTAAATTAAAAAATTTTAGTTGCGCAAACAAGTGATTTTATTTTTTTTATATCATTCACAAAGTATAACATTTTGAAGGATGCGAAAAAGAATATTGTCTTAATGTTATAGGAACTCCTTCAGATTGTTTTCTGATTTGCAGTAATCTTCCACATGTTTTCTTCTCCTTGATAACGTTAAATAAACAAAAGGGAATATATTTAAACAAATGCAACAGTATCATCCTTTCATTTTTCCTCCGTACTGTAAATGAAGCTAAAACGTGTTCTTTGCTGTAACAAGTGCTGTTGAAATACTCGTACCGTATTTACAATATCAGTTTGCGAAGTTACCTTCAAGTTATTTACAAGTTCTCGTTTCAAATTTAGAAGAGTAAAATTGGTCAAGGAATACTTGTAGAAACGAAAAAATAAGATACTTGCTTTAATGGATAAATTATATAGTAGTATGTAAAATATTTTTTATCTATATAATATTCCTACATATGTAATTAATATATACACAATTAGTATATGATTTTCTTTAAAGTTCGTCTTATATTATTTATATATTATACATTACGTATATTTAAATGTAGAGTAGACATAGTTGAAGTTTGTATTATGTACTTCATCGAAATAAGGAATATGATTGATTTTGGTGATATAAATATGTAAAAAAGGTACAGTCACTAAGAAAATATAGGCTTTTATTAGTTCTTTTGAAAGAAACTAAAATATGCTGCTCAAGTGTACAAATTCAAAACTAATTTTTAAAGTACTTCCGGCAATGATGGGTTTATTCGCACGGATCACGTTAAGGCTAAGCGCACATCAACGACTATGCTCTAGATATAGATTGAAAAATCGGCCGATTTTTAAACGTTCGTGTGCGCTTTCTAATTAAAGTGTGGTCATTACTGTTCGATTAATGGATCGGCCGATTAAAAAATCGCTCATACGCGGTTATCCTTAGAAATTGGATATCTTTTATTGCCGGAACTACCAATTTATATTATCCTGAAAATTAAAATAATATCAGTTAATTTTAAAACATTTTTTTATGATTATTTAAACACTTTACGATATCGTCTGTCACAACACGCGCGTTAAATAATATTAAAAATTTCAAGACATTTATTTTGTTACTGACTGTACTTGTATTATAATATTTTGTTCAATTACGTTTTCACGTACGGAAAGATTTTTTTTAACGGATTTTGATATTTATTTCTGAAATCCTTAACGGTACAAAAAATAGAAAAAAAAAACAAAAATAAATTTCAGAAAAAATTGACTTTATTCAATATTCTATTTATATAATTACGTCATAATTTATTCTCCCAAACAACAAATACTATCTATAAACTAAAATGATTTCTTTAGTTACAATATGATCACTGTACTTAGAATTTTCTTACTTGATTTTAAATCTTTTTCTTCGACATAACTACCTACGATTCTTCCTCTTTATTATGATTAATTTTTTTTTCTTTCTCTTAAGGGTTACATGCATATTACATAGCATGATTAACAATTTTCTGTTTCATATTTTATTTATACATTGTTACGCCTAAGATAATAAGTGTATTTTTTTCATATCTGCCTAAAAACTGTAATGAAACCGTCTTGCCGCGGATTGTTTCGACAATACAGCTTCATCTGTGACGGAAAAAATGGAATATTATATATGAAATGAAACGAAATCAAAATTATCTCAGTTTTGAAACGAAACGTAATCGTATTTACATTTGAATAGTATCATCTCGCGGAAGATGATTTATATTTCATTATCATCTTTCGTGATCATCGTCATCATTGTCGTAAAATCGCCGAATTTTTTCTAAGAATTCATCCCTATTGTTTTTTTTTTTTAAGATTACACTTATAGAGGAACCAATTTAACTGTACATCTTTGTTTTTTTCCTTGTTCTTTGCAGTTGCTTTTCATTTTTCCCCTATAAGAAATTTTTATCTTTTTTTTTGTAAATTTTATATATATAACTACCGCATCTTTCTCTTTCTCGCTAGCTTTCATTCGTTCTCGCATGCGCTCTTTCTCCATATCTCTTTTCAAATATTGCTACAAATATTTTAATGAAATATAAAACTTGCAGCTCTCTTCACCTAATTACTAACTAACTATTTATTTAACTGTTGAAAATGTTTGTGATTGATTTTGATTCGATGCCACCCAGTTTGTAAATACGTCCCTGAAACAAATAAAATAACACTTAAAATGCATGACCTGCATAGCAATCCGTAAGTACCGATGGCGGCTGGTGATGATAAATAGGTAGGCATTGGTGATAGTAAATAGGAAGGCAACGGTACTGCTTCGATTTCCTCCTGTTTCTTTTTCTTTTACACGATATCCAACGGAAATACACGAGGGAATCGAGATCTTGTCCTTCACCTCCCATTTACGTCATCAACAGCCGCCAATGGTGAACACACTGTCTATAAATGAAACCGCATCATTTCTAAAAATGCAATGTAAATGTTAAACATATTTTTTAAGACTATTATAGAATTTCTCTATATATGTACATTGTCAATGACGTGTACATGTCAAAGAAAAAAGCAGTAAGCGGTAAAAAAAACGGTTAAAAAAATTAAAATAAAGGTGAATAAAGTTAAATAAAGAAATCTTTCACCGTACAGTACTTCTTATTAATGAACAGTTTTTTTTTTTACTCCTTGCTTAGTGCTTTGATGTCTTCGGGCAACTACTCGTTGCACAGCTACAGTCTTCACAGTAATTACAGTAATTAATTATTTTGAATTTAATACACAATAGAATT
This sequence comes from Marronus borbonicus, assembly GCA_902655005.2. Classification (NCBI taxonomy): domain Eukaryota; kingdom Metazoa; phylum Arthropoda; class Insecta; order Coleoptera; family Scarabaeidae; genus Marronus; species Marronus borbonicus. Next base: position 2,708,801 of record LR737406.1, on the reverse strand, counting down.
AACACTGATTAGCGTATATTCCCGGTAACTTGGAATTAATTAGGTGCAGACCGAAATCAAATAATCACGTATCTGAAGCAAATATTTAGGCAGTGCAATTTCATTTGCAGACAGTGTAATATGCTAATTCGGCAAACTTAACCTTTGAAAAGTAAACATATGCAAGTAAAAATAAATAATGGGAAACTAAAGTAAATAAAAATCAATTAAAAATGTTTTCTACGTCCCGCATTTTGCTTTCAGTTAGTTTGGGTCACGGAGCAACAATAATACACGAACGTTAATAGAGAACGTCGAATGAGTACAAGTTTCAACGATAACCTGTAATGTTAAATTTTTCAACCACTGAATTGCGTTATTTCGTTCTCAAGGAGAAGGTTCAAATTAATTTGCAAAGCTATGTATTACAAAGCATTGTTCATCCAATCAAAGCGCTGTAAACTGTATTCTTTCTCTTCCTGTATTTATTTGTATTTGTTGGTCTAGGGTTTTCGTTTAACGCATGCGCAGTATAGCAGTCACAAATAGATATATTACGTCATATGCACAGAGGGCTTATGTTAGTCTGGAGAGTTGGATATCACTCGTCAAGGGATGGACCGTTACTCCAGTTACTTACTCCAATTTAGAACAATTGCTTAGGGTTTTATTTGTCTATATTTGATATGTTTGTTTTCACTACATTATATCTATTGAAAAAACTTTAAACTATCCTTTTCTTGATTTTTGAACGCCAATTACGTAATATGTGCTTCTCTAATTGGAACTACGTCACATGCAAATCGGATGGGTGGATCCAACACTTTTTCGTAATTGTTAGATAAAACAACATGCACAACATTTAAGAGTATCATAAATGAAATTGGTTTAATATGGCTGATTATAGTAAATTAAATTTTTTGCATTCATCAAATAAGTCTGGCAAAAATAAAACGTATCAAATTATTGATGCTTTTTGATTTCGTTCATTACTATCGACAACATTGGCCCAAATAATGGAAACACGTTGTTATCCCAAATAGACCTTGAGTAAATTTGGAGTTTTTGGCTAACTTTATTACAACAAAGGAATTATAGTAAATAAAAGTTGCAAATTTTGAATAGAACCGCAAATTTTTAAAACAGCTGAACAAGAAAAAAAGACAACGGAAGTGCTTGTGCGGTGTTAATGGAAATATAATCGTCAGGAGACTGCTGCATTTGCTTTCTAACATGCTGATACGAAAGTGATAAATACATGACTAAATATGCAATTCAGGGAATTGTTTTATTTCTTTATTTTTTTTTTATCAATACTGCGTTCGAATTCCACTTGGAATGTTACTCACTGTTTTTGTACAAATTTTTATTTTGGAGATACGCTATTTATATTTGTTCTAATTAAGGAAGTTGTTCGACGCTACGAGGGTGGATCAGCAATTAGTGAGCCTAACAAGAGGGCAACACTAATAGAAAAAATGTCGTTTGCTTTTCAAATGAGCAATCCTTCTTTCTGATTGTAAAAACGCTTGTCATTTGGATTGGAAGTGAACAGTTTTTAGTCCGTTTTGAAACAGAAAAAAGTGGATTCTTATTTTTAAAGAATAAAACTGAGCTGGAGTCTGTTTACGGGGATCAATCCCCATCAATTGCAGCCATGAAATTATCGACAGGTGAATTTGAATGTGACCAGTGTAGTGAATTTGATGAAGCTTGGATTATATATCCAAAATGAAACAACAATCGAAATAATGGACTGACGCTAGTGAAGTGCCTGAAGAAAGGGAGGGTTATAAATTCAGGCGGAAAGGTTTTCGGATTGCAGTGGTATTATTCAGATCTTCAAGAACGTGAAACGATAACAGAAGACTTATAACTCATGATGCAATTTAACACAAAATACCACCACCAGGATAATGCACATGTTCACATTTAGGCTGTTTCAATGGCAAAAATACACTGCAGTCACCGAATTCGCCATATTTGGCCTCTTTCGGCTTTCTCCATTTTCTTAACCTGAAAACTGGAAAAAAATTTAAGTCGAACGAGAAGGCAATCACTAAAACGAACACATATTTTGAATAGTTTCATACGTTGAAAAATAAACTGATTTTTTGAAAAAACTGTGTTATCTTGTATACGCTCATTAATTAACGATTCACCTTCGTAGTAATAAATAAAAGGGTTTTATTGTATCTTATTAGCCTGTAAATGTAGACAGTACGTTAATAACCGTGTTTGGATCTGTCAGAATTCATTATAATTTAGAAAAATACTAATTTAATTTAATTTTCAATAAGGTATAGGAAACAATTTGAATACACACCTGCAATGACTGACAACGCATTCATTGCTACAATATTCATCTTCCCATTCTGCATTCGATATGGCAGGATTAGGACATCCGTGACGTATACATGAATTTGGAGGACGCATCTGTCCTTGACCAGCGGTCTGTTGCACTGAGGTTGGTACAGAGGGTGCAGGAGCAGAAACTGGTGGGGAACTCGATACCATCGGTGGGGGGCTTACATGCTGTTGCATGTGTTGTGGAGCAACGGGTACCTGTTGCTGCTGTGGGACCTGTGATCGCAGACAGCTGTTATCAAATTTAAATTGCCCAAATACAAATTTACCTATTACGAACGATAGTTCTACATACCTGCTGCATGTAGCTTGTGGTATGTGGTGGCATGTGAGTCATGTTCATGTGATTTGGCACAGGCCCCATCGGAGACTGTATCATGTTCTGATGGGGTGATGGCTGTGATTGATTGATATTACTCATCATTGGTTTTTTATTTACCATCGATTGCGAGGAAGGCGGTGCAGGGGCTGAAGTCATTGGAGGAGAGGGAAGCGTATTTTGAGGTGAGTATCCGCTGTATTGTGGAGCACCGGAATTGTTATAGTTGCCGTAACCACCGTACATACCCTCATTCTCACCAGCACCTTTCGAAACCAAACTTGCTCGGTATGCAGCCAATGCTTTAAGATAATCTTTCTTAGCCAGTTCAGTTTTCCTTTTATATACCTTGGAAAAATAAATACATAAATAAATAAAAATCTGTATAGGTACAAAATCTCGTAAATATTCCAGGATTAATAAGATTTTTTGAAATAATCCTAGACGAGACAAGAACCATTACTACGAAATTTAAAAACGATTAAAAACGACAAAAACAGATTTCTGTAAATACTTACACTTTTGTGTTCGGAATCTAGGGCGTCCCACATAGACGCAACGATCTTCGAAACTTCACCGAAGCTCGCATTTGGATTCTGTCCCTTGATGGCAGCTTGTGTATCACGGAAAAATAAAGCGTACGCGGAAACTGGTCTGTAAAGATAAGAGAAATAAATAGGTGCGATTATCGACAAGATTCGCTTCTGTACTTTTCGATATTCTCCATTTGTAAAAATGGAGGAGGGCGGTACAAGAACGTCAAGCGAATCGTAGTTTTTTTAGGATTTGAGAGGAATTCTTGGCGGAAATTTTACATCATTTACATAGATTACAGTTTAAGGTAAAAGATTTTAACAATAAACACCTGAAACTGTGAGATCTCAGAGTTATAACGAGAAATAAGGTATGAATGCCGGCTCACATTCTTCCCATGTACACGATCGTGAACGACTCGGAAGGCTCCGTCCGGGCTCGGGCCGATGTTTCGATCGCTTGCCGGTATGCGCGCGCGTTATTTGAGTTTCCACGCAGCAACAAAGAATGTAAACTTGGCTAAATTGCCAATAATTTTAATGATCTACATTGTTTCATTCTCTTCATTCCTTTATTGTTCTATTTTGACGTTTCTCATTCTTCATTATTAATTATCACGGTTTCGTTGGAATTTAAATGAACGCGAACTTTGTTCTTTTAGTTCTTTATGAATATTTGATGCAGTTTTAATTTGCATTTATCGTATAATTATAATTTGAAGTTTCTCAATAATTAAATTGAAGCATTTAAGATATTTCAGGAAGAAATCCTCTACTTTATGGGTATTCGAGATACGAATACCTAGAAATAAAGAATTCTTATTTACCCACATTATATCGCTAGTAACAATCATTGTCGCTAGAGGGACTATTACCTGTTTATTTATTGCAACTTTGTTTATTTCATATATCCGCTTTGTTGGAAACGTATCAAGAACTAGATTTATGTAATTGCAGAACTTTATTCATTTTCATTGCTTTGTTCGAAAATAAATAAAATGTAATACAATGTAAGCCTTGGCAAATGAAATGAGTACCTTCATAAGCGAGCACATAAATCCGATTGCTTTCGACTTAACGAGCATTACGTAAATACGGTAGCGGCAATAACACATTTCTAAAGTTGAATATGAAAATCGCCCATGTAATCCATTTAAATTATTGATCGTCCGTGCTTTTACGCTCAAAGACCTTTTAAAGTGTGAAATAATTTACGAGTTTGACTAATTAAATAATAAAACACTCAGTATGATTTACGACAAGTATAAAACGTATTAACCCACAAAGCAATCGGTTCGTTTATATGTATATATTGATTTTCTAACTAAAATTTCAGTTTACATATGTATACGAGGCTAACTCTAAAAGTTTCCGGAATTGACCACTAGATGGTACTTGCCGACTTAAACTTCGGCATTTAATATGACAAACATCATTGATAGAAAAACAGTTGGCCGTGTAGTTCAGTATCAATATGATATTTAATATAATTCATGTTTTTTTACCATCTTAAGAGTGGCACAAGGCATTTACCGACTTCATTCTGCCTTTGGTGATGAAGTACCGCAGTTTATGACTAGTTTTCTGAATTTAAGCCTGGACGTACATGAATTTCATGAAGGTCATCCATCAACTGCTGTTGCTCCCGCAAACGTCAATGCTGTGCGAGAAATAATTGAAGCGGATCGAGAGATATAGGCATCGTTGGACATTGGTAAAAGGCAAATACAAACGATTTTACACGAGCACTTAGTAGCGAAGAAATTTTGCAGTCGTTGGATTCCACACAATTTAGCCAAAGCTCAAAAAATGGTTGGTGTGAGTTGGTGCAAAAAAAATGCTTTAAAAATTAAATCGCGATGCTTCTGCCAACGTATACAGTATCGTAACAGGTGACGAAACCTGCATATATTCGTACGAACCAGAAAAAAAGAACAATCAACTGTTTGGATGTTCCAAAGTGAACCAAAACCTAACAAAAGTTGTTCGTTTACGAAGTGCTTCAAAAAAATGATTGCTTTTTTCTTCCGTAAAACTGGGCTTGCCGCTACAATTGCTCTTGAGGATCGAATTTTTAGGCTTCCCCTCATATATAAGAGATTGCATCTAATACATGCGCATGTATAAGTCGAACGAGAGAGAAGAGTATTAAACCATATTAAAATGTTGAGAATGCCATTTTCTCGAGGTTGTATCGTATTGGGGGCGGAGGCGACTGGTGGGCGCTGACGAGTTGGGCGACGCGAGTGTAGCGGGGAGGGTTCACGTGGTTATATGGCCCATAAACCCTGCACTTGCCGTGCGCTGGGTTTTAACAGCAGATTTATTGTTGCAATTTTCTTTTACATACTATGTGTATTCCTCTACTTTGAAATATTGATAGCTTTAATTTTGTAACATGTTTTATCTTTATTGTGTATAAAATGCATAATGGAATTCCTCACGCACGTAATCATAATAAATTTCCCTCTTTCTACTTGGTTTCTTCTTTTTACATTTTTTTTTTCGAAATCGTCAGGAAAATATATGTCGGACAGGTCGTGATTAATTATTTTTCTCTAATCTAATGGGCATTTTCATATCTCATTTATTTTCTCCTCTATTCTCTGTTTCTCCATTCTTTGCCTTTCATTTGCTCTGTTTTCCGTTGGGCGTTCCCCCTTCAACTCAGAGAATAAAAGGGCTATTATGTTCCACCCTTCCACAGTCAACGTTTGGGGGATTGTAATTTATTTTTATGTCAAAAACACATTTGTAATTTTAATGCATTCGAAAATGGAATGATCTCCAATTTTACAGATCGCATTAATTCGTATGACATGACGTATAAAGCAGATTTAATTAAACGTAAAGTTCTTTCTCCACGCTATATTCAGTTCGTGGTAATAACAAAATTGGTGCCTAATAATGGCGTATAAGGGAGGAACATTACCACTAAATTATATCTATTTTCTGCATTTTTTGCATTTAGCAGATATTTACTACTCGCCATAATCTCCTTGTAGCATGTTCCATCTCTTTTGAATCATCCAAATAACAGGGTTTGTGGAGCTCTGGAAAATAGGCCTCTGTTTCGGCAATGACCTCTTCCACCGAGCCATTTTTTTAAGTTTAGAAAAAGATAAAATCACAAGGAACACAGGGGGCTAAATCTAACGAACATGGTGAATGAGGCAGCAATTCGTACCGTAACTTTATTGATCGTATCCTTTGTTAGGATAATGAATCGCATTTATTTGGGTATCTTTCATAAACTTCAGCCTCCCAACGTACTATTTCACGCTCATTTTTCTATTATCTTTCCATATTGTTAGAAACTAAATTGGATTTAGAATGTAACTCTAAACTTTGTAATAATTACTTCTTAGATGGGCTTATAAACGTCAATGTTAAGTGAGATACTTTATTGCATGTATTGCTTATCGCCATTCCAAGATGATGGCAATATATTATTTCCTGAGCCATTGTATTACTTTCTTAACGACCAATAAAATTAAACATTTAAGCAGACTAGTTCGAATGGAAATTTCCTTAAAAGTACATACTTATATGATGCTTACGATGTCCTTAATATGTAGCATTGTTTTCGAAATGAATGTTACAAGCTCTGCTAAGAAAATAAATAAATTGTTCATTTTGAAAGGAATTTCTATTATTCTTTTATGAGAATCAGTTTATGATTAACGTAAGAATAAAACTGAGAGAGAAACATAAAGCAGATAATTTTGCATAGTGAGTATTGTACGATTTACATACGTCGAAACAAACATAACAACTGATCCGAAAGAACATTGCTGCAATAAATCATTTTGTTTGATACATTCTGGCATAAAAAATGCTTATCTACGGTTATTTATAACTTACTGAATATGTTAATTTATTTAACGAGAGCAATTTAACTTTTATGGCAACTTTATTCATATCGAAAAGATTGTTGAATAAAGATTAGTTATCTATCTTTTATAGAAAGATTTTCGTTTTTAAATATATTACATTTTTCTATTGTTATTTCCAAGGTTAAAAATCTTTTTCTTTCGATCAGCCTTGAACCGGTTGAACACGGTTCTGTGGGTAACTTTTTGGTTTCCAAAGATACAAGGACGGTTAAATTACAAAACTATTGACTCCTTGTTGTAGATTCAAAATCTCTCACCAGAAAAGTAATCGACGAGTCATTCTGCATCTGAATGCATCATTTTGGAAAACTTTCAAAATAAATACTTAAAAAAAAAAGCTTGCAATACCAATGAGAACTTGATTTGACTGAATTTGAGTTTCTCGTGTTTTTGAGGACTTTTCAGCGCAATACAAATGCTTCAGTTACATGTTTTTGAGTAAAATCGGACTCGGAGAATCGATTCCCGCCACCCCCATTTACCTATCTCGTTTATTTTTCGAATTACACCCCGAAAAAGGCTAGGGATCAAGGTTACCCCAACATTCTGGAACTTATAGCTCGCTTACCGTAAGAGATAGAAAATCGAGGTAACTTTCAATGGATCTAGCGTATCGAAATCATTGAGTGAAGTTATTAGTTGGAGAGATATCGGAAAATTAAGAAAATTATTAAAAATTTAATTAAAATTAAAAAAAAGGAAAGATAATATGAAACTTCCGTACCGTCTACGTTCAAGTATCCAACATTAAGCCTCAATGAATGGTTTGAAACTTAAATGCAGATCTGCCGCCTTTTATTAATACACTCCGTACTACTTATGTGGATATCACTCGTACTGTACGTAGGTATCCTGGGCGGACAAACTCAGTATATCCACCAGTAAATAAATAAAACGTCTCTGTCGTCACATAGTTTCGTAATTCCCATAAAAATCTCAGAAATGTTTACATTATCCGCATTCATAAATTATAAATGTACACAAACACGAACGGTGCAATCATCAACGCGTCATATTTTCCACATATACAAACTCTAGGAAACTTTAAAATAAACAAAGAGGATAAGCGGAGACGTTGATAAACGACGCACAATATATTGTACGTGTGCAGTGGGTAGGTTGTACCTAATACACTTATTTTTCATTTCGAGATAAAACGCACCTAACAAGAGATAAGGATAAGATATTGCCTGGGTTCTGGTGTTCACAATACGTTATTATCACTGCTAACCTAGGAGATAAGGAAAAACACTAAACTAAGCGAAATACACCTTCTTACCGCAGATATAATTTCGAGATTCTAAATGAAAAAAAAAAGAAAGAAAACGGTATTATTCCAGACTATGTATAATGCCCAGCCATAATCATAAAAATGAAATAATGTATGAAATATTAAGGCTTTACTAATTTGTTTTTGCTTGAGACTTGAGAGAAACTGAAAGGGCTTTCTTATTCAATATGTTAGACGCTCTTTAAAGGCTCGAAATTTCTTTTTCCAAGTTTCTTACTTTGTTTCTAGCGTAGATTATGCAAATTCGAAATTCTCCGTCGGTATATTTTTACGTTATATTACTTAAACTTCTATTAGAAAACCTAATGCTAAAATAGTTTCCTCATGGCATTGTTGAAATTAAGGAAAGAAATGACGAAATACTACCCACGGACATGTTTCTGCTTACCCGGCGTCATCAGCGTGGCTCCGAGAGTGTTTTTACACAGATATCCCTTAGCGCTCTCTAGCGCCAAAAAATACATGCCCGTTTAGAATGCAGCGACATAAACTGGGTGCTGTTCCCCAAGTCACTCCTCCAGCAGTTCTCGGATTGCCGCGAAAATCGTTCACACGTGTAATTTTCCAAAGCGCTCCTATGCACGACATTTCATGCTGGTCGAGGGATGGGTTAGGGAACAGTATTAGGTTGATGTCGCTTTCTAAACGGCAGGCGTGTGTTTCTTGGCAGTAGAGGGTGCCAAGAGATCGTTTCGAATGTTGTGGTTTTAACTGTGAGACAAACAGCGGTACAAGGCGGAATAAAAAAACTCTCAGAACCACCGGGTTGGCAGGAATCCTGTGTCCCTGGGTGGTGCATTTTTGCTCTCCATTTTCGCACTTAAAATAACAAATTGTGTTGGCCAAATTTAAGCAAATTACTTTTGCGTCATCGTGTATTTCCTTCTTGCACTAACAATGTTCGTATCTCATTAGGAGCAACGATGCGTTACCATAGTTGCAAATTATTAATTTACGTTAATTAATAAAGCAAATTAAGCGTAGTAGGTCACGAGATATACAAGCTATTCATCTGTTTATACGTTATTTGGAATGTCACAACGACAATGATATACGTGAAACGCTGTTCAGGTTGAATGAGATTTATTAACGTTAAAAGAAAATATGATTTTACAAAGTTATTCTTTGGTATGTAGACACCGTCTATTTATAACGCTCACCGACAATCGACGAGACAATCGAAAGTTAGCGATTACAGTCGAAGTTGGCATTGTTTCAAGGAAGCAATTTAGGAAATATACTTTATTGATCTTGTAGCGGCTTTGTCCAAGTTTATCTTCATAATTTTGTTATAAACCTTTCGAGAGATAAACATCAAATACGGCATATTTATAACTTTCTTTTTATTACCTAAATAAGACGTACGACACTCAATATACGACACATTGTACATGGCTAATTCATCGGAATTTCTACGAAGTATTAAATAAAATGATTGATGAAAGGAAGTTTCCGACGTCATAAAATATTCAGAGGCTTAACATTGAATAAATTGAAGGCAAAGGAAAGTACTAATAAATTTATCGCTTGGATATTTTAATAAAATAGGTAGGTAATTTTTTATACTGGCAAATTTATCCACAATTCGTAATTTTTTCATCGTTAAATGGCCTACTTTCGAATATCCCAACGCAATCGACCATAAACTGTAGAATGTTTGCATTTTGCCAAGCAAGGAGAGAAAATGATACAATTGTATTTGCTTGAGTTATTATCTCTTCTTGCTCATTACTCACGTCATATTTGGGTGCAGTTGTTTTACGCTCAATAAAATAAGTAGAACTTTCTATGTAATTTTCGATTTATATGGACGCAAGCTTTATATTTTATTGATTGGTGTTATAAACGAATGATTTCGCACATTTTAGGTCGCCTGATTTACAATTAAGCCTGCAGAAGCGAGTGCTTTCGCAGTAGCGCACGGCTCGGTTATTATCAATATTAAACATAATTAATTATAAACGTAATTATTTAATATTTTATTTTGGTCGTATTGTTGATGTAGACTGACGTTAAAAATTCGCTGTAGTATTGTATCATTAGCATGGCTTCCATTGATGACTCAGTCGGCGAGGTGAAGATATGTTGGTGTATTTGGAAAATGAGCGTTCTGCACGTAATGGTGTGATGTTCGCGAATTTAAAAAGGTCGTTCGCATTACATTCGCACTCTTGGTTTTCACTTTAACTTTTAGATTTTTAAATTTAAATTTTTTTTTTATTTAATTTAAAATTTTTTAAAATCGGGGTTCTTATTTATAACCATGGCTTGTTAACCTTCCTACATTATCTGTTAGATTTCCTAACGAGGCTTTGAGGTCATATTTAGCGCTTCATGTAATGAAAGCTTGGTGTTCTCTAATTTGGAAATAGTATCTAAAAGAATTGAATAATTTTCGGACACTTGCTCTACTTGAGTATCGAAATTTATAAATACGGTATATAACGATTCGCGTGTGCTATTAATTAACATGTCTTTTGCAAACAAAAATGCGGTATGAATCTCGACTTCGGGTATGTCCGACCGCTTTCGAAATATATCATCGTCGCCAATGGGTGCGCACTCGTTTCTGCAGGCTTATTTACAATTAGCGTTATCTCGGGTATTCTTCAGTTATTCTGAGACTCACACTTATGAATGAACTAGGCTAATCGAACCATTTTAATGAGGTTACAGGTGTAGCTTGGTCAACTTTTGAAAATTTGAACCATTTACAGAAACGTTAGATAAAATTTTTTAATTACGCTATAATTTGAAAAATTTGAATGAAGATCGGATAAGAACATACGAGTTTTTTAAGATTATTTTCACTTGCACAATACATTCCTAGAGTTTGATCCGTTTTTCCCGATTTACCTTGTATACTTCTCCATTTTTTTTTTATATGAACCACTATTTCGGCTTTGTTTAAAATTATATCTACGACGTGTATAATGATAAAGATTGCGTAATTAATTCAAATAAAATATAAACGTATCATTTTTACAACCGCCGCAAAATCAAATAATATAAAAATTGCGAATAGTGAATATAGCTTAATCTACTCCTCATATCTAATAAATACTCTACAGTTATCGATCAATCTACGAAGCTATTCTGCGCGCGCAATTTTGTCCTTTTTCATTTTATCCAAGTTTCCATATCGAAAGCCCTAGTTGTAAAGATCATATAAGATGTTTAACATTCGCTCCCATGTTGCTTATAATATCCACAGCATTTCTGCGCATAGTTTGAAACATTCGATCGCATCGTGGAATTTATTAATCATGTCAGTTGATAGAGTATAAATTTAGACTGCTGAACATGCAACCGGATTAAAGTGCATCGTATTATTTACGTTCATGTTCGATATTAAAGATACAAGAAAAGAAATAATTTACCCAATAGTACGATGTAATCTGAAAAATGATTATATAAATTGAGGATAGAAATAATTAGGTACGGCTCGAAATCCGATTGCGCAAAATGTTATTATTTTTTTCCATACTTTAATAACTTCGTTTATCTCAAAAGCGTATAATTTTAAACAGGAAATTACATACTTAATAAAAATTATAGCTGTAAATTACATATTACGAAGGCAACAACAAAAGTCGAATGGAATCGAATCGAGTTCGTGTATATATTATGCGTATTATGCGATTGCTCTCCTCCGCAGTAGTGTAATCTCGTAGTTTAGGCTCTTCAAAATCTCAACCTTGAGTTTAATTTGAAATCAGATAATAAAAGGAAACTTGTTAAGTAATAAAACGTACTCGCATAAATTTAGAGACGGGCGTATATTTAAGTAAATATACTTACTTTTGCGGTTCATTTGGATCTCTCTTCTTTTTCTTTTTCTGTACTTTTGGTTTCTTTTGCGCCTTCGTCAGTCCGGGGTCTGCAGGTTCAGGGGATGGCCTTTTGACACCGGTTATCTGCAATGAAAATAACATTACAATTATAGAATCGATACGAAACTCAAAACAATCGCGAACAACATTAGAAATATGGTATTTATTGACAATAATGTTAATTATAAGCAACAAAAAACCTTATCAAAATGCAATATTTTAGAAGGGTAATAGATAGATTTTGATAAATTTTGTGAGTGATCGAGTTATTATTAATTACAACAGCTGTATTATAATAACAAAGTGCCACCGGCACGGGCCTTTTCTTTCAGTTCAGATATAACAAGACATGTTAGAATTAAAATCTTTTACGGTTGACAACGAGAATCCACGAATTCCCGAAACAAGGAGAATTCACGTGTGGATTACAGCAAAACTTAGATGATGAAATTTATTCAGCTTTATTAAGGAACTTACGCCGCCTATTGATTATTGAAGTACTGTTGTAGTTTCAAAGTACGGGGCACCACCTCGTATTAAGCAATATGTACGGGATTATTTCAGCGATCTGCTGCCTGAAAAGTGGATAGAGAGGGGTCCGGACCTTTCGTTGTGGGGCTTTTTAAAAGCCAAAGTTCTGCTTTAAGGAGTACTAGTACTTAACGAAATATACATCAGGCTTTAAATAAACTCTGTACTTTTCCATTACATTCGTCACATTTTCAAGGCTAACATTATTTTTATTTTCCCGGAAAGTACTAGACGAAGTAAATTAGACAACTACAGTATGTACATGCATAACGCAGAACATCAGTTTTAACTGGTTTTATATGTTTCAAGTTAATATTTTGTTGTGAACCTTTCAAAAGCAACGCGTCACTTTCCAGGGAACAACGAATTCTAGAAATAAATTCTACAAGTTTATATTATCATTCGGAGAAACTATTATTTAACGTGTTAATATTAAAAAAAAACAATGCCAAAAAACAAGAAAAATTATCTTTATTTTTTAAGAAATGGGATCTTAAAATATTTACGCGGTTAAATCCAGCATCTAAACGTCGCCATACTGGAAGAATGAAACACTTCACTATCACTTCAATAAAACTAGAGCTCAATATTAGTGCTAAAGGTAATGATTATAAGTATTGTGGTGGAAATGTTTCATTTGTACAATTTTACAATAACGTTTTTCTGGAGTTGTAAGACGAACAACTCCAGAAAAACCCTGACAACATCTATTTCGAGAAAATTTAGAGAAGACAGAACCTCCTATTTAGACAGAGTACATCTAACACCCAACCAGAGAAGGTACCATCTTGCCGCTAAGGTTAGTTATAACCCTCCAACTACTCTAATTCTAATTTTTAATAGCGGAAATACAATACAACTAACTTACCACAGGAGGATGGGGAGTGCTATCATCACTATCTTCACTAGTGGTCGGTTCCTGGCCGGGAGGCGCTGGAGGACTGTTACCCCTCCCTTGTGGGTGCTGGGGGGACGCCCCGTACTGTCCTCTAGCGCCTTGCGGATGGGCCATCATCATCTGCTGCTGATGCTGTTGCTGCTGCTGAGCCTGTTGCTGTTGTTGCGCCTGTTGTTGGGCCTGCTGCTGCTGTTGGATCATCAACAACTGATTGCTATGCGGCGACTGCTGCTGACCGGAACTAGCCATGGTGTAGTTGGGCTGCGGACTGTGGTAGGAAGGGTTCACCATTCCATGATCAGGACCCGACAGGTACAAAGGCTGTTGGTAACCCCCCGTCGGATCGTGCATGCCCATGTTGTCCTGCTGCTGGTTCATCTGCTGCATGTTCATCTGTTGCTGCTGCTGATAGCTGCCGTGCTGCATCCCGTGCTGGTCACTTCCGTGTTGCTGCTGCGGGTTAATGGCCGGTATATCAAACTCCTCGTCACCAAAGCTTGGGGTATGAAATGTCTGCAAAAAATTAGTTTGTTAGAACTTGCAACTTCATCCGGTAAACCTCTTATGGCATCACTTAAAAATAATATAATTTAGGAAGAAAACGGGTGCTCAAATTAATTCATCAAGAAACGCAAACTCAACTCCGGCGAATAAATTGGATTGTTTGCGGGAAACTTTTCTAAGTATGTCATCTGTGGTAATTCATTTCCTTCTTTTTCAGAACGAAACAGAAGTTCCACGTTCGCCGAAAAACTTCCTTTTATCAAAGCGTTCGTGAATGAATTCTAAAAATAATAAAAGCATTCCGTAAACAGGTTTTCAAAGTGCCCCGGCGTTCGCGGAAAATTTATTTTCAGGTAAGTTTTATTCAGTTCAGAAAAGTTGCATAGATTCGAATTTTCCACGTTGTAGAGGTACTAAACTTCCTCCGCCACGTCTGAGCTTATCCAGACGAAGGAAGGAGTAAAAAGAAGAGTGAAAAGAGAAGAAAAAAAAAACTATAGCGAAAGATGTTTCCAACAAAATCCCTTCGTCCTTTGTGAGCAAAAATTATTTCGTGTTATTTGATGGAAATTCACTATTGTTCCTTTTTGGTCTTGCGTTAAGCAACGAAAAAGCTTTTAGAATAGTTTCTGGTTTGATGCAATGTAGGAGGTTTGATTGAAATAGTTTTTAATGGATCAAGTGGTTTGCTCGAGAATTAAGTTGTTTGCAACGATATAAATTGAGAGCATCTGGATTAGGTTGCTAGAATATTCATATGGGACGATGGAAAATGCAAGAATTTGAATTTGGTTGGTGGCATTCAAACCACTCCAACTGGGCATTAAAGAAAAGTTAATATGCTTAAATAGACAACTTCAATTACGATTAAAATAATCGAATTAAACTGTATATTTCGAAGGATCGCAGGTCCATGACTTTTTTTTGCTTTTTAGAATTATCATTTGTAAAATATTGACCACAACAACGTCAATTAATACTTTTATTTTTCACAAACGTGTCAAATAAGTAAAATACGTCACGACTTTTCAATTTGAATTTAATTAGCAATATTCAATATTTACTCGTTAATTTCTACGGAAAAGAGACTCCGATGTGCAACAAAATTCTAATTTCTAATTCTCGTCGGATGTCACGACCTTTACTGCTTACGCAAGCAATCCATTAATTCTTCAAATTAATACTTAGTTTCTCTTCGCATTGACAAGTAGGTAGAAACTTCGTAATTTCATATTTTATTTAATTTCTAATTTAAAAAGTTTTGCTCTCGAAAATACATTAATAATTAATTTTCACCGCACTTGTGCATACCAAACAACTTCGAATCAATCATGGAAACTTTCCCTCGGCACCGCTTCAATTACATCCGTCGTCTTTGTTCCTTTTTCTTCGCGAAGTAGGTGGAAAGAAAAGACTCGAAATTACTCTTTTCGGAGTTTGGATTTCGCATTACTAATGATTTACAGTGGAAAACCTACGATTAAAAAACACATTTGGACCTCGCTTTGGACACCATGGCTATACGCAATTTATTAGAGAAAAGCCCATAAGATGGATATTTTAGATATTTTGGGTTGGGGCTACCCTGCCTGAATACATAGCTAATTTTCAACTTTACCAGCGTCTACTAATTGCCAAACCAGGTTTTCTTTGGCACGTCTGTTTCTGCTAAAAAAGCAGAAAGAAAAGACATTTTATAAAATAACAGCCATGAGCATACAGGATCTCAAACAGTCCTCTGATCGAGGTGAAAAGTTTCCAGAAGAAGGAAAGAGGAAGTCGTGGCCTGATCCCATCATAAATGTTAGAACAAAATTGCCACATCATTGGAACGCTCTCGTGGGGAGCGGATGCGTTCTAAAAACCAAAACTAATTAACAACCACGTTAAAACCCATCGCGCCGCGCATTCCATTGGTACATAGGCACTCCTCCTCACAGTTTGTCAAAATTATTCATTGCACATTTAATTAGGGAAAATAATAAATTTCGGCAAATGTAATAAAAATGAGCAAAAGCTGATTTATAATGTTCATATAATTCTTCTTTATTTTCATACAAAGTTATGGGCCATATTTCTTCGCTGCCAAATAAATTACATCCAACGGGTATTCAGCTCAACTCTATTAAAGTTGCTTCGGTAGGTCACCGTCGGGCGGCGCTGCCGTCGGTCGATTTTCAGACAGAGAGGGAGCGAGAGAGCCATGGAAGGGAGCATGATGGTACGACATGCAAGTGCATACATAGACATGTATGCATTATTCGTGAACACATAGTAACATACTGTAAATTTTTGAAATGTTAGACGTACAGGCTTATGACTAATATGGGAGCAAATTTTAGGGAGGAGGAGTGGGTGGAATAGCGAAGCATGATTCAGTAATAAAGAGAGAATTCGTTTCGTAAGTTTATGTTTTCCATTATGCGTTTTTTTTTCTTTTGTTAACAACGTTTGACTTGTACATGTCAATTACGATTAAGCTGTTAGAAGTAAACAAGAGAATTAACATGTTATAGCGAATTCTATTGTTTATTACTGTGTCCGTTTCATTTATAAAACTCTTCTCTACGTATGACTACATTTATTCATCTTCTGTCAATGACGAACCTTTGAAATGATATAATCGGGTCTTCAAGCATGACAATGCTTCAATCCATCAAGCCTTCACTAATCTCCACTTGTAATACTTTGTCAATTGATCATCTCTATTCATAGAGGTTTAAAACCTTGGCGGATAAGAGAAGATGTACACAAGAAGATTAATTTCTTAAATTAACAAGTTACGAGATAGCAAGTTCGTTTGAAAATATTTAAGATTGGATCTTGTAGGTCACTGTATATTTTCTCCATTCCGAAACTACTTTATGTTAGGCTTCTAAAGCAATACAACAAAAGTTTATACGTTGTTCCAAGCGATGCTCCCACCTCTTTAATTTGTTCAAATATTAATTGGCATCTTGTTTAGGCGTTTACGAATGTTCATTCGATGAATGATGTCCTATAAGCGAAACTTTCAGCCTAGGAACCAGAAAAGGTCGACGGAGCCCGGATCTAGTGAAGAGGGTGGGTGGTTTATTAATTCGAACCCCAATTCGCGAATTTTGGCCAGGGCAACCACTGAAATCAGGGTTCTCTTGATGGCACAATATTTTCTTTTTCTTCAACTGTGCCTGTTTTTCGCAATTTTTGTCTACGGCATTAACGTTATTCCTTTTTAAGAATATTATCAATTGCTGTTTTTGGTGTTATAGAATTCAAATTTGATCTATTAATTGGAGTGTCTGCTTGTATGACTATCACTAAATGACAAGTCCTCGAATGGATTCTATTATCGGTCACCAAAACCAACAATTACTGGTAATTCTATAGCAGAGCGGAAACCGTCAGTCTCTATTTAAATATCTTGCTTCATTGTATTAGTTTCACTTGAAATTCACTTAAATCATCTTATCTCGCATTTCTAATCAAACCTTGTAAATAATGCAGTTAGGAACGTTAAAACATCTCGAACTTTTTCTAATATTCTCTGCTGTTGTAAGTCGTGCTGTTCTAACTGTACCGTCATTGTCTTTCAGAGAAGACGTTTCCATCAATTTCGATTAAAAATAGAAATAGAGAGAAATTAAATAAGCATTAACCTTCTTTCACATCGGAACAAACCAATCATGCCCATCAATTTATTTAATTTACTCGACAAGACGCGGTAATTAATCAAGCAAGCGATATTAACAAGCAATTGATAATAATTTAGCATTATAAAATTCCTCGACAACAAACCGATTTATAATTTTATTTGCATAAAAAACATTTAAGAAACATATGTTGTGTACATAGTGTGTACGTGTAAGATTACGAAAATCAATTTGACATTTCATAAATGTTAATTTTTACGGCCGAATGCGCAATAAAAATGAAAGTTTAAAAGCGAGCTGAAGCGTTAATTGCTAAAAACAATTTTTAATTATCACAATTATCGACGCGTACGAGATAAGTAATGTGATTGATGCTAATTCTTTAGCACTTATTCTGTGCAGGGCCGTATAGATGTGTGTTCTTTGTCATTTTTATTTTCCGACCGACGATGGGAACATCTACAATTTGTTAAGTGTTTATGTACTTATGTATTTGCGCAATGTGTAACATATTTGGGTTTGTATAAATTATTGTAAAGCTGGTGATCCAAGAAATGCTCGATTTATGGAACTTAAATCTGAATATCATGGGGCCATAAATCATGGGTTTTCACTGGATTATATACGCATGGTTTGTCTGTTAACAAAATTATTACAGAATTATTGGAACCAAGCTTCGTCCGAAGATTCATGTAATTTTCAAATCAGTTGCAGTATTGCGCTCTCACTACGTAACCAATCGGTTTGAATTCTTGCACAACACGTATTTTATGTGGATATTATTCGAAATCTTTTCTAGGAATAGGAGGTACCATATGAAAAATTAGTTTTCCGTGAAAGCTTTCCAATTAACTTTTTAGGTGTATGCCTCCTCACATTCGCCGTAGTTTCAGCAATTCTTTTCTCGAGTCTACCACTACCATCTTTGTGAATAACGAAATTTTGCAACGGAATTTAGAACATGCGAAAGACAATTATTAAAATTATAGAAATATCACCTTTGAAGTTCTGCTGTTGAAAATAACTAACTTTTAAATACATAATTTTTGCAATCTACTGCTCGTACTCTTTACTGAAATATTGGCAGAAAAAAAAAGCAATATTATCAACAAAGACTTTAGGAAATAAAACTTAATCTCACAAAATGCTTCATTCAAATCATTTTCAACTTAATTTCCATGACAAAGCCCAGTTCGTAATAAACCAGCTCACAAAAAAAGGGTTACTAATAACGAGGCACCAAATTAGATTTATTTTTTCAATGACCCGCATTAAAAAATTATTACATTCGCCCAACTGGAGAACGAAATGACGGGGAATTTTTAAAATTTAATAAAGGTACACCCGGTCCGGCGAGACCACACAGCGAGAACGTTTGAGTTGCAGCTATTGCGAGATCATATGTATATAAGACTGCCGATACAGAAACGCTGCTGCTGCTCCCACCACCAACGCCGTCGCGTACACTTTGCTGGAATTCAATTTAGAAAGACATAATTCCTTCCGAACGGCAGCAGAATGAAGAACCAACATCACACAAACAACCAAGCAATATAACCAAACAACAACGGGCGTACTACAACATGGAGCAATGCAACGTACAAGAGAAGCAAAGACGACGTACAACGGCAGTTGATGATTGATATGACAACAGAGTGGCATAGAGGTCAATGTCCAAATCAAGGTGACCTGCCTATCTCTAATAACTTCGATGCATAAATGTTTTTCTTTATTCGGAGTGTGTACGATGCCCGTAACTTCGTTATTGTCCTCGTGAAGAAGAAGAATTGGAAAAGCGAGGATTTATGCAATTAGTACATAAGTTGCATCACTACCGAGATGCACATACATATCTTTGTATATAATGAGAGGTTGGCAATATTAGAATATGTAATGGTAATAAAGTCATACAGGGCGTTCGCAATCCCTAGCATCATTCAAAAACACACAAGAAGTGCCTCATATGCCTCATCATAACGGCAAGACCAAGACGCTCATTGACATTTAAAGCACATAACAAACTTAATTTTCACGTTAATGCCGCTGCACTTCACTACTGACGTAATCTAGGTTATAAAAGAGCAATATTCCAAAAGTCGTATTCGTAAGTAAGGTTACGCGTGAGCTGTGACTGTAAAAAATATTTAAAACGGAAAGTGTAGCGATTGTTCATAGAAGTTTTTAAAGTTATCGAAAATGGCATTCAGGTAGTTACTTACGTATATATTGCACCCATACATAAAGGTCGGTCATAAATGATAGCATTTAAAAGCAATACCAATAAAACGAAATGTACAGCATATGCATGTATGGTAAATATATTTAATTATACATACCTGGTCGCTCATATCGTAACCGTTGCTTTGAAAATTCGTCTGTGGTATACTGAGGGCAAGATCAACGTTTTCTGTTCTCTGAAACAAACGAAAGTTAATCTAAGTTGATTTTCTCACAATTAAATCTCAGATATAGACAAATAAGCAGATAAATTGCTAAAAATATGCTACTTCATAACTGGAAAGGGTTGGAAGAAAGATGGCGTGTAACCAAAAAGAGATTAAAACCATCTCGCTTGAATATCTGATTACTTCATGGTGTTTAAAATCAATTTTCAAGAAAATCTTAAGTTTTCTCTTCAAAGGTTTTCTTTAAAATTTGTACCATATGCTGCATTACTCGCCACAACTACAAAAAAAACGATAGCAAGGTAGAAACTTTTAATTGGTCAACGTTCAAAGGTCGTGGTTTAAGAAAGTGTTGCACAAACAACCAACAGCGCGATGACTAATGACTCTGACTAACCACCTTAGGCATGGGCGGAATATAATTTGCTACCTAAGCAATTTAGAGCAAAAGTTCGGCAAATAAGGATAAAAAAAAAACGTAGGTAATAGCCGAGGAAAAACTACGGATATTAGTACAAAGAATAAGGATTTGTGTTGTATTAGGACCCTCAAAATGAGTGATTGGGCACCTAAAAGAAATACCACTAAATTAGCGTATAAACCTACAAAGTTTCACTTAAATCCCTGAGTATCAATTACCGATGCTCCCTTATTAGCCAGTGAAAAACAAAAACTGTTTGTAACTAAATTCAACCTTCAGATCTATTTACTTGCCTTTAATTGGAATTCCTTTGTTTTCTACGCTTTCCTTGCAGAAAATTTTAATTATAAGAGAAAAAGGATTTACTTGAACTGCCTTATTTACAAAAAAAAATGTTTCTTTTACACTTAATTAAAGCTTGTAATTGCGATGTAATACAGTAAAAACGACTTATTACGAATTCCGTATTCAAAACATTCTAATTTTAATAATAATTCGCAAAAGGGCCGGTAAACACAAAGCCGTAGAAAATGAAAATCTAAATACAGCCCTAACGACCTCCTTCTTTGTCGTCCTTCTTGTCGGTCCTTCTATCTCGCTCTCCTTTTTCCCGATTATGTTATATAGACACGACTGTCCATTGTTTCGGAATTTATTACTAGAATTTGCCCTCGCGGAACGGGTACGGACGCGTCAAAAAAAGGATCGGTCGCCTTTGTTCGGCGCACAGCAACTTTTGCCGAATGAAAAATTGATATTGTTCATTTTTAAAAACGAATGATTGTTTTAAATTAAAACCGGGAAGCGTTGGTACGCGAAATGAAAGAAATTACGGAACACAGTGGAAGAGAGCAAAAGGGATCGGGGGAAAATCGAGGGAGCGGGTACAGTCGCGGAGGGGGCGGTCGCTTTTATTATTATTTCCTCGCGTACGCATTCCGTTTTGCGAGGTTGGCAATAAAACTCGAAACGACGATGTAAATTAGAATCGGCTACAATTGTAATGGCAATTAGAATCGGAGGGGGTGCATCGCTTCTTTATTACCTTGCTAAGCGCGCGTCCTGTATATTTTTTAAGAATCTCATATAGAGAAGCCGTTCCAAATATTTTTTGTCATTTGTCATTTTGTGTCAACCTTCAGTAAATTATACAGGGTCTCTCAGAAGTCGTCACCAAACACAGTTAAACGAAGAATACAGAATATTGAAAATTTCGTATCCGCCATGGTAAAAGGAAAATGAACGGTAAAAGAATTCATTCAGTAAATGCCAAAAGTTGTGTTCTTGAACTTCTAGGTACTTTTCACATCTCCGGATTAATTTTTCATGAGTGGCCTTTTTTCACAATTGACTCTTGGCTTCAATTTTCAGATGCATGCCTTCTAAAAACACACAAAAAAGGCAAAACAAACAAATTCAGGGACCGAGGTGGCCATCATTGTTAGCTATCCATTGACGATTTCCACGTTTGCATCAGCAACAATAGGTTCATTATCCGTTTAACTCTGTTTTTGTGGATACCGGGCAACAAAAGGTATCGCACCTGAAAGGAATTATCTTTCGTCCAAATACTAGGTGGGACGTCGTATATTCATTTTGCAAAACATTTAAAAGAAAATCTAAAATATTCCAGTATTTTCTCTGGCCGTTTCTAAATAAATCATTTGCTAAAATAACCGTTCCTGTAAATAAATATGCGGGGCTTTTTTTAAACTGCCAAATATCAAAATTTATTTACTTCACATCGGGGAAAATTTAAAAAGAAACATCAAGGTTACGTTTGCTTACGTATCGGTTGCCAAGAAAATTTAGTAGCGCTCGGTAAAAAGTAATTTGGCAATATTTAATTTTAGGAATGTAAATATGCAATTCCTCAAAATAAAATTGTAACAAAGGTGTTCATTCAAAGATTATGGGAATCGTTAAATCCCAAGCTGCTTGAAGTCGAGAAATCATACTGTAAATAATAATCTATTACCAGCGATAAGAATTGTATTTTCAATGTTTAACAATAATGTAAAATTTATAAGAGCCTACTTACTTCTAAAACAACTAGTAGCTCAGCCAGCTCCTAAAGTACACAAATTCTTAGTAGATTCTTCAATAACTCATATGATTTCAACTACTATGCTTTGGGCAAGTTACCAGTAAAGAATTTGATTTATGTCGGTTTTGACAATGACATTAATAAAATTATGAAAAAAAAATAAAACTGGAATAAAAACGACAGTGACTTTTCGCCTGAAGTTTCTTTTCAAACGTCGCGATTGGTATCTAAAAGGGTTGTAATTTCTTTGAAGGCATCCACTTCTTCAATTCGATTTATAGTTGGCATCTTTGGGGTTCCTTTTTTTCCAATTTTTATGATATCCGATTTGCAAATTAAGTTTAACGGGAAGAAAGATAAAACACAATAAACTGCTCCCATTGAACAGGCCGAGTTTCTAAACTGGCCGAAATCATTTGATGTTACCGGGACACCAAAAACAAAAAGGAAACAGTTGGAAAACACTCAAATCATGAAAAAGTTTGGGAAAAGTTGCATTTTTGTTTTGTCCGTTTGGTGAAAACCACATATAAGTTTGCTGGTCCACATAAAGCTCAATTGTCCAAACACACCAGGGGATTTCACTCCAATATGAGCACAATTATAATTGGATCTATTAAGCAGTATCGGACGCAACCGTATCGATAGAAATCTCCAACAAATACGTTCGTTGCTGGCAGAAATGTTGAAGAGATAGCTTTGTAGACGACCACTTGCCAAATCGGTGTTATAGTTATAGGCGCTTCTAGTATTTATAGATTTATTGGTGGCATTCATTTGGCTTGTGTACGTGATCGTGACCAAGAAATTTGGCCAATCTCCACATTAATTTCGGTCGTCACCATCGGCAATGGAATTTGTTTCGTTTCTCAAAATTTAGAATTTGTGCAGTCATCTGTCCTGTCCATCAGATCCTGGTCTTCTATCATTTTTGAACACTTGTTCGCAACACAATGAGTAAATTAAAAGGCAAAAAATCGAATTGTTAAATTACCAATCACCTAAATCGGCGAAATTCCGAAAAACGTTATCGAGCCGTTGCTGTTACGACAATTATTCAATAATAATTAAGCGAACTATCGGTGTGAACGATACGAAAACAGGAAAATATTAATGAAAACCTATTACTGCGAACGTATCGCGCCATTTTTGAACGATAACAGCGTAAAACGGCCGTTGATTAATGCCGCTAAATACGGACGCGACAAAAGTGCCATCGGCACAGGTCGAAACGCGCGCTAAAGAGTAATGATGACGGACTTTTCGGGTGTGTAAACAACGTGAAATCGGCAATGCCAACATGCGGGCCGGCAGGCAAACAGGCGCACAGCGCCGCGCTTCTATCATGTAGACGGTGATTCGTGTTTTACAAACGTGAAAAGCGCGCTGATATTTTGCTGAAATTAGTTAAAAGAGAATTGTTAGTGAATTTGTTACAATTCCTGCTTTAATTTTGAGGGCTTTATTTGATTTGTTTGCGTTCGTTTCGAATCGAAAGCACAACCGAAATAATTTCACGTTTTGTTGAAAACGTTTGTTGTTTTAATTAATCTAATTGTTAAACGAATCATCACAGCATTGTCTTTGTTAAAGGTTGAATTTTACAAATACTTCGTTAGCACTTGAAGTCTACAAAATAAACCGGGAAAAGCTGTATAGAGTTTTGGAATGGCTACAGGTTCCAAATAAAGTCAAGGTTGGGGTCAATTGGGGAACCCATAGCTAAATCATGAACGTAGAGCTTATTGTTAAACTGAGTTATGGGTTCCCTAATTTCTCCAATATTTGAGACTACTTATACATAGAGCTACTATAGATTATTTAAAAACATAAGAGAAGGAAAGTTCTAACAGCTGAAGAAATTCAGTGAAGAGGCAAGAAGCGAAGAATTATAGACCAGCTAAAGAAATGTGGGAAGAAGGAGGAACAGGAAGTGCAAACGTAGACCCAAAGAAACACATAACCCAACATCATTGGATGTCCACTGAAAAAAACAATCTGCAGGGAAGCCCACAAGATAAAGGGGTGCCTGAAGTTCGTGCATAAGAAACTCGTTTCAGAAAGAAAAGATTTCACTCATTGTATGTTAAAATTCATGTTGAGTCATAACTGTTTAGACCATTTAAGTAAAACAAATATAATAGTTTCAAGACATCTACTTCCCCCATACTTGAACATTCAAAACATCACGTAATAATAGGTACGTTTTTCAAGGTTTCCCACATTTATTTATAAATAAGGAAATGACGCAGAACCATTTCAACTAATTTATGTCAACGAATGAATGCATATGTAGATTCGCGCATAAATAAAACGAGTTTCCGTTTACAATTGCCAACTAAGAAGCAGATCGCAACCAATGATTCATATGAAAAATTTGCAACGCAGATCCTCTGCAATAATACACACTCGAAAGAAAAGTAAACGAAAGTTGAAGAGGGATAGAATTCTTTTGCCATTTTGTTGAGTAACAAAGTGAGCCAATCATATACAAGTAGTAACACATTTTTACGAAGTGTTTGAAAACGTTCAGTTCGATATTTGTAAAAAGTATCTATGTCTATAAGGAATGTAATGAGAAACTTTCCAACCTATTAGTGCTGGTATAAAAATGATTTAACTGTTGTAAGAAGGATATTTTTTACCTTAAAAGAACTTTCTCTTCCCATTCAAATTATTTTACGTATCTATTATATACTAAGTAAAGCTATTTTATGTACAATTCCATTTTACCATTTTGACCTACATCCAATTTAGATCTTTTGTAAAGTTTTTAGGTGCTAACAATGCTAATGAAAATATAGAATGTTTATAGTTACCATTCAATACTTTATGGTAATGAGATCTGTTGTTAGAATTTATTTGGGATTTAAATTATTATGTACGAATGTTAAAAAGTGTCACAAAGGTAGAGAGGGCTATTGTATGGGTCGAAATATGCAGAAAAAATCGCAAATGTACATTATGTACAAATAAATAATGTAGTGTATCAACAGACAGCGAAGGCAAAACCTCAAATGAGGCCTTCTCTCCATTTCACAGCAAGGACCTTCGATCTTTTTCGACAATCTCTGCGTTTGCTTGGTTTCGGTGGCATTCTTGATCTATTGGTTATTGCAGTTTTACGGGCGTAGCGTACACGAAAGTTTTCGAATATTCCAAAAGAAGGAAATTAAGGAGGTTTCAATTTGACCACGTCGCATGCCTCTTCGTCTCAAAAGTTTCGCGTACATGCTCTCATAAAATGCAACGGAGCACCGTCATGTTGGTATCACGTTTGTTGCCTTGGTTCAAAGGAAGGTCGTTTGTTTTAAAGATTACTCTGTAAGTAATTAAGTAAGCAGTGCCTGCTAATCGGTTTTTGGACCATGTTATACCTCATCAAGATCTGTGATGTTTTCTTTAACACCCTGTACAATAAAAATATCTTGCTTTTGTATTTCATGGAATGTATTTTACTTATTGTCTTGTCCATGTTTGGTCTTCCTTTTCTTCTGAATTCAATTTTTTTCTTCTTGCTTTATTTTTAGTTTAAACACTTTTAAACTTAAACTTTCTCTACCTGTAATTATGTAATTTCTACTGCTCCACGTTCATCTTCGACTTTCTTCAAATTTAAATATTCTTGGCTTAATAATTTTTCTTGTTAAAGGTAGTGTATGTAAGTACCCTATATCACGTTATTTTCTGTATGTTAAATTGTTTTGCAATAAATGATTTTTTTTTCATTTCTTATAAGAAAATTCTAATGCTTTTAATTATATTCAAATCTTAATAAACTCCTTAGTTCCTCCACGCCTCTTCCTTATGGAAGATCATAAAAGAAATCAAACCCTATTCAATCTTAGCAACAATTTAGATAATTACATCAACAACGGCATGAGAAACAAATACGAGCAACAGAATATCTGTTTCTCTACTTTTTGAGCTGCGAGTGTACCACTTACAGAACTGGCAAACGAAGTGTATTGGGCGCAAGAGAGAAGGATGTCGAGATGTTCTGCTTGAGGGGAGCATAGCCAAGTAAACACATTGTTTCTCTTAATTGATTTATGCTTTTCAATCAAGCAAAACCGCTAATGGAAGCCAGATAAATAAGGTTAATTGAAGAAACCGCTTATCGATTAAAAATGTGGTCTATGTTAGATGCGACGTACACACGAAATATAATTGAAATTTAATTTGACTGGTCATAGGAACAGAAGCGTGAATTAAATTAATTTAAAAGTAAATATACACTGTAGGGATTCGGTAAACGAATGACTCACGTTTTTGTTGTTTTTATCTCTACGTAACGAGTTATATCAAGTATGGGCTTTAGTTCCATTTACTCAAGCGTAAGAAGACATTTTTGTGAGGAAGATTCGAATATTATGTCCAATACGGCGTGGCATCGAGCAACGGTTTCGTAATGAAGCGGTTTCTTTCCGATCATCAGTTATTTATTAAAAATTGTATTATTGTATCTTCCTAAAAAGTATAAAATTGTACTATTTTCAGACTGCCGCGATGTTAAATGGATTTAATTAATTCAGGTGAAACATAACGTTGCTATGAACAATAAATATTACAAAAAAGTTTTAAATTCACATACGGGGGTAAAATGTATAATACAACAAATATTAAAATAAAATATAAATTATATAATATTGCTTAAGGCACAGAGGAGGAATTACATTAAAAAAAAATTGAGGGTCTCATCAGAGTTTATGACCGATTCTGATAGATGAACAGACTTCAGACTTCAACTTCATGAAATTTAAAATTAATTTTAGGAAAATATGTCATCTGCGCCAAATCGGCTTATTTCTTTAATATTTAATGTAAGTAGGTCAGTGAGCAATCGTGTTAAATTGGCATTAAATTCCGATCATGGACAAGATTTTAATTAAAGTCTTAATTTATGGATCCTAAAAATTCATAATTTGTTGAACGCTATCCGCATTAGATTTTTCTGTACTAGCATGCTTGCTGCAAGATAGGTGCCGCGATTGTTCACAATTTGAACGAATGTTTGGCGATGTTAAAGCGCAATAACTTCTAGCGTCGATTCATGACTATTGACGAAAAGAAGGTCAACGTCACTTTACAAACCAACAAGATTACGGTCACAGTATTCTGCCCATGTTATCCCAACTTATTGGATCGTTTCAAGAAACAAGAAAAATAAATTGGAATCCAAAGCACGTCTATTATTTCGCTAAAACAATACCTTATTTATCATCAATTATATCACAATTTATCGTCGATAGCGATTGCATTTAAATCCGCGGCTTTTTTTTCCTCCATCTGCCAACCTAAATCAAAAATTATTATTAAAAAAAAATTATTGTTGGCGATTGTTTTATTCATTTCATAATTGACAGTCCGCTACGGCTTTATTGCCTCAATATTCGTTATCGTTCCCTGTCCCGATCGCTTATATTTTCATTAATTCGGCCATTACGGAACGAATATAATGCATCGTTTAAATGTAAATGTCATTATTATATTTAGAATGCGCTCACAATTATCTTAATGAAAACGCAGGGAAAGCAACAAAAAATTAACGAGTCTGCGGCAAATGACATAGATGGATGTTATGCGGTGTACATTCATATGTTATATATGTAAAATTGTCTTTTTTCATTATTTATTTGGCTTGTGAATATGGCGGCCATTAAAAATAATGAAGCATTTTAAATAACCGCATGCACTATAGAGATTGTCACCGGTTGATCGTAGGCGAAACAAATTCTTATTAGAATGGGAAAATAGGCGTGAAGCATCGTATAAACAACGCTATTTGTGTTAAGAGTGTTTGAAATATTGTGAAAACTACTAAATGTTTAGTTTTGAAAATGTACATATCGATGTCGCAAAGATGTAAAGCCGTTTTTGTAATTATACATGAGGAATCAGAATAAATGCTAACTTCCTTAACACACTGTTGATTTTTGAAGATTCCTAGATAGATATATAGGGTATAATGGGTTTATGTCAAAATAATAAGATTTATATTGAAAAAAAAAAAAAAACGTAATCGAGGGGGAGTCACTTTTTAATTATTTTTTTTACGTTGGTTACAACTGCATCTGACCGTTAAATCCGAGGAATCCTAAGAAAAGAACCGCTGAAACTAGTACTGATGTGAGGAGGCAGATCATTCGCTTAAAAAGTCTATTAGAAGGAAGTCGATTTATCATATTCTTAGAAAAGATCTCGAAAAATATCCATATTAAGCAAGAACTCAAGCCCATTGATCACCTAGTGATATCTTTGATAAATCCTTCCCATCTTCTGAAAAGGTTGGTAACTCCACCGAGAAGAATTCTTGGTCCATTATTTTTTTCATGAAACGGTAAACGCAGAAAGTTATCATAACAGCATTCTTGGTCCATTATTTTTTTCATGAAACGGTAAACGCAGAAAGTTATCATAACAGCTTATTGCAACCTCTTCTAAACCAGTTGCGTGATGACGAATTAAAGACGGATGCTTC
Source organism: Marronus borbonicus (assembly GCA_902655005.2). Classification (NCBI taxonomy): domain Eukaryota; kingdom Metazoa; phylum Arthropoda; class Insecta; order Coleoptera; family Scarabaeidae; genus Marronus; species Marronus borbonicus. The sequence continues at coordinate 2,679,664 of LR737406.1, read as the reverse complement.
CAACAAGACAATGTCACAAAGTCACAGCTCATCGAACACTACAAACATTTTGATTCAGGGGCACGACAATTTTTGAACCAAATGCTGCCAGATTAGTGGATAAGAAGTTGAGGCGAAACTTAGTGACCAATCAGATCCCCACACGTCACTCCTTTGAACTTCTATTTGTGCGGTGATTTAAAGGACAAGGTTTGCAGAAATAGGCAGCTTAACACTGAAGATTTAAAGGATCGAATTAGTGTTGTTAAAATTTGTAATCATGGGTTATTTTCACAAATGAATCCATTAAACCCTATATCGTCGACTATTATTTTTAAAACATATAGGGCGTTCCATTTAAAAACAAAGAAGTTGATATTTTCTTCTAACTCATCCTGTATAGGTTTTACACCTCGAAGATATGCCGTTTTTAGCCACATCGATATGCCAATTTAGAAAATAAACATTTGGCAGCTTACACTGCTCAAGATTTTTTTGATACACAGTAAAGTAAATTTATTTGTTGGCAACATTGACTGTTTCCGCACATACAAATTACCAATCAACCGAAAAAAAATTAATAAATACTTGGCGGCAGACGGAAAAAACAGAAACAATATAAATAATGACAAATAATTACGAGTAGCTAATATAAAATTAATGTTAATTGCGGTAATATTGTTCCCTTCATAAAACACGTTACATATGCAATAAAGATAGCTACTATACACGTAGAAACATGCGATTACGGATTTATGTTATATTATCGTCGTGCTCATTCCTAAAAATAAAAGCTTCTTCTATTGATTCCGGTTTGTGTTCATCTACCCATGTTTGTTCGATAATTATCGTGGTTATTTTTACATAATATTAATGTAACTTTCATTAATGGTCATTAAATATAAATTAGTCACTATCTACTCTATGATTTCAAGGAAGTAAAAGTGAATGCATACTTTACACGCACGATTGGACGTTTCGACTAATTGGTTCTAACGTATTTTACGTTATGTTATGGGAGAACTGGCGATAGGTAAAGTGCTCGATGAGATGTGTTAACCTATCAAAATTATGTAAGTGTTCCACAAAACGTTTATTTCACTTATATCAATTCGGAAAAGAAATGATTAAAGTAGAGTGCGTTCTTAAGTGGTCTCTTCTTGACATACTTTTATATGTGTAGCTTTTTAAGAATGTTAAAGGAGGGAATAGAACATTATTGATGGATTAAAAATGAAAGCATTACTTACTAACGAGCGCCGAAAGAAGCGAAATATTCCGTATTTGAATTGCAGATTACATCTGCGTACCTGCAAATATCAGTTAAAAATCATTTATTTTACGTAGATTTAAGATAATACTGCCCGCGTCGGAAAACGTACGTAAATCGGATCGGCGATGAAATTTTCGGAATTAAACGGAAATTACGTACAATCGTCAGTGGAACAGGAAATTCGCACAGATTCAAACACTCCTGATCGAAAATTACATCGTGATATGTAATAATGGCGTTGGCTATGATTGCTGTGTGTATCGCCCTTATTATTTGATTGTTAGCTAACTAACTAATTAATGCACTGGATGTTTCGATATTTATGTTACTTGCTTAAACTGGAAAATAAGAAACTGAAATTAAAAAGAATATGTTTGATTTTCTTATGTAAAAGGAATAATGTAAAACACGAAATGTAAAAAGAAAGTTTGGTTCACACATGCAAAACCGTGTCGCTACTGCGCCGCGACTGCGTCGTATCGCTTGAAAATCAAGAAGAAATGTTTTAAAAATATTTTTTTAGGTCTATAAGACCTAAAAATAATTTTTTCTACGCACATGAATAATATTAGCGAACTCATTAAGCTAAATAGATTTTAAATTCTAGCATTTCATTCCGCGTATCCGTCCTTAATTTGCTCTTATTACATTCTATACGTATTCATAGAAGCGAAAACTGAACTACGTTCGGCGGGTATATCTAACATCTCGTTTTAATAAACGCCACTACGATTTTAATTAAACTTTCGAGTGGTAATTAAAAATATTTTCGAGAGAGGGAGACATGAAAAGGAAAAAATTACATTAAAACACCATTTAAATTCAAACGTAATCAGAAGATTAAAAAAATCACCGTTACAATAATAACGCTTTTATAACGCCCGGCCAACGGTCGTTTTAATTTTAAATTATTCCCTCCGCCTTCTTTCTTCTTCAAACACAATTTCAGAATTCGCGAGATGCCCGCATAAATATTATAAAATAAAAGGGAGATAAAATATAAACGCCACCGGTCGAAAAGGAGAGAAGAGGGAACAAAGTTGAGTTCGAGTCGCGCGGAAAAAATAACAGAACCGAGAAAATAACACATAAAGAGATATATTAAATAAGTTTAGTTAATTTACAACACAACTGGTTCTCGAGCGGCGCGAGCAGGAGAAAGAGACCGAGTTAAAATGGAAAGACGAGGATCGAGAGAGAAGTCTGCTAAATTTAATTAAAAAGTTGAAATTAGTTTTTGTTGTAATTCAGCATTTTTAAATTTACCCCCCTCTCTCGCTGCTTGTCCGTTGCCCCCACTCTCTTTCCGTTTATGATCAAAACTTTGTGCTTAATTAAATACGATAAGATGGAAAACGAAGTCGCTGCATAATAATAATGGACGACCAAATTTAAATTGGAGCCGTTTTTTTGCGCATGTTTTTTTTTTACCTTCCTATTAATCGCATTAATATACAGCCAGTGTTGCTAGACTTGATTTTTCGCAGAATTGGCATTACAACAAAATGATTCTTTTTTGTTGTTTTTTTTATCCCAAAGTAGTCCCAAAGTATCCCAAAGCCGAACAAAAGATGTTGATGTTTAAATGGAAGCTTGCATCAGTGAAATGTTAAAAAGAAATCTCTCTAAAGTTGCCAAGTCAAGTCGAACCCCAATTCGTGAATTTTCGGCATGGCGCCCACTGAAGTGTGAGTTCTCTTTCTTTTCCTTCAAATGCAGTCGTTTTTCCGCGATGTCTCCCTTCAGCTTATCAAATAATAATAGTCGATTAACAGAACCCCATGACCATCTCAAGAAACAGCCGCCATCAGTTTCCCGGCCGATGGGACGGTCTCTGATTTCTTCAGAGCCAGTGCCTTGGCTTCAAGAGTGTACTTGTGCATTCGGACTTCTTTTACAGTTATTAGTCGACGCCAAAGCTCTTAGTTCGCTGAGGCTGCTTCAACTGGGCTTCGGAAATGGTCCTTCGTATTTGGTTCTGAACGAGCAAGCACGGTTAATCTTTTTATGCCCAAATCTTCACCGACAAATACGTTCTTTCGAGATTTTCGACGGTCGTTTAGCACCGTGGTAAATTTTTCAGCTACCCACAATTTCACTGTGGCAAAAGATGGTGTAGAATCCCTGTAAACAGCATGTTTTTCCTTTTGTTAATTTGTACATACGGGATCATAAATGTGCTCATTCAACGTTTGCTGGGGTTACTATTACTTTGGTGATTTTTGCAACATTTTTTGTAGAAAGCGCCTACGGTAAGAAGACCTGGAAACGCTGTATAATAGAGGCACAACATGCAAACAATGTACATATTTATATATAACGGGGGCGGATGGATGGTTCGGATGGTCGTGGCGTGTGTTTGAAATGTTCGAATATGTATTATGTGTCATAATACGCCGAACGCTCCTATACATGCGCGCAGGGATGTTGTGGCGCTCTCTGTTGGTTATTTATGTGGTCGTATATGAATTTAAATTGGCTTTTATGACATGGGTATAAATGTATTTTAATATTTTAGCGATCCGGAAAGTTATATTTAGGTAACTCTAATCGACTTCACAACGATATTCATTTTATGAGAATCGCGTTTCGCCTAAAATAAAATTTAACTTCGCGAGCTAAAATTTAACTACGGGGGAAATAACTTTAGTGAGAATCGCACAAACGATATCCTTTAACCTTTAATAGAGATATTACATCAATTTAAACGGAGTTGTTGGAAATAGTCAAGAAAATGTTCGATGAATATAATTTTAACAGATTAATTAAATATATGATAATTATGGAAATTTAGTTTTTGTAAAATTTTAGCTTTTGCTTTATTATCAGATACTGATAAATTTATCTCAATTAAATTTGGCGTCATATGAAGAAGTTGTCAAAATGTACAGTTTTTTGAGCCATCGAGGGTGCACCTGATTCCCTTTCACGACGTAGGTGTCTTCAATACCAACGAGTTCTTTCCTGATTTTTATAATCATAAATACAAACAGTGGGAGCGCTAGGCGGCAAGGGAGGTAAGCGTCGCCGGGGGGCATATTGTACAAAGGGTGCAGCAAATCAGTAACGGGTGTTCAAAAAGTTCTGCAGCATTAACAACTATTTCTTAAAAAATTATAAAATATCAAAATATTTATCAAATGTCAAATGCGTATTTCGTTGAAATTTCTTCACGTTCTTGTGGTAACCTTATAGAAAACGCTTACACAAAAAAAAGAAGCGCTCGCTGCTGTTTAAAGTAGTATTTCTTGCTTTTCATGGTTTTATAGTAAAGCTTAATCCCATTGGCGGCTCCGGTTTATGCAGGTGAATTGGGAATTCTGGATTTCTAAGTATTGTTTTGAACGTTTGGGTTCTTAACAGTTTTGCGCAAGTCTAGGGTGGGATGATGTCGATTGTCCAAATTATATTAATGGAAAAATGCGAGCTTTCTGGTGTATTTAGCGTTTTACCACACAATATTTGTATGGGGAGAGGATGGGAGCGGGGCGCCAAAGGTACTAGCGCCGTCTCTGAATACAAAACCCTGATTGTCTATTCTATTTTGTTTTGGAACAATTTCATATTTACGTCAGACATGATTTGTAACGGGTACTGCTTAAGAACTTAATTCTGCTCTTGTTTTCTTTTTTATTGCGTTGTCAGCGCTAATATTCAATTGTTTCGACAAAATCGTTTACAGTATTAGGACGTAACAAACCCCAATTAACGACCAAATATATCATTCAACACGTTTTGAATAAAACAGAGTTACTATTTCGCAAATTATTTTTATGCAAATGAAAATCCATATTTATATAATTTCCGCTTCTATTAACTTACACAATAGGCAATTTTAGCGGCAAAAAAGGCCACCGTCGCCCGCACAATACGCACATAAATACATATACACACTGAAAGGTGTTAATAGAACGCTATAAAATGTCAATTATCAGTTACGATCAAAATGTGAATGTGTTTTATTTTAATTTTATATTGCAAATCCACTCTATTGTATGGGAATACACTATTGCATTGTGTCTATAAATGTAAATCAGCCTCCAACAAAGTCCTGCCAGTTGTGACAAACCGAACAATAGAATTGAAATTGAATAGACGTGTATATGTATGTGTCGAATACGTATACATGCATATGAAAACTTAATAATAAAAATAGCCACGAATTTTTTAAATGAAACATCATAGTCTACTGTCTGTTAGGTAGCATTAATTAGATTTTATTCGATGTAATATTCTGTTCTGTTGAATGTTAAACAAAACAAAACGCAATTTTGAATTAAAAAAAAACACTCAATTATAACTTTAAGATATTAAAAAAAATTCGTTGTTATTTAAGCTTTGCAGGTAATAAAGTTAATACATGCCATTATTTGTTAAAAAAGTTCGTACATACTTTATTTGAGAAACTAAACATGTCCATACACGCGGCATGTTACGCATGACAGATCGTTAGTTAATATAATTAGAAAGTGTTGCAAAATTTTTATAAAGGTGAGTTGAAAATTTCATAAATTACGGCATGGTATTTTCTATTTTTCGTCTCTTAGCAACTTTCACTTTTATTAACGAAATAAATATTCAAATGTCCTTGGTTAATCCGCTTTGATAATATATATTTTGTTCACGGTACATTCTTTGTAATTATAAGTTAATGTCATGTTACGGATACTTCTTTCCGCGTAACTGTGTATAGGTACAAATCGCGGCCATTCTCTTTTCGATTTTGGGTTACTTGTAAATCTATTACTTTAGAACAGGAGCATATTTAAAAGATTTCGTCGAGGCACCTAAGACATAACAGCAGCTCCTGTCGGTACTCTTTGATCTATCGAATTCAATTTAAATAATTTTTTGGTTAAAGCACGCGGGAACTTACAATAAGTAACTGCGTGCGCGATCGAGACTCGGGCAATAGCTTCCGCCATCAGGAGCTTCCATTATGTCTGTGGTCGAGCTAATTTCAAATCGAATCGGACTCGCAATTCGCTTTAAATTACGCCAGATCTATCGCTGTGAGGCTAACTGATTGAAATCGTCGCAAAAATTGTGTGTTATAAAATTTGTTTCAATGGTTGAGTCTTATGTGTACGAATTTACAGCTAGTAAGTTCCAAAAAATGAGGGCGTTTGGTGAATATTTTAACGTAATCATGATATTTGAAATAACTGAGTTGGTTAATGTGCAAACAACGAGTATGTTCAACTTAACAGTTTCCAAGAGTTAGCTAACGTGTTAACTGTTATCAGGACTTGTCTTCGCGGATTTTTTTTTGGCAAATATAGAGGAAGATATCTACTATCAAATCTAATTTTTATTTTCCTCCGATTACATAAAAAGTGAAGCTAAAAATTAATAATTCTTGGACGTGAACATGATTAAAAAGTTTTAAATTTTAACGGATTTGTATCTTGTAGAATTCTTTTTTTTTGAGCTTCGTTCCTTACATATAACAGATTTACCACTTCTCGCTTCCACGTTTTACTCCATCCTTTATGGCTTCATCCTTCCTCTCAAAATTCCTTCACTAAATGCCCATCCTTCATGCAAATTAGATGTCCAAAGTAACAGAATTATTTTTTTCTTTTCTAGAGTAGATTTCACCCTAAGCCTTCTCTTCTCCTTATGCCTTCATTTCTTAATCTTACCTGGCCTCCAGAGACACGTTTTATTTTCTCCTCAATTGTTTGTTAATTTTGATCTTAAGCTCTTTATTAGGACTTATGACTGAACTGACTATAATCACTCACAAAATAGAGATTGAATCTAACTGGGCCATTCTTTTAAATTCGTTAGAAGTCTTTTGGGAAATGATGGCACGACGAAAGATTTGTAGGATTTTCAAAATTTTAGCAAAAGGTTCTTAAGCTTCACAAATATGAGATCTTTATAATTTAATATTTTCTGCATTGCTCCATTGTCGTGATCATTTAAATCTGTTCAAGGTTGGCGGGGTATTTTGACTTATGCTTAATTTCGTAAATTTCCAGCACCTACTTTTCATTTGGTTAATTTCAAACCAGCAGTTGTCCTTCGTTGTGTTTAGTATCCTATATACACAACTGACGCAATAAGAAACGTAAATTCGCCAATTGTACAGTATTGCCATATCAAATTTTATACTGCTACTGGACTTGTTGGAGCGTAAACTTCTGAATAAGCTGTTATCAACATTTACTCAGAAATTTACGCTCGAATAAGTCTACGTTGCACTTTTTATAACATTAATTAAGCATTTAGATTTTCAGCAAAAGGCAATGAATTGAATGAACATAAAGTAGACGATAATTACTCATCAATAATACAAGTTTGTTAGCTGGTTTATTGTTAGTTAAGTTCCTAGTTTTACGATTGATTTTTTTCTAGCTTTAGATGTTGGCCCAGTAGATGGCTGCATATACTAATTGCTAAAGGCATTCAACGTTTATTTTTAATATTATTACACAAGTTACTGCTAATACAGCTCATGGTATTGATAGAATCACACACGATAAAAGCTATGTGCGAAAGCAGTAGCCAATAGATACGGTTCTGCCTACTCGGCGTTATCAACGTTGCTCCGAGTACTTTTCCCTACCTAACACCTTGTTGGGCAGGAAGGACATTTTCGTTACTGTTTCTATGTACTATTTAATGTGTATTTATTACATAAGCTATCTTATTTAAATGCAATATAATTATTTGAGCTAACCGGAGCATAAGACCGAGATCAAAATAAATGCTTAAAAATTCCCCTCCAAAAAGTGTATGACAAGTCCACGGATATACCTTCAACAAATAGAGCACATCTGCAATAGTCCCCTCCCACGTGGGAGTCGATAATTTGTTGATCGGTATGTTCGATAAATAGAAGACTCCTGCAGCAGTCTCCATCATTAAATACGTTTCATTAATAAATCATGGTAACACAATGGCATCAAGCCGAATAATCTATACACACTGCGTATAAGCATGCAAATGCTTGTATTATTAGGAAATTGAGGACGCTAAATTCCCCAAAACTAACATAATTTCGTCCCTAAAAGATCCTTTCGAAATTGCAAACGCGGATTAATGTCGCTTTGCATATAAAAGACGCGAAACGGTACTAGTGGCCGGGTACGAACGAAGGGGGTGGTTTTAGAGTGGCAGCGGTGAACCCGACAACATCCAAAAAGCAACCCCCACACCCTTTCGTTTCGCAGGCACTTCACGACGAGCATCAACGGAGATGGTAATCGATAGCGCTTGTTAACTCGTTTCAATTCGTGACAAAGACGACATCGCATCAGATGAAAGGCGAAAATGAACCTCAATGAAAGAGAAAATCGATGAAGGTATAGAAGATGACGTAATGTTTTACGTTAGTTAATTTTTTTCTTTAACGTGCGCCAATTTCAATGTGACTGACATTCAGCTATGTTATGAATGCAGCTTTCTTGCGTTTCATGTTGCAACTTTTCTAGATTTAAACCTACCTCGCATCACCAATAATAATAAACGAGATTCCCATGTCGGGGGTCGATAATGAATCGACCTGTATATGAAAACATTATTTTAAACAGTAATTTTCCACAATATGAATATTATTAACATAAGCAAAGCGAATATACCTAAAATTGAGCGCGCAAACATATCCGATGATGGATGGTAAATATCCTTGGCGAATTTGGCCATGTGTTGTGGCTATTAGCCTTGAATAAAGACAACCAGCAATAATGCAATAAATGTGTTTTGTTCAAAAGAAAATCTTAGTCATATAGTTAGGCAATAACACTTAGATGATTATCAACTGTTCTTAAGATACAATATGCACATATAACTGTCAGAATCGACAAACACCTTGCTAATGTAATTTATTTGCATTATGAGACGATACGCGCACATTTTATTGTCGCGTATAATCTTTATAGACATTCTCTTATACAAATCGCGAGTAAATTGTTCGTTAGTAGCAATACACTAACAAACAACTAAGCTATTAGAATGTCGCGTTTGGAGTAAAAACGCGACATTCTTTGTAATTTAGATTGCATACTTTCCCAACTAAAACAATGTCCCTTCCTCTTCGCGTACAGTCCTCGTTGTTGGGAGAAACAACAACGCGCATAATTAAATATCAACAATAGAAATTAACGAAACTATTTCCATTGAGAGTTCTAAACTCAATTTATTTATTCTAACTCCGGCATAATTAGTTATGTCTCCGAGTGCATTACGCAAGCTTCCAAACGAGCCGGTGAAGTTTACAAAACGTACGAAAAGGCCGAGGAACAACATCGAAAATATATGCAAATTGCTTCATTTTCAGGATTAATCACCATAAAGCGCATGAGAAAGATATATACACGATACAAGAGTAATTAGCGTATGAGAGAGTAGGAAAATATGAAGGGAGAAGAATTTTTGAGAAAGATATGTACAGGGTGGAGTTGGGATCTTATCCGATTTTCTAATGTCTACCTAATATGTAATAGTAATAATAATAATAATAATAATATCTTTGTAACACATAGCAATAATTAGGCTGACCAATTCAATCTTTTTTCATCATAGCAGCATGGCATTATCTCTGGTCGTTCTATCAACATTGCCTTCTTAATCTGCTAAGATGTATCACTGGCGTCGTGGATTCGTGTGCTCTCTCCCCCTCTGGCTATTTTTATGGACTTATCCAAAGCTTTTAATATTATGAACCATAGAGATATGTTTTATAAACTTTTGGAATGGTTCAAATCTGGTATCTGGTTAAACGTATCAAAAGGGTGGTCATTGAAAGTTGTGAATCTGGCCCTCAATATACTAAAACCAAACATTCTTCTTTACACGGTTACCAATATGCCCTAAATACATTGGACGCTTACTCTTATACTTGGTATTAAGTGTGAACCGAAATGCCACTTACACTACCCGACAAAAACATAGACGCGGTACCGTTTTTACTTACGAAACAAATTTATAGACATTATATAAAATGTAAATGAGGGTTATTAATACTTGTTATGTAAATAGTCCATTTAAAGATATTTCTGGGTATTTATTGCTTTACGAGGGGTAATTGAGATTTTCCCAGATCAAAATAGGAATTTTAGATGCGACAAAAATTTAGACCCTCTGCATTTATTACATTAATATAAGCAAAAATGGTTTACTTTGATACTTCTCTTTATATGCAGCGGTTGTGCTGGTAAAGTGTACACATTTCACCACGAGAAATTATATTTTATAAAGTGTTTGCAATATGGGTAGAAAAAAGCAATTATCCTTGATAGAAAGGGGTAAAGTTGTAGCCTGGCACCAGGATGGTGTTAGTAAGAAGGAAATTGCTCGTCGGTTATGAAGAAATGATCATTGCGTTAGAAATTTCTTAAAAGACCAGGAAAATTACGGCAAACCAAAAGGCCAGGGGCGACCGAAAGCTGTAAGTGAGCGGGGTAACGCATGATATTGCGATGAGCATCCAATTGTTCTGCGTCGGCGAGAGTTATTGCAGAACAGGCGGGGGTACAAACGCACGTGCGTAATGTTCAAAGGATTTTAAAGGCGTCACCGGTAATATCACGGAAGAAAATGTTGAGAAAACCGCCACTTTCGGCGAAACACAAAGAAGCGAGGTTGAGATTTGCCGAAGAACACGTATCCTGGAAGAAACAACGGGAGAAAGTTATATTTTCCGATGAGAAACGTTTTAATTTGGACGGACCGGATGGGTACTCGCTTATTATCATGATCTGAGAAAGGAACCAAAAGTGAAAATGACCGGACAATTAGGGGGTGGATCTGTGATGATATGGGCAGCGATTGGATTTCGCGATAAAAGTGAGATAGTGTTTTGCACGAACGAAATGACATCTGTGACGTATAAAGACTTATTGCGTGACAATCTTCTACGTTTTGGAAACCAATGGGTCGGGCGCCATTTTGTTTTTCAGCAAGATAACGCGCCAATTCATAAAGCAAAAACCATGACTGAATGGTTTAAAGGGAAAAAGATTAAAACTTTACAGTGGCCGGCACGGTCACCGGACTTAAACATTATTGAAAACATGTGGGGTGAATTGGCACGTCGCGTTTATGGCGGAGGCCGTCAATATTTCACGGTACAGGTACTGAAAACTTCAATAGTGCCTGAATGGCAGAATATCCCTCAAAATTATGTGTTAAATTTATATAAATCTATTAACAACAGACTATTGGAAGTGATTAAGAACAATGGAGGATCTACGCGTTACTGATCACTCATTTGTTTATTTTTGTTTTACATTTGCAACAGAGCGTCTAAATTTTTGTCGCAGAAATTGTTTAAACATCGAAGTAATAATTTATTATTTAGTTCATATATTACTGGAGGAGATATTTTTAAGTTTATTTTACTTTTACGGATAAAAACTTAATTAGATATCTTGCTAGTTTCGCAAAGAAATGTTGTAACCCTTAAAACATCTTACCGCGTCTAAGTTTTTGTCGGGGAGTGTATCTATGAACTCTCTTAGAATGTTTAGCCATGAATTACATCTCCATATAAAACTTTCTACTACTACTGTACACAAATTCAACATTACTTCAATGTATGTAAATGTTATTAATAGACGACTAACATTTGACGATTGCATCTAAAAACCTATTTATTGCGAGTAAATTTAAACGAGTACAGCCACTTTCTAAAAGGCCCAGAACAAGAAACGTCTATTAAAAACACAAAGATATCACATGTACTATATCGGTACACTTTTGAAACGACGTATCCGTCTTCAGAACTTTATTTATTCTTTCCGACGAGGCACGAAAAAGAAAAAGTGCCGAAAACGTAACTTATATTTTAATTGCCTACATTATTCATCTGTTAAAACAATGTTCGCTATGCAAACAATTTCCAGAGAATGTCCAGGAAGGAATGCAGATATCGAATATTTTCTCGACAAACAAACAAATTAACGAGGTCGACTGCAAAAATTCGTAGAAAATCTGAAGTATGAGAATTTTGCTCGTAAAAACTGAATGGTGATTAATTTGCGGTTACCACTTGGGTACTGAGGCACAAAAATGAACGACGAAAATAGAAACATGTGCATAGGAAGTCGTTAAAAACATTCAAGTGTTTCTAGATGCCCTAGACCGAATCCTTGAAAATATCTATGAATGTTATAACAAGTAAATTGAAAGTTTTGGCAAGGACCGTTTGTTTTAACATAATGGTTGCTGGTAGCAGTTGGCTGATTGATTCATATTGATTATGAAATTAAGCGACTTAAGCTAAGCGCTATCTAAGACACATTAATCTGTATTTATAAATTATTAGGTATTTACGATCATGTATAACAGGTTACACAAGGACCTATCACTCGTTACCGTTAATTTTAGCATTATTTAAAAAATATGTCGTCGAATTGAGAGACTCAGTTCTTTTCACTCGCACTCGTTTTGTGCAAGAAGTAGTTGGTCGTTTTATTGTATTGCAACAACCAAAAAAATTGATTGAAGTGATAAGAAAGAATCCAGGTACTTCCACTACAGCTACCTCTTAGTCGTAATGAAGCTTTGGGAGAAGCAATAGACGGGGGAGCGTTGTCAGATTTAAAAAATTCGTCATTAAAACCTTCACATTGGTTTTCGTCGTTGTTAACAGTAACGCTACATGTCTTCAGCCTTTACTTTCTGAAGCTTCTAGATAATGAAACAGCTACAAATTACACAACGGCACCCTTGCCATAACTATCAAATTATTTCCGAAAAATGAAATGAAAAAAATGAAATGTCAAATTATTTCCGAAAAAAGGCACTCGTAACTTTTCCATCAAAACATGGCATCACATTTTGATCTAGCTGCGTACTACAACTGTTTTAAGTCCCTATTTTCCAAAAAATAAAATAATTAACGCGGGCTTGTTTGATAAAAAAATACCACCAGTACGCTTAGAGAAATGATATTTCAGAAATTGCAGCTTTTCATGGGCAAAAATCTCTAATATCACATATCAACATTGTAAATCTTACTATTATATTATAATACACTTACCTAAGCGATTTGCCACTATATTTCTCGATGCCTCAGGCGATAAATTGTATCAATAGGAAATGCCACCAACGTAGTTATCCAGCTTCAATAACAACGATACAAGGGGGCTAATAATATCTTCGATCGTTAAAATCTCAATTCTAATTTAATGTTATCGTTCTTCGATAATAAATTAAACCCATAAATAAAACCGGTACAAACACACACGAACCGAACGTTGAATGACCAACGGAATTGTCAATAGACGATAAACGCGATTTTTTCGATGATAATCAATTGAATAGACATATTCGATATGAGAGATTACGGGAACACGGCATGCGGTACACGAGGTACACTATTACCACTAAAAGACGGCGGATGAATTTAAATCGCGTCGCCGATTCACGCCGGCGTTTGTTCTTGAAGGCGATCACCCAAATTTAAGTTAATCTCACTTTATAATTTTAATAATAGAATTAACATATTATATTCGACGCGACATTTGCGAGAACAAATATACGAATTAGTCGACGTTCACTTTTTATGGTGTCTATAATTGCGTAAATTCATGAGTGTAATCACATTTAAGACTGCTGAGTCGTTGCCCGGACAAAAGTGCTTATGCTTACTTAAGCAGTTGGTATTCTTATGATAACCTAGAAATCGCTTAGAGATTGCAACGGTAGAGGGCGACACCATGCAAGACGCGTAAAACAAGTTACCATGTGTCGCGTGATTGTGCTACATTGTAGTTAAGTGCATGGTACCTTTCTTTTTGCTGAAATACAATTTAAGAACAAGCTCGTTACATAAAGCAAATGCTGCTTGCTCAGCTCACTCTACGTAATGGCTTTCTTATTGATTTTATTGATTAAAAATTAGTTCCTTAAATTTACGTTTTACGCAAGAGAATGGATAAATTGAAGGAAATACGGAACTTAAAACAAACGCTTTTGAATTAGAAAACAAAAATAATATCGCTTTCTACATTAGCTGCAGTTGCCTGCTTCGAACCTAATCGGAAGAGGAAACAGGAAATAAAATCGTGCCAATGTGATGTATGCCACCTATAAAATTCGTGCCTTACGCCTCAAACACTTGTAGATTGGGCCAAATGTTTAGGGAATTCACTAAATCTCAGTCTGAGGTATATTTAACAAATTCCAAGCTGCATCTTTTCTTGTGTTGGAATTCTAAAGGTTGACTTTCCTTTTCATTGCAACTGGATTAAAATTTTTGAATTTCAAATAAGAAAATAGGCAATCACCAATATATACACTGCCGTTCAGAGAAGTTCGGTCGGTTGGTAAAAAACATGAAAAGGTTACAGAAACAAACGAAACTAAAAACAAAATGCAATTTTATTGTATGTACAGGTAAAAAAGACAAAAATAAATAAATAAAAAGTTATTCTGGCCTAATATAACATACTGAACATTATTTTTTTTTTTCATCGAAAAAACCTCCTTTGCTGTTAATCATCGCTCGAATTATTCTAGGCCTTCTTTCGATAAGTTTTGTTAAAACGGATTGTGGAATATTAATCCGTTCATGTTGCAGAATATTCCGTAAATGTTCTTGTGAAGTTGGGCATATTTTTCGGATCCTCCTGTCCATTTCATCCAACAACAACTCTATAGGGTTCAAATCTGGGCTTTGTGGGGGCCATGTCATTACTTTCAGGGTGTGCTGTTCTTCTCGCTCCTTTAGATAGTTCTTACACACTAACGTAGTGTGTTTTTGGTCGTTGTCATGCACGAATGTAAAGTTACGGCCTATTATGCGCAATCCTGATGGCACTGCATGATTCTGGAGTATTGCAAAATAATTTTCCTTCCTCATTACTCCCTGCACTCTGCATAAATCTCCCGTCCCAGCAAAGGAGAAACATCCCCACACTAACACAGAGCTACACCCTTGCTTCACTGTAGGCACAATGCAGTTCGGGAACACTTTTCGGTTTCAGCACTTCAACACTTTTCATCTTCGGACATAAACTCGCCGATTTTGCCCAAAAACCTCAAACTTTGACTCGTCACTCCAAAGCACGTGTTTCCAATCATCTAACGACCAATCTAGATGAGAACGGGCCCACTGTAGTCGTTTTGCTCTGTTGTCCCGACGTAATAGGGGTTTTCGAATGGCAATGCGCCCATGAAGGTTCGCTTGTGAAGTCGACGTTTTTCCGTACTCGCCGAAACTTGTTCTTCACGGCCGCGATTGACTTCGGCTGCTATTTGTGGCGCTGTTAATTTTCTATTGCGTTTGCTTAATAATACAATTCTCAAATCTTCAGCTTTTGTTGTTTTCCTAGATGCCCCAGGACGAACACGATTTTCTATAGTTCCAGTTGTCCGATATCGCTTTATGATGTCATTTACTGTTGAACTTTTCATATTTATTTTTTCAGCAATTTGTCGCCCCGAATATCCTTCTTTAAACAGCGTAATAATGCGTGAACGTTTTTCTACACTGGTAGGCTTGCCACGTGCCATTTTGAAGTGAATTTTCGCAGACGATCTTACGATGTTTTTTTCTATCCCTTTTATTTATGACTGTTCTGACTTCAAGCTGATATTGACAACATGTAAAACTATCATTTTCATCAGGAAGAAGAAGAACATAATTAGTTATGACGCTGCTCTTGATCGTGTAGACCTTATAAAAGATCTCGGTGTATTGTTCGATATATATCGACTATATTACGTGCAGAGCTTTTATTGGTATTTATTAAACGGCAAATTAGTGATTTTACCAACATTATAGTAATAATTTCTCTTTTTCATAGCTTAAGGGGGCCCATCCTTGAATACAGCGATATATAGAAATAATAGGTCGGGAGAAATAGAACAATATGCAAAGAAGGATAAAGTCGACTCTCTCCGAATTGCTGCGACATGCGATCAAGTGATTTGCCTCGATTACTTTTAGCTTGTAAATTAAGAGAAAAAGAACCATTACAGGTAAATTCAAACGTCGGTCGGGGATTGATATACGACAAATTGGAATTGGGCGATGCCATTTTCCGTATTAAACTAATAATAAATAATAATGGAAGGGATAATAAACCCTCTGATAAGTAATTAAGCAAGTGACCTATACGGAAACATGGCATATACACGGTACGGATAACATTATCTGCGATGCACATATGTTGCGTTTGTTAAATTGAGTCTCCTCTTCAATTATAAAACAATTCGATGTAGGATGTGCAATACAGCATGCCCCATAAACGACAATTGTGCAGGTGCATTCGCGTTATCTATAGATTGTACTTACGTATGTGCATGTGCATATTTCGGGTGACGAGCGTATGTGTACGTTTGTATGTGTGGTGACTGAAAATTGTCACGTGACATGCAATATTCACGCCGCTAGATATTATTCAGACGACATGTTGTGCAGGTAATCAAATGTCGAATTCTAGGAAGTAGATGCGCCTCGTTGATGTCGATTGTAATAAAACCAGATTCGATTGAATCGAATTTTCAACTCTCGGCTGCGATGACAACGAACGAAAGGGTTTTCGAATTGCTTTTTTCGTCGGGGTTATTAGAGAACATGGTGAAAGATGCACTTCAAAATATTTCAATGGCGACGGTGCAAATCGTTTCTACTTTCTATCTATATGGAAGAATTTGACTCTGCTTGAGGTGGAGGTGCACCTTCGATTAGTGCTTTGGAAGATTCGGTTAAAAGAAAGGAGATGAAGTAGTATGAGCAAAATGGTTACGAGCTGTTTTGAACAGAAGAAGTAGCTACATATATTGTATTAAGGGATATTCAACGAGGTACTGAGGTTTAAGAGGAAGGAACATATCGTTCTATTTAAAATGTTTGCAAAAAGTCGTTCTATTTGTTATAAAGTTAGATAACGGCTCTTAGGGGTGAGGGTACAATTCATAAGAACTAGTAAAAGCTTGAAACTTTTCAGACCACCCTCATATGGAGTGAAGTGATTGTGTCTACGTTTATGTAGCGTCAAGTTTCGATTCCGTTCATCCCCAAGACTTTAGGAAGTCGGCCAATTAAATAGTAGTGCAACAAATTTTTGGTGGCTAATAGGTTCCGTTCCGAAATATCAGGAAAACGAATTGTCAGAAGAAAAAGATATTTTTCAAATGTATACTTTCTTTTTTGCAATAATTGGGTCTATGGATGCCTTCTAACACTTTATGGTCCGTATCAATGATTGTATGTTCCAGCTGAAAATTGATGGAAGATTTAAACTATTTTTTTTGTAAGCGTGGTGACGGCCCAACGGGCTGTATAAGCTTTTTAAAGCGTTTCAAAACCAAAGCAGTCTTTTAGCGTGTCACCCCTTCGCCGTAAAGGGTGAAGCCCATTTATTGTACTCCAACTGCGAATGGTGATTCGGGAATGTACCGGACTCACTAAGAAAATTTGTTGATCCTAAAGGGACTCGAACACACAGCGCTTAACTCTTACTATATTAATTTACAGTAATAGCGTTTGTTCTTCCAAGAACTTCCACCTCCACACCTAATACCGAAAGCCCGATATTCAATGTTGTTTAATCTAAATAATCCTTAGTCTAATCTCTGCAAACATACAACATCTCCTTTTCATCTAACTTTATTTAGTTCTGAAAAAAGGCCAGATTTTTTTTAACTGCAATATGGCTTTATTAATACTCGCCGTCTTACGGTTACAAAACTTACGAAATGCCGTTGATGGGTATATTGGAGGACTTCAAGAATTGAGCACACACTATAGTCTTATAGTAGGTTCCAGTAACATTGTTGTCAATAATGAATACGTAAACATTAATGAAAGTGATTCTTATGGATACAAATTTTCAAGATGTTCTAATAAAATATTTTTTTTTGAAATATTTGTACCATAGAATATAAAGAATGGCTTTTTTTTTTGTTATTCCAAACAAACTTACAATAATTAGATTATTGCAACAAATAATAGTATCATACCGCAGAAAATTGTGAAGGGAATAATGGTGACATTAATGAAAAGGCGGAGAATAACCAGAAATGTTTTGCGAACTTGGTTATTGAAATTTCTCCAGATCAGATATTGTCACTCCCAAATTAAGATATTCTAAATATCGTTTGTGTCTTTACCAAATACGTTGAACGTAATTTAAAGTCCTTTCAATCTTGGATTGAACATAGAAAATAATCTCCCGAGTACGTTTTTTCCTGGTCATGTGGTACGCATATACAAACAGCTCTAAATTAATTCAGCTTTCCGAGCTTTCGTTGCTTTTACAATATCGGATCACATCAAGAAGAATAGCTGAGCTCGACAAATGAAACATCGCCCTATAATATATCGACACCAACACGTAAGCGCACGTTTTAAACTGGATGTCGCTTCGGAAAACTCTAAAAATCACAAAACGGACGCCTCTTTGCTAACGCCATGACGCGACACAACACTACAACATTTACAACGATGATCTATGCTCGCGACTTCGTTTTGCCATAAATTGACGTGTTTCTGAACGCGCACCTTGCGAAACTACCAACTGCAGAATTGATAGATAAGTTAATACGCCGGCCCGAGATCGCTCCGGATTTGATTTATGACGCAGAACTGGAAGAAACGGGACAAAAACAATGATACATTGTATCTTAAATAACAAGGCAGTAATTTATATGATTTAGCTTGTACGACAGGTTTTTGCAAAAATCGCGGATTAATTTATTATGAGATGTGTATGCGATATCTCGTTACGAAGGGATTCCAAGCGATTTAGAGAGAGGAAGACAAAGATAATGATATGGGTGTAATAATAAATAACTCTTCGGGAAGAAAACGGTTACAAATATCTTCAAGACTGGAAGAGGCCATTGATCAATATAATAAAAATTTATTTTCTATCTGTTCAAATAATCATTACACTTGGTATTGTGATGTTCAGATAGTTAGTATTTTCTATTTAATTATACTATACTGTGAAGTACTCCGGAACTTCCAACTTAAATAACTTAAATTGTCCGTTATACTAACAAAATTCTAGAACCAACTAATTAAACAAAACCAACATACAAATGATTGAGGAAAAACGGGAGAATCCACTTAAATACAAGCTCGTACTAACATTAGTTCCATATTTTATAATACTGGGGACGTCAAGAACAGCTTTAGCTGCAGGTAATAACTTCCACGCTAAAGAAATACAGTCCGACGTGTTAAATTAAAAGACATTACATTGTGTTCTTCCCGTATTGCAGTAAATCGCTTCGCAAGGGATGTTACCCTCAACAATAAAGTACGATAAACCTTAAGACTAGAATCGCGTAGCTTCTGGAATGATTCATTACACAACATAACACGAAATTGTGTTTATATATTTTTTTTTTATTAAGGCTCCCGCACTGCGAGTTTTTCGATTTATCAAAGATTTTGGTAGATGATGGCTTGTTTGTACTTGTCTAGTTTAAGAATGGAATATATGAAAGAATTTTGCGTAGACGAAATTGATATTCATGGTAAATTAATCCTTGCAAGCTTCGTCACGTTTTGTTTAAAAATATTCCGAAACGTAACAACAACAACAACAATTAAAGTATCTATGCTATGGAATATTCGTTTTATTTATTGACGTACACGATTTAGATGAATTAAATTACGCTTACCAACTGTGTCGATGGGTCTGAATTTTCTTACCTAAAAAGAAAGAAAATCACGTTAAAAACCTCTCATTTTCTAAAGAATATGTAAGAAATTTGCAAATGCCATTGAACTCATCTTATTGCACAACATATTTACGCGATTTATCCAAGCATGTCTGTTTTTTCATCATCGCAATGATTGCGATTACTCGAACTGATCGTAGGTACGTGCGTACCTACTGTTGGCAGTTCATCAATTGATGAAGCCGAGGTTGTCAAAATGGTGTCGTCAGCACATTGGCAAGCAAATAATTCACTAAATCACTGACGTAGACCAAGAGAAGAAAGGGACCCAAGATTGAGCCATGTGGAAAGCGATATTTATGACTAGCTTTGAGAAAATGGTTTCCTTTTCCGTAATTTTGTATTAATGAAACAATCTGAGTTCGCTCATTAATGTATAATGATAACCATTCAAGGCATACTCCGTAGAAAAACAGTTTATCAAGAAGCAAAGTGCACTTATTACTTGTTTTTCTTCATTTTTCTGGTAAGTACTATTCAGTGCATGGAGTATAGCATTTGATCCATAGATTCTCATAAAAACCTTAGAAACCATCGTACAGAGTAACTTTAATCTTTTAGTTGTTTGTCTTATAAGCGCCAAGTAGGTACTTGTAAATATCTTTTAAAATAGGGATTACAGCAAGGCCTGTTAGAATTAAAATATTCTCTCATCATTCGGTCGTAAGGTTAACAATGGGAATCCACGCATACACGAAACAATTGTTTCGAATTAATCGAATACCTCGTGTTGTGCGGAGTGTTCCGGCACTTCGGTGTTTGCTAAAGAATACGCTGCATAACAAACAGGAATATTTTGTAATGTGTGTAACGTCTCAGGGGTTATCTGCCATCAGCGCCACTTTTATTAAAAATCCATTGCTATTATTTTGCAACTCACAACTCCCTCTAGTCATTGTTATAAAATACGACCGGCAAGAACAACAATAGCCCAACACTAACATTTCGAATATTTACCATCGAATCCATCATTGCCTAACGCTGCACTTAAGCAGTAAGTAAATGTAATGCCGTGTTAGTCGAGTAGATTAGACTTTCTAAAAGCGAAAAACGTCCGTACAACAACGTAAATTAATTGTGCTATGTTTATATTTACGGCACGACGAGCGACCATCCGGTTGCCTCTTTGCGATATGGATAAAATGCCATTAAATGTCAATGCATAAATATATCGAATGTCAGAACGGTATTATTTTCTCAAATGCAATCTCCCTTCAAGTTTGTTATATTAAATTTATGTATGTGTATCGGATTGCAGCGCTCCGTCTAACAAAACATGCCTCGCGAATAATTTAAGGACGATAAAAGCATTCTATGCGGTTGCTTGGCGATCTAAATATGTTTGCAAGAAAATGTCACGATACCGATGACGATCTGGCGGAATAAACAAGACCATTATTTGTTGTTATGCATCCATAAGATGCTTAAATTAGTATAAAAAGTACGGTAGATGTAAGGACGATATAGAATGTTTTCCCTATTATTTTGTACCTACGCAATACGAACGAACTTAGTTGTATTATTTTTGAATACAGGGTATGTCACGATGAGCGTTGATTTATGAAGCCATGTTTCTATAATAGCAGATAAATTTGCCGAATTGCACGTATGCAGGAAGTTAGTTTCAAGATTCGACTTAGAACATGCGGCGCCTCGAAATAGTACAACAATATTAAGATTTCTTCAGTAAATTTATTTTATTTACTATATTTTAGTTATTTATTTAATTCCACACATCTAGACGTGCTATACCACACATAGTAAAGATTCCATTTACGATTAAAGAATACGGAGAAGTTATTTATTTTGACGATTACTGTACCCAAATCGAAAAATCAATAAATTACAATCTCAAGCACCGTGGCATCGTCAAGCATTTCTGTGATTAAAGGAAAATATCCACCGCATCTACCAGACCTTGTATATACGCTGAGGTATAAGCATTTACATTTTATCATCATCAAACTCAATTACCGCACTCGAGATTCAATTTTGAAAAGTCTTTAAATACTCCATTTGTTAGTGGGAGCTTTTATAAATTCATCGCGCTTGTAATTTATAAATACACCAATTCCTTTTAAGTTCCATACTGTTTGCATAATCGTATTGATTTTGTTTTGATTCTCTTCGCAATTCCCTCGCCGCGCTTCTACAAAATACCTTTGCCGACGCCCTCCCTCCCCCTTTTCTCGCTTTGTTCCCCTCTATTCATTTCTCCTGCCCGCCACCATATTCCTTTCTTTTCCAAAGTGAAATTTGCGAATATGAAAATTAACGCTATTCAAAAACTTTGTGAATTATTCTTTGCCAAAACTTGGGCAGAGAACATTCGATAAATTTGAATAATACATTCGCGGAAAGCTCCAACTTTCCAGAAAATTCATTTCGTACCGTTGAGAGAGTGGTTGCGCGGGTGGAGGCGGCCGGGATTACAAATGGGAAAGGAAAGGCGGGACGGCGAGGGGGATTTAAAAAATGGAAATTTTACGAAAGAGGTTCGGAATTGAAGGAAAAAGGGGAGAAAGTTTTCGACGTTATGGTTTATGTATGTTTATATGCATTTTCGCGAAGTAATTTCGATAAATTCAGTTTTACAGCGATTGATGCATAGGATTCTATTACTTACTTATACATATCCTACGTAAAAGTATCATTTTTAAATTTATAATGATCGTAAAGATGAAATATTACGACCCAAACCGTTGAATATTTCCAGCCTCATCACGGTTTTTTCCGTCGAACGAAAAAGGATCGTTTTCTGGGAATTTATAACAGCGTTTAACGTGAAATATCGGATTCTTTGTTATAAATTAATCTAATTCTTCCTTTGTTGACACACTGCTTTCCGAAATCTGACCTCATTATACGTGATTAAATTATTTGCTTTTTGAAGCTTTTGGAAGAGTTTCTAGCAATGCTATTACGCCAACACTCAACTGACTTTTTGGTTAAATAAGGTACTCTCAAAAAAACGTAATTTCTCTCAATTTGATTCATAATCACTTTATTATTTCTACGGTTTATCTCCCATCCTTCATTTAAGATTCTTTCGTCGTATCAAATTGATCGATCAAAAATAACAGTCATTAATAATAACTGTAATGCCAATAAAAATTAATAACGCAGATGAAAAAAATGATAAAATCGATAAATAAGCGAATATGACGGGGCGAGAGAGATAGACCTATGGGTAGGCAATTATACGTTTTTGTGCGTCTTATTTTATAAATTTGTAAAAGTGGCAATCACCCTATCTCTACGCCACACCGTTGCCCTCCTACCAATTACCTTAATTCTCCAAACCGGCCAAGCTATGATTTAAATTCCATTCTCTATTGTGAGTCCATAACTACTTATTACAAGATGTAATCATAGTACTCCGGGTACTGCAATATAATAAAGAAAAAAAATAATTGTAGACTTAAGGGTTCATTGTAGAGCCTGGGTCGGGTCTTCTTCTTTTATACTCTTCTTGAAGCTGATTCATGGATTATTGCTGCGTATTATGGCGTGGACATTATTAAGGTTTTAAAGCAATAGAAAGATAAGTTTTGTTTTATACGTATCCTGTCTGCATACGTCCAAACTGTTTATTTAAAAAATTGCTATCGTTGATCTGAAATGTGTGTCATCTGGCCGGTTATTGAAAATAACTGTTCTAGAAGGGCTAACTGTAAAATTTCAAGCTGATATAAGGACAAATATACATTGACCCACCAACGGCAACAATAACCTGGAAGAGGAATGAGATGATGCTGTTATAATGATCATGTTTATCTCAATAATGGAACAACAATAACTTCGTCTATTGAGATATTTTTTTCGCGTCAGAGTTGTAAGTTCCATTGGCGCTGCTCGATCCAGAATTTTCCAAATAAAATTGCAAGCTCTGAGTGCACACTAGTGCAGTCCAATGGAATACGTTGTTAACGTGCTAAAAATTAGATGATGGCAAAGTGTTGCTAAAATTAACAATTTCTAACTATTTGGGGTGGACAAATGGGTGTCTCCCACATTGTCGTACGTGAATACCACTTTGAAGAAATTCCTTAAATAAGACAATAAAAAAAAAAACTTGCAACTTGTAAACTGTTGTAGTCTTTACGAATTTACACATTTTGTCAATGAATTTAATTACGCAACCTTACTCATGGGATTTAAGAAAATGTAGAAACAGCGTACACATCCATTACCGTTCAATTTACGTTGCGTATTCATATAATGAAACCTTTCGATTCAATATAGTACATAATTCTTTTTACTACGTGTGGTTTATAAAATTCTCTGTTTATTTCCACTTAACGGGATAAAATTACACTTTATTAAAAATATTTAGTGAACGATGAAAAAAATACGTATATAAATTTACATATAGAAAGAATTATAGGCACGTAAAACTAAATACACATATCCTTGGCAGTATTTCGTGAAGATTTACATTTTTAGATGTGGTTTTAGATATCTCCCGTGTAAATATTTATAATGCTATTTATAGGTTAGGCACTCGGCTTATAGTATATGGGGCTTGCCTGTATGTGCACGAAAATCGTTAATAATAATTGGGCCATTCTCTACATAATGTGTTTGTTGTTATTTTTAGTACCACTAGCGGTCAATAATGTTATCAATACTACATACGTATGTACAATATACACATTTATATTCATGCCTAATACTTACGCATGTTCACACAAGTTTTGTGTTTAATTTTTTTCTAAATAGGCATACTATTGGTCAATTTGAATAGTCCCTCTTTCAGTTTTTCTTCTCCTCAACATCGGTTATTTGATATTTAATTAGATGCAACTGTTTGCTTTTGATACGTTGACGCTAATGAATAACACTATCTCCGCTATGGGCTATGAAGCCAGTTAAGATTTCTATTTATTTCCATATCGATTTGTAGTGTTTTTACTTTTTTACTGGCGTGTTAATTACACTAATGAACGTCTGAATAAAACAGACTTTTATGGCTGCTCTTCTTCAAGAAGATGGAATTTTTATGTTAAGCTGTGTTTTATTTTCCACTGTATTATGTGTACTCAATTTACAACGGCGTTAATGAAGAATATTGTTACTGACCTTCGTAGGTTGAACATCGAAAGCATACGTCGGAGAGGATGCTTGATACGTTTTTTGTTATCTTGAATCCTCTATTGAAAAGTTAGACTATAAGTTTCGGCAACTGTTAGGCGAAAAATATGAGAAAATAAACGAAAAAGTCAAAACGTGTTCGTCCTACCCTAAATAATAGGTCGAAAAGACGTGAGTATGACAATAGTCCGTACACTTAACGATTCTATCCCCTCGTATCTGTAGGATCTAATGTCCTCATCGAATCTAGTGCCCATCGCTCTTTTCGTTTGGCTAATACACTACCCGACAAAAACATAGACGCGGTCTCGTTTTTATTTACGAAACAAAGTTTATAGACATTATATAAAATGTAAATGAGGGTTATTAATACTTGTTATGTAAATAGTCCATTTATAGATATTTCTGGGTATTTATTGCTTTACGAGGGGTAATTGAGATTTTCCCAGATCAAAATAGGAATTTTAAATGCGACAACAATTTAGACCCTGCGCATTTATTACATTAATATAAGCAAAAATGTTTTAATTTGATACTTCTCTTTATATGCAGCGGTTGTGCTGGTAAAGTGTACACATTTCACCGCGAGAAATTATATTTTATAAAGTGTTTGCAATATGGGTAGAAATAAGCAATTATCCTTGATGGAAAGGGGTAAAGTTGTAGCCTGGCACCAGGATGGTGTTAGTAAGAAGGAAGTCGCACATCGGTTACGAAGGAGCGATCATTCCGTTAGAAATTTCCTAAAAGATCCGGAAAAACCAAAAGGCCAGGGGCGACCGAAAGCTGTAAGTGAGCGGGATAAATGCATGATATTGCAGTGTGCATCCAATTCTTCAGCGTCGGCGAGAGTTATTGCAGAACAGGCGGGGGTACAAACGCACGTGCGTAATGTTCAAAGGATTTTAAAGGCGTCACCGGTAATATCTCGGAAGAAAATGTTGAGAAAACCGCCACTTTCGGCGAAACACAAAGAAGCGAGGTTGAGATTTGCTGAAGAACACCTATCCTGGAAGAAACAATGGGAAAAAGTTATATTTTCCGATGAGAAACGTTGTAATTTGGACGGAGCGGATGGGTACTCGCATTATTATCATGATCTGAGAAAGGAACCAAAAGTGAAAATGACCAGACAATTAGGGGGTGGATTTGTGATGATATGGGCAACGATTGGATTCCGCGATAAATGTGGGATAGTGTTTTGCACAAACAAAATGACATCTGTGACGTATAAAGACTTACTGCGCGACAATCTTCTACGTTTTGGAAACCAATGGGCCGGGCGCAATTTTGTTTTTCAACGAGATAACGCGCCAACTCATAAAGCAAAAACTATTACTGAACGGTTTAGAGAGAAAAAGATTAAAACTTCACAGTGGCCGGCACGGTCACCGGACTTAAACATTATTGAAAACATGTGGGGTGAATTGGCACGTCGCGTTTATGGCGGAGGCCGTCAATATTTCACGGTACTGAAAACGTACGTGAAAACGACGGAACTGAAAACTTCAATAGTGACTGAATGGCCCTGAATATCCCTCAAAATTATGTGTTAAATTTATATAAATCTATTAATGACAGACTATTGGAAGTGATTAAGAACAATGGAGGATCTACGCATTACTGATCACTCGTTTGTTTATTTTTGTTTCACATTTGCAACAGGGCGTCTAAATTTTTGTCGCAGAAATTGTTTAAACATTGGAGTAATAATTTATTATTTAGTTCATGTATTACTGGAGGAGATATTTTTAAGTTTATTTCACTTTTACGAATAAAAACTTAATTAGATATCTTGCTAGTTTCGCAAAGAAATGTTGTAACCCTTAAAACCTTTAAAACATCTTACCGCGTATGAGTTTTTGTCGGGGAGTGTATAAGCTTTATTTCAGTCGCTACATGCAATTTCTTGAATGATTAATTCATTTGTATCTTTGATCAAAATTTGAACATGTGATTTCTAAAAATAGACAAACTATAAAAACGAAGGAGAACAAAGAACATTACGCAAGTTAGATGAATAAGCTCTTCAAAGTTGGAAAACCAATAAAGAATTGAATTTAATAATTTAAAAAGGCACCAATTTACTGTTTGTTTACCTCTTAAAAGAAACCTATTACATTTTCTATCTTTTACCGACTGTTGATCAACTCTTTGAAGGAAGAGATAATTCTTTATTTATGTGTAATTTATTTATTCCACAATGAATACAAAATATTCTGATTTAACATTATTCATTCGAAAAAAATCCTTTTTATTAGCATACTTCAATGTAACTCATTAATAATTTTCTGGCAATAGAGTCGAATATTTTAACCTATATTGATGATGCAGAATGGAAACACTAATAAAGTAGGAATCCACAAACAGTCGCTACACAATAAAAATATCTGAAATGCTTAAACAAGTGACTCAGGGAATCGGTGAGAAATGCTTCGAGGTTTCGATAATCGACCCGACCCGTTTCGAATATCAAACTGGAATATATAAATAGAATCCGGTCTACAAATACAAATTCCAAGAAATATAATCCGTATCGTGGACTAAATGAAAAACAACTTGATTTCTTCAATTAATCACTTTAATAACTTCTAAATCATAATATTTAAATGTCGATTTATGCAGCAGATGGATACAAACGGAAATTCCGAGAAAAATAGTTATTTACGGTTATTCTCCTTTGTCGTTCAAGATGAATCGGCTAAGGTGGTAATCTAAGTAAAAATTACGAATTTAAGGTAAAAAATAAAAAAGGAAAACCGCTCGAAACTGTTTGAAAGTCCAACGTACTAAAAGAAGGTTAAGTGGCTTTTCAACTCCGCCTAATCAATATCCCCTTTCATACTAATTCGGATCGACCCGAAATGCCATTGGTAACTTTGCACAATGGAATACGTCAATGTTGATTCTCATGCAATTTAAATCAGATTATAGGTACGTGTATAATGT
This sequence comes from Marronus borbonicus, assembly GCA_902655005.2. Lineage (NCBI taxonomy): Eukaryota > Metazoa > Arthropoda > Insecta > Coleoptera > Scarabaeidae > Marronus > Marronus borbonicus. The sequence continues at coordinate 2,651,715 of LR737406.1, read as the reverse complement.
ATACAATAGCTCGTGATTGCACCAAAAGAATATCGAAAATTGAATTCCGAACGACTTCATCATAAACCCGGCACTTTAACGATGCAAAACTACATGCAAAACACATTCATCAAAATCACTAAGCTAAATTGAACGCTAGGCAAAATGAAATCTAATCATTCGTAATGTAATGGTGTCAGATTATAGCGAGAGAGGGGTTAAAACTAATTTCGAATTACAAACATAATCTCCACCGCCTTCCATTTCCGCACCCTCTCGTATATCCATCCAACCATCCATCTATCTATCTATCTAGTCATCCATCTCTATATCTACTATACCACTTCTCATTTATTAACTATGTATAGACATACCCTACAGCATAAATAAAACATACCCATTATTTTAATTAGAAAATTTATTTATAACTATAATTCGGCCTGTTCATTATATCATAATTTATGGAGAGTATTTAGCAATGAAATTAATGTTGTGGAATGAGCTATAGGCTGAAATTTATGGATCCGGGAAAATCTCATTAAGAATGAAGTTGTTGGGTTTGTTCGGGGACCGAGGGGCGGGCGCGCGTTGGGGAACCGGCGGGGCTTGCGGGTGATTCTAGGGCGGTTAAATCTCCTTCTGGAGTGCGGCGATGCGCGCGGGGTGCGGCGGGAACGCGGTGGGGAACGTACGAGGGGGAATTTCTATACAAAGCATTCATTTCGTCACGTGATCGATATTGTTACATTTGTTATTTGAAAGTAAGCTCCAGGAGAATGAGCTTGAAAGGAGGCGATTCAATTACCGTTATAATTGTTGTTTCCTTTGAGGGAGAGGGGGACGGGGGGCGGAAGGGGGGCTGAGGGTAGCTGTATGTATTTTCAGACAGATTAATCAATACGACTGATGAATATTTGCTTTTAAACAGTGCATTTATTTGGAATGAATACATTTTCATCAATTTAATTTTATGATTACACAGTTGCTTTTATAAAAGACGCTTTTTTAATTATAATTTGTATTAAAGGGATCATAGAAAAATGATTCTCTAAACGTTTTTCCTTTAACAAAATGAAAATAATAATTATAAATCATCCCTTTCGCCAATTACTCTGAGCATTCGCCAATGGAGTGAGAAAAACTGGCAGTTGCGAGCCCGAGATTCGAATACCTCGAGATTCGTAACCATTCTCTATATTCTAAGCTACTTAAGTTGGCATCACATAAGTTTTGCTGAAATAGGTCTGTTCGCATACAAATTTAGTGTTTTCAAAAATGTTCAAAAGACTCCTGGTTTTCTTAGTATCCTCCCACCGCCGCTCATGAGGGTAAAACGCACTTATTAAAGGGATCATAGAAAAATGACTCTCTAAACGTTTTTCCTTTAACAAAATGAAAATAATAATTATAAATCATCCCTTTCGCCAATTACTCTCAGCATTCGCTAATGGAGTGAGAAAAACTGGCAGTTGCGAGCCCGAGGTTCGAATACCTCGAGATTCGTAACCATTCTCTATATCCCAAGCTACTTAAGTTGGCATCACATAAGTATTGCTGAAATAGGTCTGTTTTCAAAAATGTTCAAAAGACTCCTGGCTTTCTTAGTATCCTCCCAACGCCCCTCATGAGGGTAAAACGCACTTGATTATTCCAAACAGGATATTCGACAGTAGTAATTCATTGGTTATCTTTCCTTTGCGAGACAAGTCCTCAATTTGGAACAAGAAAATTATTTAATTATTTTATTTACGGGAAAGGCTTCGTTATTGGTTTTGTTCAATTTTATAGAAAATTAATTCATGCAATAGTCATTTAAATAACAAATTCTCCATGATTTGTTGCGCATCTTAGAAGAGCTCTTTTCATAAAGGTAAATGCCAATCCAATTCAATTATTAGAATTCCAATAATTCATATATACGAAGATTTAATTCGCATTAAGTTAGATCGTTTTCATACAAACGTTCCGATTTTCAGATTTAATTCACGTTATTATTCATTCATATACACAGAATACAATGTACAATAATGCTTTAATACGGTCAATTTGTTCGAATTAATATGCTACTAGAATCGGAAAATATGACCGAAAAATATAACGATTATTATCGTAATTATTATTATTGCCGGAACCCGTTCATTCGGATGGATTTAACGATGGATTTGAGTTGGGTAACATTTAATTTTTACCATATAGCAACGCGAAAATAGTTCAGAATCATGAATATACATAGTATATGTAGTGTGCGTGAAATTAAGCGAGATGAACTGAATCGTCAGCACGGGGAACGCGATATGCGAAGTTCAAACATTGAAAATAATAGTAATAATGTCGAGGACAATAATGATAATAATAAAAACGATGACGATGATGATATAACGACGGGGGAATATTTTTAAACATGGAAACAACATATTCATCTTTTCCCTTTGTCTCATTTTAAATATATGGCGTATGTTCAAGCCGGTTGATTGCCGTTAATTAAAATTTAATGTTTCATATTACTAAGGCTTAATGTACTCTTCCATTTACTCATAATATAATTTTACACTTATCTAGGGAGAAAAGAGCCGATTCTTATAGTTACATTGTACTGTATAATTAACGGTAATGGTATATTCAACGTAAAATAATTAATTCTTTACATTATTCTCTGAACTACTTTGCATACAATGTAACACATGACGCGAAAGCAATTACGTAAATGTCTGGAGAATATAATTTTTGAAAATTTTATCACATCCAATGGACTGATGATGCAGACTTTCACGGCTATTATGGAGACGTCTTCCGGCTATTATTATGGTTCTTCACTTAAACTTAACGTTTCGCCGATTATCTTGTCAACTTCTTCAAAAGCTTTTCACGGATTCTCTTTGCGAACTCATTGCAAAAACACGCGGAAGATATTTGTGGGATACATACGGAAAAGGTGGGGAAGAATGTAGTACGAGGGTGGTTTGAAAAGTTTCCAGTGTAACACGGATAAACAGAGAGTGAGCAAGCGCGGCACCCAACGGACGGTCAATTTTTTCATGGCCTTATCTTCATTCTTTATATTACACGCTTTTTCGAGATACCAATAGCCTCTGTTACGTATTTAACCTAAATTCGACGGTCGTCTAGCGACATTTGGTGAACTTTTCCGATCTTTCCGATAGCGGTTGCAGTTTTTGGCGGTCATCCTCTTCCGAGCTGGTACATAGGACACATTTAAATTTAGCCGACCAAAATTTACTGCGGCAAACATTAATATCGACTGCCACGAACAACAGTTAAACGACAAAGTTTTAGCATCCTTTTTAGAATATCTTTCGCAATTATTACCAGAATATTTTGGCGAGTAATGCCATCTTCTTACGTAGGACCACATTGTGTTTCTACAGTAACATTGTGCAATAAAAGTTTATTAATAACATTCTTTCGGTCGCGTGCTCCTAAAAATGCTTGCGCGTATAAAGCTGGTCAATCGAATATTCTATTTCCACGGAAACTTCATGTAACAGTGAAAAAAAAAATAATTTAATAACAAAGAGAAAAAAAAAAAACTCACCAGAACTAAAGTATTAGTGGCAAAATCGTAATAATAGCACCGGTATATTACATGGTACAAATTACAAGTAACCTTCCATGGATGATACTGAGAATGTAATTACGGAATTGGTGAAAACAGACAATTAGTTTTAATGAATTTCGAGAATTCTCGAATGGTTACCATAATTACCTCCAACACTAATGGGGCTACAATTTAAATCACAAAAGAAATTAATTACTGAACTTTTTTGTTAATCATTCTCAATGCGATATTCATTAAACTGACTTTAAGAACTTCTGTAACGAAGAAAATGTTGAGGGATTATTGTAAATTATTCATTAAAATAGTATCAATTTTATATTCGTCCATTAAAGTTTAATGAAACGCACTTATACTTTAATTAATGTTGAATATGCATACGATTTTTAATTGGAATATTAAAATAATGCTTGTTATCTCAGGGTATTAAAAAAATAATAATAGTATTGACCAGATGGTTTAACTTATTTTACAATGTGTATTTTTTATATTGTTCTAATTGTATTTTCCGGGTTTGATAGGAAATGTTGTGCCGTTCTTGTTCTTCCCACTTTTTTGAGCTGCTTCTTAGGAGCTAAGAGTTGGTTTGTATCTGTGCCCGGCGACATGGCTGAAGCTCCTGAACTAGGCGACGCCCGAAAATGCGCGTATTGCTATTTTCAGAAATTACTGACACAAGCTGAGAGGTAACTAGTACTAATGGAGTAAACAATGATGATGACGCCGGATATGCAGAAACATGTCTGTACAACTTACTAATTAATAGTTACTGCTTTACTAGTAGCTACTAAGATAAAAAAGTAGATTGCTTAGGAGGTTTTCCATTTGATTTAGATCTGAAAAGGTTCTTATTCAATTATCTTTGGAAATTCACGTCTCAGTTTTATGGAAACACCCTTTTTTGTGCTATTTCACGCTTAGAGTTTCTAGAAGAGCGCAAATTCTTGTTATATCAAATCTCTTATCTTATCTTATGCACCTTCTTTTTCCTCTATTGCCTGCTATTGAGGTGGATTTCCTTACACCGTTCCATTATCAAGAATAACCTATTCGTTTTGTAACTACACGCTACTTGATATGCCAATAACAATTCTTTCGAGCGACAATAACAAAAGCCCAACGCAGATATCGACATGTGCTCGAGTCTTTATTATTTATAGTTGAACAAACAATGTGGTTGGTGTTGTGGGAATAAATGTCGAGCATACTCGAGCCTTAAGCCTTATTGTTTGCCGATGGTGGTCACGTTTGCAGTTGGCGATATCGAACGTGAAACGTTGCATATAGGAAGTACAGGATTTTAACATGGCACTTGATGATTGTCAATCAAAGCAAGCATCCAATAATAGTGGCTGTTTGTCTGGATGAACGTAGAAATAAATACAAACAGACGCGTGGACATATGGCAGGAGCATGCACGCATTCGCAGTCAAATGATGTTATCCCACCTGTGCGTTCAATTTAATTAAATGAAAGTGCATAATATAGTGATTGTTTAGAACGTAAGGATTTAATAATTGGTTAGTTAAATAATTGGATAATTTATTCTGTGGTATTTAATTAATTTAATGTATGCAGGTATATGTATATATTTTTTTAATGGAACCTAATTATTTAGATTTTATCATTGTTATTGATTTTATGAACACGCTATTATTAGTTAGGCAGTTGGAATTAAAAAAAAAATTTTAATCAATGAACGTTCAAGTTATACTGTAAGATTTAGTATCTACACAAAATTGATCTGAAATTGAACAAAGACCTTCAAATTTTTAATAATTTCTGAGATATTCTACAATCGCATAAAAAAATCAAGACATTTTACGTTCAAAATTTTGTATTGAGCACCTCGTGAGCTTTTTCAGAAGATGACGCATAAGCAATAATTGGCAAGTCAAATGTTGCTGATTTGTTCCATTTATTGTTTCTGGCACTTTATTTGGAATTTAGAGCGTTAGGACTTCTTTATACTATATCGTGACTTCATGTTTTACTTATTTTACTTGCTCAATTGAGGAAAGAAGTTATTTTCACACGGGTATAATTCTATTGCTGTCTATTAAGTGAGATTCCGTGGATTTTCTTTGGATTCACGTAGTAGATTTCGTCGATAATTACTAGATTAAATTATAAATACATCAATTACCCAGTTAGCATTATGCACCATAGCAATAAGAACAAAATTTAAGGCTATTAAAAAATCCATTATTAAATGCTCCTTTTAACGGAAGAGATCTACAATTCCATTGAAGAAACCAATTATTCATTGAAAAAGGATAAAAAGAGAGTTATACAGCTATATGGAAGAAAACCTATATACATAACTCTGCTCTTACAACAAAAAGTTATAAACGAAATACAATTTATGGGTTAATTAAAATTTAAACGAAGTTTGTATTATTTAAGATCTTCTATAACAACTATAACATTTTACCCTGACGGGAAATAACGAGAACAAAAAAAGAAGAGGAGAGAGAAATTATTAAAACTGGTAAATTCGAATTATCCAGCCAATGGTAATGGTTGTTATTAAACTTTCAGAAATCATTAAATTTTCAAGCTCTATTATAACCCGACACAAACATTAGCGCACTAATTAAATTCATTTAATACTTTTAATACCTTGCCTTATAAATACACACACACACACTTAAAACGGTATAGAAGAGGAGAAACGGTGCGCGCGGAGTGAAAAAACCAGTTCGTGACTAATTACATGTTAAATTCATTTCGTAAAACGTGTAATTTATTGCGTTTATTAACTTTAAGGACGTGGAAACGAAATAGACTTTAATGGAGTCTGACAGACGTTATAATTAGGAGCCTTAATATACTGCAGAATAAATATAGGCGGGTATTGATCGCGGAATTTAACGTGAATTGTCAAAGTCGTTACGATCTAATTTAAAATGGCGTGCATGGAGTTAATGCGGGGGAACGTTAATAACGATCATTGTGGGAAGAATAAATACTTCGACGGCATTATCGATTTTGTATTTATCGAATAAATACGTAGGTAACTAACCTGTGTATGGTATGTTGAACGTTCGATACGTGCTTGATGTATGTGACTTACGCGTGCGGAATTCTTTCGTAGCATTATGGATATTGACCTGAAACGTTATTTTAGCGTCTAAATGCAAAAAGGTCATTTCTCTTCCGCTCAGGATTGATTTATGTGTAATAAGCGGTTTTCAACTTCCAAAAAAAAAAACATTTTATTTGATAAATGCCAACAGATTGGTTGTTTTCTTACGGTATAAAATAGATTATAATCTTCACTCTGCTCTTGTTCAAATAAATACGGAGTGATCAATTTTGCATCCTATTATGAGTTCTAAATGCAATACAACAATTCTATTAAATGTTGTTCTATTGAATTGTGTTGAAAAAACATTGTTGGACTTTGTGGTAAAGGAACATCCTCCCACAGATCTGGCAAAGTGTTCTCGCAAAAATTACTGCAATTTTCACCATTCAGTATTGGAAAATAATATTCTTCTTCTCAAAATACCCATCCAAACATACATTTGCAGATTAACGTCATCTCATAGGATTCTCATAGTGGCAGTAATGAAGGTTGTAGTGATTGAAAACTCCTTCTTGGTTCAAGTGAGCTTCGTCGGTAAACATTAAGGAAAAACAGAACACATCAGAAAATGCCTAGAAACAATAACCAAAAAATATAATGCTAAGATAGCTTAGCTTCCTCATGGTATTGATGGAATAATTCACGGCAAACGCAACAAAACGAGAGAAAAAAATACACTAACACACGGACATGTTTCTGCCTATCCGGCGTTATCAGCGTGGTTTCGAGAGTATTTTTTATCTCTACCTTTTATCGCTGTTGTCTCACTGTTAATACCACAAATTTCAAAACGACAAACTCGACATTTCTTGGCGCCCTCTAGTGCCAAAGAAACGCATGCCTGCCGTTCAGGAAGCAGCGACATAAACCGGGTACTGTTCCCCAAACCATCCCTCGAGCAGTTCTCTGACTGCTAAACACGAGATGGCGACGGTGGTAGGCGCCAAGAAATGTCGGGTTTGTCGTTTTATCCCAAAGCTGGGGAATGAATATTGACTCCCTCTGTATTCACATACGTTACTTTGTAAAAGCGTACAATCATCGATGGTCTTAATAATTTGAGGTCATTTGTATAACCAAGAAAACTGCAAGTCAAACTGATCAACAGATCATTTATATAATGGTTGAAAAGCAATGGGCTTAAGTTTGACTTTTGAGGTACTCCTGAAGGTACACAGAACGATTTAGATGACTATCCATTATAAAACACAATCCTCTTCTTTGCGACAAGTAAGACGACATTAATTAAATAAAGGAGGGGCACATGCCAATGTAATCTGATGGTCAATCGAGTCAAAGGCCTTAAGAAAAGTCTGTGTAAAGCACATCCGACTTGACCCAGTTGATCAAGTTCCATGGAAATACACTGTGCACCGCAAGCCAGTTGGTCACACAGACATACTTATAATAAGAGCACTTGTAAAATAAGGAACGAATCAATAATTGCTTGTAGCTCATTCATTATAATTTAACGTTATGTTGGATACGTTGGATTTTAGATTAAAATAGTCAAGTCTTTTAGATTCTTTAAAAAATCATGTGTGGAGCAAAAAATATTTTTTTAACTTCCGCAAAATTAATGAAACTGACTGACTTTGATGAATTTCAAGCTACCAAAAGGTCGAGGAAAATGAAAAATTCCTACAAAAACCATCTAATGGAGGAATCAGGTAAAACATAGAAGGACAACATCATATCAAGATAGCGCTACCTTTTAGCAAAAGGGATCTCAGAATGGTTGTGACAGGTAATGTCGCCTTGAGGTATTACTTACATAAACTGAAAAGAAGGATCAATTCGGTCAAGCCATGGAGATCAAGAAAAAGCGGAACACATTTTATGCCAATTAAATGAGTTTAAAACACAATAATGATGATGTAGGAACATTTGAAAGAAGAAGATTTTCAAAAACATAAATCGTGAAACTAAAGATTGGGGAATATATGTTACACGCCTACTGAATTCTTTTATAAAATTTTATTCTACTTTTATTATTACAAATATCTAACTTTCTCACAAATACGTACTTGTTTCTGTCAACGTGAAATTCATATATTTACCATTACGCAGTCGACCATTTTTCAAAATTAATTGCACTAGAGTAGCAACATACACACTTGCGACATACAAGCGCAACATTTCCAAACGGTTTCTAGATTATATCTAATCAAACAGCGTTATAAAAATTACTTATTACCATAAATCTTGATTAAGATATTTCACCTAATTAAACATCTACTTGAACAATGTCCATAAATACCATTATCCTTGATCTAAAACCATTTATTTTAAACGAGAACGAAAGAAAACGCGGATTGGATAAAAAAAAACAATGGAACAATAACGCTTAATTGCAATTAGCGGGAAGCATTTTGAATGGAAAAATTATTGATATGTATATTCGAACAACGACCAGGGAATGTCAAAACGGCAATTAAAGAAGGCGATTAAAATTTAGATTATTGCTAGATCGGGTCACGTTTTAAAGTTGACTGAGATCATCATCGTTTTCTTCTTCTTGTTTCTTTCGACATGTGTAAGAAACGCTATTAACCAGGAAAATATACACTAACTACACAAAAATGCGAACATGTGGGAAGATGGTGCAATAGACCAGAAAAAGCTTTCAATTTCTAACTGTCTTTCTTTGAAATTGCTTTTTTTTGGTCATTAGTTTTTACCGACAACAATACCGAAGATGAACCTAGGCTGGTGGAACCAGGGCCTCCAAAAGGCTTCAAATGAGGACTTCCAATAACGGTGAGCTTCTGATTCAAAAAGCCTCCTGGCTCTGTGCTCTACTCTTCAAAATGTTGTAATTAATATCTTTACTAGTTAAAGAAAAATCTAGGTCAAGGAATCGATGAAGCTGCCCTAATAAGAGTGTTATGGAGTTGCGTCAGCCATAACCTAAATTTACTCATGAACAACCAGGAATTGCAGCAATACGGTTTAAAATGTCTACAGCTTTTTTGGACTTAGCCATAACGATGGCAAAATTTGCGAGCTTGTTCGGAATCACCATCAAGTGTTACTTTGAAGACACTTATTCTTACTCGCTTGACAGGAAGGTACGATGCTGTTGGTACTCTTAAAGAAAAATTCACTGATGTTTTAAAAGCTTTGTATCTTGTAATATTGAACAGCAAACAGTTGCAGGAAAAAAAAACACGTAGAAAGTGCTCAAACCCTACTAATTCAGTGTTCAATTAACATCCCTAGATGTAAATGATTCCCGTGACTCGCAAGAAACAGCGGGATGTTAGCCGAAAATGTAGATAAAAATCCAGAATTTTATTAATTATTTTGGTAGCACCTCATTATTTGTTCCTTACCTTGATCTCCAATTGCTATACTACTGGGCATTATTATAATATGTTAGAGTTCACCGTATATTAGCTTGTCAGTAATAATTTTCATTCGTTACAGCAATCATCTCTTCACAAAAGAGAGATTTCAACATCCATCCAATATCATAAGGAGGAATCAAGGGAATAAATTACATGGAAAACGTTTAACGTAGTGAAAAGATTAATGATTTACTTGTTTGTTTATTTCTTTCAATGTTTGAATCGAGTTTCACACGGTTTCATCGAAAGGAATTCACCAAATAAGATCCTACACATTGATTTTCCATTTATTATTGCGGCAATTATCTTGCGTGCATTTGTAAAAAGTTTACTTAGTAGCTTTCACTTTGCGCTCTTGTAACGAGCTGAGTTATGACGTTTCCATATTTCATTCTACGTATTTGTATCTGATGGGATTGCGAAAGACAAGCAAATACATATAGATATAATAATCCTTTTTGTACACTTTCAACGAGCTGCTTAAACGATCAAAAATTTATGAGGCTACTTGTTTCTTAGATATCGCGAATGTCCTTAAGAACAACCTCGACTTATAAGTAAGTATAAGGAATACTTTTTCGAACAATGCCAATATAATTATTTGTGCCTATTTCTAAGGTGATTGTAGGCAACGTTTCATTAATTAAAAATGTTGAAGAAATGTTCGATTTCATTTATTTTTTTTTTCGTGCAATGAATAATTCGGTCAATTTTTAATTCCGTATAATTGAGTAATTGGAGAATTTAATTTAAGGTTAGAAACAAATATATCTCCTATATTTCGGTTGTTACGGTAATACTATGAAAAATCATCGGTGTATGAAGTGTGAATCATTACTGCTCATACTCATGTAACACACATTCTTAGAAATGTTACAATGCTACAAAAATATTAATTAATTAATAAAATTAAATTTTGTCAAGTGCCACAAAGGTTCGTGATCTCAACAAATTTTAAAAGGTTTTCGGTCATTTTGATACGATAATAAAGCGAACATTTAAAGTATCAAAAACACAAACACAAAAGAAATTTAACTTGTACGGTTTGACAAAACAAAAGCCGAAACCAAAACTTGAATCGGTCTCTTTTCTTATTTAATTTTAACATTTGATTCTTCTTCTTTTCCTTTTTAAAATTTCCAATTACACTTTTACTCCTCGGAAAACTCATTTAACTTGTAAGAACTCATCTAACTATGCATTCCTTACATCCTTCCACCTGCTATATATATATAGATGTACCTAATTTACTTTTTTCTCCACATTTTCTATACGAAAAAAAAATCGCAAGAATACAAGGGAGAATGTCGGGGGAAATTGAAATTTTAAATTGTATTTGGGGAAGGATACAAAATGATTTTTTCTGAGTAATAAACTTTCCTTAATATTTGGCCGCCGGCCGAGAATTTCCCGTTGGCCTTTTGTGGCGCGGTTGTTAGAAATTGGGTATAAAGAAAATATTTTTAAAGGAACTCCATGGGACGTGCAGAATTCCACTCGAGAAACGACATCGTTTTACCCGATGTATACTTTGAATATTTCCAGTCTGTGGAAGAATGAAAATGCGCGCACTTACACGTATATAAAACGTTCCATGTATATAAGTTGCTTGTTTTATGCGATACGAATGACGGCGGAATAATTTTTGGTGAGATTTCTTTTTCTTTTGTAAAGCATAATGTGACTATGTTATTCACTGCATCTATTATTTTTTCTCGTATTTTGTTAAGTTGAGCCCTGAGGATATATATTAGGCGATATATCGGATGTCCGAGATTTTGTGGCACAGCGAATATGATGGTTCCAAGTGCATGTCTGCATCTTACCCCAGTATGGCGGGGGAAGATGCCAATGTGAAACCAACATCTGTGCCATATAACTAACACATTTTTGAAGCAGCTTTCGACATGGGGAGGTGTCGAATGCCATCTTACCCAAATCAACATTTGAAATACGCTGATTTTAGGTTTTATATTAACAACGGCCACATTTATTGGGATCTGAGGAGGATGTTCCATGAAGCCACTTCTGACACCTAACATAACTAATCTAGTCAATTTTTGGCCCTTTTCTATCATAAGAGAAACCATCGTAAACTTCGTAAAACGATCTTATCAGGATCATCACATTCTCCTTTTTCTGCTTTCCTTTCTTACTTACCGGCAATCTCCGTGCTTTCTTGACAATCTTATTTTTCTGTGCTTCTGCAGCTTTACGTTGCTTTGTTTGGAGTTTGTCGCGTTTTTTTTACGCACTTCTGGAGAAGTTAATAATTCGGCATGTTGGTTTCCTGCACTGATTCTGCTCGGACCTGGAATGGATGGTATCGGTGTTAGCTCTTCAAAGCTAACTCCCTGTGTCAGTTGGTCTTCTTGGCGGTCAGGATCTATATATCAATATGCGTAAGCATATTGTGGTATTTTTTCTGCCCCATTATTGTTCGTGGCAGCGTCTTTCCAAGCCTCTTTAAGAAGCTCTCCAAGCTGAGCTCGTGTAATTCTTCTATCATGATGATTTCGTATCCAGGTTGTACAAGCTCTATCCCAGTACGACTTCAGCGGTTTAAAAAATGATCTGTCCAGGGACTGAAGCCAATGGATCGTATAGCTGGGCAGGCAAATGACGTGAATGTCGTTTCCAGCTAAAAAGTCTAACAGCTCAACACGTCATTACAATGTGATGATTACATGATCATCAAGGATGAGAACTGCTGCTCCTATTTCCTTCCTCGTCAAAAAGCGCTCCTTAATCCACTTTGCAAACAGTGAAGACTTACCATCTTTTTCCACGAAATACTACGTAAGGTGGCAAAAAATTACCTTCCGCATTACAGCACGCAAGTAAACTTATAGTTTCACCCTTTTCCGAGCTAGTTACTGAGTGGTCATCTTTGGATCCTTTAGTGGCAACAACTTTTCTGGGTTTATTGCACAATTGTAGTCCCGATTCATCCATGCTAAAGATTTTCCATAGGCTTATTCATCAGGTTACGGAACGTTGTCAAATTGGTCTTCAGTAACTCAAAGTAGGGATCAACCCTTAGTATGAGACATGCCTAGCGAACGTGCTAGAGAGCGTTCTTGAGCTACAGAGAGTCACAGATTTGGGTGCCTTTTCATAAATAAATTGAACCAGTCATAACTAGCCAATTGTTTTTCTTTATTCAAGTTACACGTGATGTTTTTGTCTTAGTCTACGCTAAGTGCCTAATATGTTTGTTGTTGTTGGGGCGTAGCCCATGTTTTCGATTTTTTTAATACATTCAGCCAATTTTTGCTCATTTTCTTTACCAAGACGTCCTGAAGGTCCCAAACTACCTTTTGTTAGATTGTTTTTCTGAACTCGCCTAAGTAACGTCATTTGAGGTAAATTTATGCATCTTCTCCCTTTAACCCTTTCAGAATTTAAAGCTGAAATAACCCAGGTATCGTATATGGTACAATTTTTGCTTATCGCAAGCAAAACAATGCTGAAAGCCTTTCGTATTTTAATTTAAACTAAACTATTTCAGAGTCTGATACTTAGGATAAACAAACTTCCTTGAGTTTATTTTCCGCTCATTCGCTTCGAACAACGCTTTACAATGTTAGTATGTTAATAGAATTGGGGTAGTGGGAAAACTGCGGTTACTATAGTGATGCGAAACGTCATCTAGCTTTAACTGAGAAGTGGAGGGGAAGGATGAATTCCGCATACCGTAAACCAAATACTTACACGCCGGTTTAAATTCGGAATATTATATTAAGATCTTAAGGAGTTTGTTGCTAAATTCGAACCGGATTAAATGGAGGAAGAGTAAGTGGTTCAGAAAGGTTACCATTCCAATTCCTATTATATTGTTCCACTTTTGATTATCTTCCTCTAGCCCGTTGCGGAGATGAAGGCGCCATCTTCGTCTCTATTCTAACGCAAACGCATCAAATTCAGCACGAATGGAATATCCAGAAGAAGCGAATCGTCCTTCTGAGTTCTCTCCATTGTTTCCGCGAGTATCCTCTCTACGTAGGGCCAAAGAATTGAAACGAGAGATAATATTACAACAATTCCGAAATGATTAATAGATAAGCGAAAGTTGGAAGTAGATTCCTAAATGAAATTATAGTTGCTCTTGCTATAGTTGTTAGTTAAATTCTGCATTATTAATTGTGATTAATAATTCTCCTAGCCATTATAACATTGCGAATAGTTCTGTTGTTGTGCAACGAAATACATAGCCTAAAATGGCGGATTACATGGAATTATTAAATTGCTCGGGTAAATTAAATTACTCCGTCGTTGTTGTCGTGACGTGTAATACGTTGTAATCATTGTAATAAATTTGCATATATTAATGTATGATGCATGATATTAATGTCAATATTAATATTATATAAATATATTTTTCCTCCGAAAGAAGAAGCAGCTAGAAACGCTTGATTTAAAATTGTAATTTTAAAAATAAAATAAAAGCAACATTTTTAAAGGTAAGGTATAAATCACAGTCACATGTTGAGGTGTGACAGGTAAATGATGCCAACACGCTGTTGTAAAATAAATGGGCCACATTTTCACTTTATTTTTATAATTACTATTTTTAAATTGAACGCTTCGTTACTGAAATATTTTGTTATGGCTTAAGAAATACGGTTGCATTTAACATTTTTACCGATAATCCTATTTAGCGGTGACGGACGAGGGGACACACAATAAATCGATATCTTTAATTTGATTGCAAATTTCTATTCAGCAAACAACAAGCGTACAAACTTAAATGTCATTTTGCATTGAATTTGAAGTTCACGACCTTTAACAGCCAGTTTAATTTAACACAACAAACGTTCTAATATTCCAGAGGATTGGAAACAATCGGAACGCAGTACGCTGCGAGACTCTCACATGCAACATTTTTTCTATTCTGATTAGTGAGTTAGCAAAAAGAGGAACAAAATAAAATCTGCCCAAACGCGCTGCCACAATACTACATATTTACGTCTTCCTTATTCTAGACCTTGCTTCGCTTCGTCTACCAGCGGTTTATATTACAGCAATAGAAGAATGATGAATAATTTAGTACATGATAATGCCATACCGTGTATACATACCCGATTATGTTTTACCGACTTGCCTTGTGGCCTTATTAAAATTCCGCAGTTACATTTTCTTTGTCCGACAATCTCAACAGGGAAATCATCAAATAATCATTACAAATGGTCTCTCTCTTTTACTGTATGTGTCTGTGCGAGGCGTTTGTAACTTCGATATCGATGAGGGTCCCTTCATAAAGATGCAAACAAGAAGTGGTGTGTACGCCGTATATGTTGCGTACCGCCCATCTATCGTTTTTGCCAGACTCACGTTCCTAGGATATTACTGTAATTACTCGTTACAATTGAAGGCTTGTTTGCGATTCTATTTTAGATTTGCTTTACATATTATATTTATCGGTAGTTTTAATATTCTTGTTTATCATATCGCATTGACATGGGCATGGGCATGGGCACCTTAAACAGTTATCCCCCTTCGAACGTAGTCGAATTGTTGGGTTACATGAAGGCGGTATTGGTTTCCGGGAAGTCAAAGTAAAGCACGTAGAGCAAGTTCAGGTGCACTCAAAAGGAGCACCCCCGAGAAAATTTTCTTTTGAACCGCTTGGTTGTCCAACACCGGTTTTAGTCGGTAACATTTTTAGCGTAGCCGTAGTGAAACTCGATCGG
The DNA here is from genome assembly GCA_902655005.2 of Marronus borbonicus. NCBI lineage: Eukaryota > Metazoa > Arthropoda > Insecta > Coleoptera > Scarabaeidae > Marronus > Marronus borbonicus. The sequence goes on along the minus strand of LR737406.1, from coordinate 2,636,028 downwards.
TCGTAGAACACCATTCCGGAGAGTTTACAGGACGAATGCGTATGCTGCATTTTTACAATGATGAGAATGAGAACCGAAAATATGCAAATATGCGCTTTTAGAATCTAGAATGGGTATACTAACGCTTTTTCAAGATAATCGCTACTTGTTAGATACTCTCTGATAGAGTTAGTAGGTCTTTTCCTGCTCGTTGTTTGCAGTTTACTAGACAACACTTGTCTTAACTTTTTGTTAAATTTAAGTATTTAATTTTTAGTTTGATCTCTGTAGTTGATTAGAAATTAAATTTTTATTTGTATTTGTAGGTTCGTTTAAAAACAAACTCTTTATTTTGGGTTCATATATTTCATTGCTCCTATTCGGCGACTTTTCATTGATTTTTGAAAACATTTTCAAGCCTTCTGTTTTAGTTATATAATAGTAAATACAAAAAACCTTAACTATTATTTTACATCTATATATTTTTACAATATGGTGTAATCTCAGCCTGATGATGTACACTGCCGTTCAGTGAAGTTCGGTCATACAATAGAAATCTATTATATCACACTGTATACAATTATTAATACATAAAATTAGAAAAATATTAAGCATACACTCTTTTCTAAGGGATTAAAGCCATAAATTATTATGTAAAGTAGAAATATTGCGACAACCACAATAAAGTCCCTTTTATTATCATTCCAAGAATTTCTCGGAAGTACCGATCTTTTGAAACGGGTCGTTTGGGGATTATTAACGAACAATACATTTAGGAAATATACCGCAGTATCATTCTTGTTTATTTATCACGGGCGTAAAGATATAAATTTGCTTCGTTTTACTGTTGAACGTGTGTTGGTGTGCATCAAAATTGACTTCAAAATGGCACGTGGCAAGCCTACCAGTGTAGAAAAACGTTCACGCATTATTACGCTGTTTGAAGAAGGATATTCGGGGCGACAAATTGCTGAAAAAATAAATATGAGAAGTTCAACAGTAAATGACATCATAAAGCGATATCGGACAACTGGAACTATAGAAAATCGTGTTCGTCCTGGAGCACCTAGGAAAACAACAAAAGCTGAAGATTTGAGAATTGTATTATTAAGCAAACGCAATAGAAAATTAACAGCGCCACAAATAGCAGCCGAAGTCAATCGCGGCCGTGAAGAAAAACTTTCGGCGAGTACGGTAAAACGTCGACTTCAACAAGCGGACCTTCATGGACGCATTGCCATTTGAAAACCCTTATTACGTCGGGGCTACAGAGCAAAACGGCTACCGTGGGCCCGTTCTCATCTAGATTGGTCGTTAGATGATTGGAAACACGTGCTTTGGAGTGACGAGTCAAAGTTTGAGGTTTTTGGGTAAAATCGACAAGCTTATGTCCGAAGATCTAAAACCGAAAAGTGATCCCGGACTGCATTGTGCCAACAGTGAAGCAAGGACGTAGTTCTGTGTTAGTGTGGGGATGTTTCTCCTTTGCTGGGACGGGAGATTTATGCAGAGTGGGATTGAGGAAGGAAAATTATTTTGCAATACTCCAGAATCATGCAGTGCCATCAGGATTGCGTATAATAGGCCGTAACTTTACATTCATGCATGACAACGACCCAAAACACACCGCGTTAGTGTGTAAGAACTATCTAAAGGAGCAAGAAGAACAGCACACCCTGAAAGTAATGACATGGCCCCCGCAAAGCCCAGACTTGAACCCCGATACAGTTGTTGTGGGATGAACTGGACAGGAGGATGCGAAAAATATGCCCAACCTCACAAGAACATTTACGGAATATTCTGCAACATGAATGGATTAATATTCCAAAATCCGTTTTAACAAAACTTGTCGAAAGAATGCCTAGAATAGTTCGAGCGGTGATTAACAGCAAAGGAGGTTTTTTCGACGAAAAAGAAATATAATGTTCAGTATGTTATATTGGGCCAGAATAACTTTTTATTTATTTATTTTTGTCTTTTTTACCTGTACATACAATAAAATTGCATTTTGTTTTTAGTTTCGTTTGTTTCTGTAACCTTTTCATGTTTTTTACTAACCGACCGAACTTCTCTGAACGGCAGTGTACAACGTGTAGAAGGAAACGTACGAAACCCGTAGCTAAATTGAATACGATACTTTGTGAGATTTAGTACTTTTTTTACACGTTTCTTAATTAATGATTTTCCTCCTATATTTATAATTCCCAAACCTTAATACTTTCAATTTATTTTTATCATGCAATACAAACACAACTCGTTATTCGTAAGCTTCAGAAATCTCCTGAAACATATCAAACGAATTCATTAAACGAGAGCAAATAATCCATATTTATTTTGGGCGTATTATAATTTAAGACTCATAGTCGTTGGTAAGCACCTTTTGAATTTGCATGAGAGATAGAAATGCTGGGATGAATTGAGGACGATCGAAACCGTAATAGGGTGGCAACACAAGCGCCGAATTGGGTGGAATAGGGATTTCGAGTACATAAAGGGACTCAATGTTATCGCAAGGAGACGTACCCTTAAAAACTTTTCCAAACTTCACTCCCTCTGCGAGTAGTAATAATAAGAATTAAACATTTCTCGTTTATTAAAAACGAAATAGTCGTTTTGAATAGATTAGTTGCCCAATTTATGGTTTCTCTTCCGGATGATTCCCGATAAATAACGAAGTACTGCGAATACTTTTTCCCTTAATAGGATCCTGACGAGATAAAAATTAGTTATTTCAAGGGCTGCCAGCTTTAATGATGGAAGAGGGAGGAAGGTGAACGTTCATTACGATAAGGAGCGGAGACGATGGAGAAGGTTTAATGGCGAAACTTTTGCAACTTTAATGTCTGTGTAGGTAATTGTAGTTACTTCAAATAGTTTCCGTCGTTCTCGCCCTCATTAAATCCAATTCGCTCCACGCCTTCTTCTATTCCATTATGGCCGTTAAGTTTGGAGATTTGTTAAAATTGTATAACTAATTCGAAATTCGTTTATTATACGTTCGGATGTTAAAGTTCGATGGATTTCGTTATTGTTTGTTAATGTAACGATGATATTGTTAATTAAACAATAATAACGAGTTTTTACTTTTTATAACGCAACAATGATAAAAACGAAAATAACAATAGAGGAATATGCTTACTTGATCCATTGCCTTTCTACCGTTAGGTGTAAGACTCCCAGAACGTCGAGTAGCCCTACATTCAATTGATCATTGGTAAATGTAAAGTTCACAAATACCAGCTTAAAATTGAAAAGAACTTGAAGTTGAAGGCTTAGAAATTGATTAGCAAATGGATAAATGTTAAACTAATTTAATGCATAATTAAGAGTATGTTAACTGCATGTTCTCAACTAACTTATTTAAAAAACATATCATACCGTATCGTAATTCAATACAAAATGGCGTTGTTATAATTTCAGCGTAACCTTACCTGAATCTATATATTGTTTAATGCTTGTGTTACACTGTCCATATGTTATCTGGGTGTCTTCTTACAGAATGCTTCGCTCAGCATACGCCATTTTCATACTAATTAAAGCAGAGTTATTTATTGTAATCACGTTTTTAATTTAAAATCTTCGCCTATTTCGAACCTGGATTAGGAGAACTCGTACTTTGTTTTTGTAATCGCTTTATTGGCGGATAATTAACTAAACTACGATTCTCTCTGATAGAGACGCAGATAACTAATTAAACGCTACTGACATAGAACATCGTTAACAATATTTGTGTAATTAATCCTGTTTACAGTAGCTAATAAACCGCTACTTCTATCCAGCCCGGGCTTCATTCATTAGCTGTGCAAATTTCTAACTCGAGCATTTAGATTAAACTCATCAACGTTTGTTTATTTTTTCTTACATGCCGTTTTGGACTGAAGTCTAAACGAGATGGGGTATAGTACGTGGTAAAACAATTCATACTATTAGGAATATCTTTGTTTTTAACATAAGTCTGGGACAAATTGGAGGTATTTGGGTATTGCCCCAGGAAACTTAAGTGCGCTTTGCAAGGGTTTTAAATTTCTTTTGATGTTTTTTTTTTTATGCCTTTTTTCAGTTTTATGACATTTGGTATACTTTGACCTTCTCACTATATATGTTATGTATATCAGGGTCACTGCTTTCCATCAGATCAGATCAAAAATTTGAGATATTATCGTTGACGTGTCCTTGTGCCTGTTGTTGAAAGGTTTTTTTTTCTTTTTCCGTTGTTAAATCTATTCTACAGTCAAAATATTAACAAAAGTAGTATCAATGTAAGAAAATATAAATTTGATGCTTAACTTAAAACTAACTTTAAAGATTCCTTAAATTAAATAGAATTCCATCAGCACCATATTGTTTGCCTGTATCTCTCGTCCAAATATTATTTTCTCTTTTTCATTGTTTCTAGAACTCGGAACGAACGACCAGATGATAACTTTTAAGAGCATTACGCGAGCCTTTACAGAGAAGAGAGAAGTTTGAAAATAATAATAGCCTCGCCGAAAAGTTCGCAGATAATTTCTTTCGCAAACTCCGAACGGAAGTCCTGCCTTCGCAACAGAAGTTTCAAAAGCGGAACAAATACAACGGCCATCATCAGAAAGAAAAACAATACTCGAACATTATTAACATTGATTAACACTGCATTCTGTACCGGGCCTATTGTTTTAAAAATAATCTGTTTTCGCGAAGAATTATACCGAGTAAGCCGTATGGATTCGGAGGCGGGATTCTTTTCAGGCGTTAAATATGCCTCCTCGGCGAAAATGAATGTCAAAAGAAAACCTACGGAGCCTCAACTTAAAAACATTCATTAAACTTAAGGTTGTCAAAGTTAACTTCGAGTAATCGCTTTTCAAGTTTAATTATGTCGAGGAAGGAAGTTTGCAATCGCAAAACTGTAAGAATCTAGCAACCGGGTTTGAAAAGGGGGAAGGATGAGGGAAGTATTTAACAGATGACGGGTAAAATAAATATGAGAGCCCGTATTTACTCATCCGCATTAGACACGTAAATTATCGTTTTTCTCTTATGTGCTGTCTGCCTCTGAGAAGAAACTCGATAAATTTCTGGTTGAAGTAAAAGTTTCAGATGATGGTATACAATATATATAGAGAGAGAGAGTTCAAATTTGTAATATATTCGGTCTGAAGGTACTTAGGAAAGTTCTTGAGCGATGGTCTACCTAAGCTGGAAAGATAAGGTAGCATATTGTCATAATTCATCCTATTTCCTAAGTAAGTTTAATAATTATGAAACTGCTATTTGTCAACCTGCTGTATTTCGAAAGAAGAAGGAATAAAAATTTAATGGATATATTCACGTAATTAACAAGACGCGCAACATGAAGGGTGTGGCACTTGAGCATTGGTTGAATTTTAGAAAGCGCTTTTAATAGTAAGCTTTTAATTGATATTCTCTGACATCTATCTTAGGTTACTGTTGTTGCCATAATTGGTCCTCATCTTCACACACGCGTGAGTGACAAGGAAGATACGAAAGGGAGAACCTCTCGTGCCAAAGTCGTCCTTCTCTGGCATTATGGAACTACCCAACAACATTAATATAGAATTAATAGAAATATAATTAAGTTATTTTGGTTTGAAAATATCCTCAATATTTATTTGTTTTAGTTGATGTTTTGGTAATTTTTAATTTTCAAATTTGAGGAAAAAGATCTAAACGATCTATTTACATTTATTAGAGTTTACGTAAAGCTTCAAGCTTCAAGCCTCAACATGAAGATGGCGTATTTGTATTTTATTGCACATATAAGCAACTCAATATTCCCAGCAAAAATGTGAAAATTTTCTGTGGAATAAAGTTGTAACTTTACAATATGTAGTCCCCATCTAATACAAAGTTTTAAGACCGGAACTATAAACTTACAACTTCCAGTAAATTCCATACGTCTTCAACGTATTTCATTCTTTCTATATTCATTTCGAAACTACGCAAAACTCGTTTTATCTTCAGGCTTAAACAGCAGCAAATTACTACTCCCAACAAACATCATAAAAGATAATTTGCTTCCTAAAACAAACGTGGGAAATTCGTGACGGGGACGACTGTGGTCGGATGTAAGACTCTGAAAAATGGGAACACATTTCCAAATTAAATCCGAGCAGGTTTTGCTCGGGCGGTGGCGTGCCGGTGACTGCGATGGCGTTCAAGAATAAGATGACATTCGAAATTAAATTAGGAGAGGAGACGCCATGGTTGGATGTATATATGCGGACGCGTAAATAAACACAAGACAAAATTAAAATTCATGGAGATATAAATATAAATAAATGAATTAAGTGCCGGCACAAAGTCAACGTAATTAAAACCATAATGAATATTAACGATGTTCGTCTCATGAAAGAAGCAGCAGAAATCGTGGTGTTTCATTTGAAACACGTAGTTAGCGGAGATATATTCTTCTTTCTTTTCTATTCAAATTCTTTGTTGGCTAGCCATTTGAGTATTTTGGTTAAAGGATTTGCAACGGTAGAGAATGAAGTATTATGCGGTTGGTGACAGCTGCTTGAAGAGATTACTTGAAATTTGAGGATGCTTTTCGGCGTGAAATACAAACTAAATATAAACCTCGCAAGTACTTATAAATCACTGTTCCAGCATTACTTCCATTTGAGCAAGAATATTGACAGAAACTCAAACAATAAATGAATATTTTGTGAGGAATTTTGTAAAAAAAAATAAGATGACCAAAATTGTTAAGTCGAAAGGTTCGCCAAGTTCCTCAGATTTCTTCCCATAATGTCCCACACGTGTTCGATTGGCGGGAGGTCGAGAAATTTGGGTAGCGATGGCAAAATATTGATATGGCCTCTACAAATCGGCAAATTTAGAAAAGTTTTCATTAAGTGGGGATAGGCATTATCTTTTTGTGAAAAGGGGTCTTCGAACTGCTGAAGATGTAGAAGAATATGAGTTTCCGCCACCTCATCAACGTAACGCTGAGCGTTCATGGTGCTTTGGATGAACACAACTGGATGCAACACCCATTTTAACAGAAAAGTGAATATCCCGACATCCCCCATGTCTTCGTCTGGCCCTTACGCGGCCATCATGTAGCCCTACACGAAATCGAGATTCATCACTGAGCACCACCTTATGCCATTGCACGTTCAAATACACTACTCCAAAGGTTGCGGTCGGTGTTAATAACGCAAGGACTGCAAGTCGAAAGCCCCGATTCGACTGAATCTAAGAGATTCGAAGGCTCACAGGGCGACATTCATTACCTAACCATGGATCAGCAATTGACCTGCTACTCAGTCTCTTAATGTCATGCACCTCGTTACTTCTTCTTCGACCCATTTGCTGGCCCTCCCTAGTCCATGACTAATAACAGTGCATGATGGTGAATGGTTAGGACGATTTGGAATTTCCTTGAACGCGCAAACTAACAATTCTACTTCTGTCGAATTTGTTCAACTAGTGGTACTTTCCATTGTGGCAATTTCCGCACTCTGGGCATAATCAAACTCTTAAAACACGTTAAATAGAAGTACGGTAGGAGTAGTGAACGGTGGAAATTGAATCAAAACTCGCAAGAAATACACCACAATTAATGTAAGAAAAGTGAAATTAAATGTCACATGTACCAATAACGATAATAAATCGTATAGAAATAATACGACAAATTACTCATTAATTTTTTATAAAATCGCAAAGCCATTCTCGACGTTACTTCGAAAGATTAAGAATTGATTACGGACGTAATGGGCGTCCCAAATTGGCGACAAATTCAATCGCGGAAAAATGTTAATTGCACCATTGCATTTCATAACAACATAAATTAAAACGATCGTTGCGTTTTAGAGGCACGCGCTCGTTACGTTTGCGGTAATTGGCCAGAAAAAATAACGCGAACGAATAAGCAAAAGAACGAGGGGGAGAGCATAGTCGATTAACGTAGGAAAAAAAGAATAATGGTTAATGGTCTATCTACCCATTAAACAAACGTATTTTATTTCATAGCTAGGAATCAATCACGCGTTACTTTCTATTCCACGAACTGGTTTTATTCGACAAAATTCACTTTCCCTTTCAGTTTGATTAATCGAAATGCCAACGGTCCCAGTCCAGATAACGCGCACGTTTCATACTTTTAATTAAATAAACAATAACCAAGCGCTAAATGTTTCGGCAGCCACTAGCAAAATACACACATGCAATGCACGTATTCGAGAGAGAATATACTCTATATTAAAGAGAGAGAGAGCACACGCGTCCTGCCGCACGAACAAAGCTGAAAATAGCAATAATAAACTCGTGCTGGTCGATTTGGTTTTTGGTATCACTGCGACAATACCAACTTTCGATTGTGCAACCAATATTCCGCGTCCATTTTTACACGCTTTTATATAATACCACGAGGGCGATTTAATGAATATATGTATAAAACGATCGGCGCTGATAGATTAAATTAAAACGTACATACTGTGAGGTACGAGACAAATCGAGATCGAGATTGCGGCAGAAAAAACGAGAAATAAATCCTAGCAAAAAAAAAAATCTTCGCAATGCTTATTTTACTATTCGAGTGATGAAGTAGTGTCGAGATTGTCGAATGACCATGTACGGAATGTTGCTATTAAGAGCGTTATTGGTTGAAATTAACATTTTTTACGTGCAACACGAGGACTTTTCGAATATTCTATTTATTCTTTCCCGAACGTTATTCACCATAAATACTTGACATCATAGTGTGTGCGTTAAATTAATCTCTTTGGAAAACAGTTAGGTGTAACCGTTTCAGTTTGAAAGTTTGAACGTTTTTTTTTTCTCTTAAGATTTTCTAATTAAATGTTACGCTAGCTTCGTTTTAATTACTGCGTGCTGTTTTGTTTTTTCTTATTCCTTCTTCTGAAGTAGAATGGTATTTCGTATGACGTAAGTTGAATTACATTTCGGAATAATTTATTGAGGTTCAATAGTCGACTTGGAAATTAAATGGGATAATTACCGAAGTTGAATACCACCTTAATAGAACTTTTGCATAAATGTTACTGGTAGCATTTGCACTCTAATCATAGATGTTGTAAATTAATGCTAACTATGGTACTTTCGTAAGTTTGTTCGTGTTATTACACCATAAAAGGAAATATAACTTCATTTTAGACCCCGTAAAAGTATATATTATGGTAATGAATCTGATGAAACTCTTTTCCTTCTTGGAAATTGTACATTTTAATGAATGTCGACGAACTTCTTAGCGTATTAATAAAACTAACAAATTTTTTGTAATTTGGGAAATGGACGCCTTTTTGTATCGAATGTCTCATTACCCTCCCTTCCGGCCTGCATGCAATTTTTGATAGATTTTACCAATTTGAGTAACCCATTTCTAAGCACATTTCCTGAATTTGTCATTTTCTTTACCGGGGTCCAATTTCTATTAAGAGTGTTCTTTATTTCAGGCCAAGTTGACGAATTATCCGAATTATCAACATTATAATTAGGAAGAATTATTTCGCTTCCAAACAACTGAGATTCTTAAACCATTTTATCTTCATTCCGAATGTCGATTCTTATGAAGAGTCTATTATTATTAACAGCAGTGAAGTAGCCGCATCTTTTAAACATAATTATCGCTCAATCTTCTCCATTCTCGGAAGTACACAGGCGACCTTATTTACCCTATTTTTTGCTTTTTTCTTCCTTTCTTCCTTTGGAAAAATTGTGCATGAAAGAAACGCAAGAGTAATCAGCAACAAACCCGTCACCGCGGGTGCTCTATACCGATGCATTTGTGTAAAGCGGTTCACCGGACCATCCGTGTAATACCGCAATTTGTCCGGAGCGAAGTCACGCTCAGCCGCAAGATAGATGCACCATCTAGGCCTTAAGTAACGTTATTAAATACGTTGGGATTACAGAATTAAGTAAAGCAGCTTTTACGGCGTATATACACATTAGACACTTATACGTAGGGAGTAATAAATTCCTTCTGCTTCACATCGGGTTGTATAGATAAGTTCGCGCGCTTTAACATCGAAGAATTGATAAAGAACGCATTCGTGATTCACACTATTAAGTACGCTTACGCCTCTCCTTCTTGACGATTTTTTTTTTCTTAATCTGTTGAGAATTTTAAGTGCGTGAAAGCGGAATTCGAACAAAAAAATGTCTTTTTCTCTCGGCGGCGAGCAAATTCTACGTAATTTACTGGAATTTAAAGGCTATAGCCGGCGACCGGGAAGAACAACACGCTGCCGGGTGATAATATAATAAATCAGTTTTACACGCTCCGTAAGCTTCAATTCTGAATTTTTGCACGTCGGTTTAAGTAATTACTACGTGACTAATGATCGGAATTACGAAAGTAATAAATATTGATGATTTATTTTGCGCTTCGTACGGGGGCTTGGTAATTTCTGGTATAGTCCATTTACTTACATAAACACTACCACCCGTAATAAAGGAGATTACGAGGAGACTTAAGACAATGCTATGGACTGTTCCGGAATATTATGTCAATGGGTAGTAAAGAATGTTACAGATTTATGTATGGCAAAACTTCAAACGCCCATATCTCCTAAGCCGTTAGAGGTAGCAGGCTGAATTTTTTTTTTGGAACATATACGGCCATAAGGCCATCGATTAGCACCATTAGATCTGGGTATTTCCGAACTTTGTTTTTTGTCTTTCAAAAATTCCATCACTTTGGGTTCAAATTTTTACGGCTTGTCTAGATCTCGGCAACCGGACGAGCTACGAAGATAAGTTCGGGCTCGTTCGAAAGGTGTCGACGGGCGTTTTAAGGGAGGGAAATCTCAACTCCCTAGCTCTAACCGTTCGGACGCTAGGGCGTCTCAAAGTTGAAAAATTAAAATTCCTTTTTTCAACTTTGACGCCCGCGAAACCCGCCAAGACGAAGAGCTAGAGGCTTCTGCTTAGTCGCAATCGATCCGCCGGTCAATTCTCTATCGAACGCGTGCCCACTTCGCATACCGGAGATGCATGTCTGAGGAGATAATCGACGAAAATCGGAGCGATGTCGATTTTCCGTCCGTTTCCGACCGTCTCCGGCGCAGTTTCCGAAAACTTCAAACGCCGAAATCTCCTAAGCCGTTAGAGGTAGCAGGCTGAAATTTTTGGAACATATACGGCCATAAGGCCATCGATTAGCACCGATTAGATCGGGGGAATTCCGAACTTTTTTTTTGTTCTTTCAAAAATTCCATCATTTTGGGTTTAAATTTTTACGGCTTGTCTAGATCTCGGCAACCGAACGAACTACGAGGATAAGTTCGGGCTCGTTCGAAAGGGAAGTTCTTATCAAGTAAAAAATACTTCTAACATGGAATAAGTAACATTGCATAAGAAAATTCCGTTCGACTTCAGCTAAAAAGTAGCGAGTTATATGCATAGATAGAGCAGCCAATTTTCAAATTTGAAAGATTAATTTCACCCAGTCAGATTCAATATTAGCAGATAAATAAAATTGCGTAATACATACATACATGTATTTTACATGCTCCCAAAGTTTCATAATTTTCTGAATTTTCGGGTTCAGGATCATTCCTTGTGAGTAGCGGTGACAAGATATTTGTGTACAAAATCGAGGTTAAACTAGAACCACTTCCGTATTCACCGAGCACACATTTCGTCTGTATAATCAATCAATTCAAAATGTCGGGCTCTTACCAATTTTAGATATAGAAAGAAGTCTGTGTAACATTTTGTATGGATCTCTATCCATTTAGCCATCGGGTCAGTTTTCTTCGATACTTCTTTACGAAGGTACTTCATTGCTTCAAGACAGTACCCTATGCTTATACATAGTCTTGTTTATAGAAAAATCTTATGGTCAACAACGCCTTCATTCGGCCGTTTTTTTAATATTTCAGAAATGTTTTTTTTTTTGCTAAGCAAAACCAGAAATACTTTTTTTTACAAATAAGGGGTGTTTTCTTCAGGATCTAGGAAAACGCTTGACTCGGCAATTATGATTATAAATAGATAAGCTGGAGTTTGATAATAATTTTAATTTTAGTGATGAAATGAAATTAGCAAGGTTGTTGTACCGAAATAACAACGTTCGACGTAATGAAATTTTCTTCAATATGTGCCTTAATTTATATAACCGACTACGTTCAAATTCAGCGCATATTATATACTACGAAGCTGTTCTGTTGTAAATTGTATAGGAGGACAATTAAGTAACACCTGTTCTCTGTTGTTCCTCCAACCACTCATCTTCGTATCTCACGATTCTTTTTGTTCGTACGCTGCGCTTATACATCCTTTTCTACCGGCCACCGATAAAATCATCATCATGAAATTAAACGATTATTAAAGCAATTTATTCGTCGTACAACGAGGCCATCGCATATAATTTAGTAATTCAGTTATACGTCGCGAGGCGCTGCGCTCTAATACAACAGAGTATTAAAGAAACTAATCACATCGTTGCTAAGGCGCCATCGCCAAACGCAGATCAGAATCGTATCAATTGCGCCGTTAAAAATTAATATTCCGCCGGAGAGAGCGCCTCCCAATTTATAATAATATAATGTCGGACATATTTATTCATAAGGCGACTTGATTATTTGGTAATGTCGGAGCCGACGGATGAATGCAAATATACGACACAGCGGCACTCCGGTGCACGGCGGCAGCGCCGACTGTTTAATTCGAAAATCGATAAATTACATTGTATTATTAAGGTAAATTGTTGTTTGGCATGAACATTTTGAATGATCGACTAGTCTGTAGCAAGAGGGGGGAAACGACCACGTATATAATATTACAATGGCACTGTAACCGCATAATAAATTCAATGCTTATACACGCATTATGAATTATAACATACAATTTATATATTATTATCAGCTATAATTTGTATTTAACGTTAATGATCACGCTATGTGTGATTCTATTTTTTACCACTTTATGATTCTACTGACATTTTTTTTTATACAATCGTCTTTGATGTTATCTACAGTACGTAATCTAGGTGTTTTATAGTTAAAAATTAGATATACACTGCCGTTCAGTAAAGTTCGGTCACACATTAAAAATCTATTATATCACACTGTATACAATTATTAATACATAAAATTAGAAAAATATTAAGCATATGCTCTTTTCTAAGGGATTAAAGCCATAAATTATTATGTAAAGTAGAAATATTGCGACAACCACAATAAAGTCCCTTTTATTACCATTCCAAGAATTTCTCGGAAGTGCCGATCTTTTGAAACGGGTCGTTTGGGGATTATTAACGAACAATACGTTTAGGAAATGTACCGCAGTATCATTCTTGTTTATTTATCACGGGCGTAAAGATATAAATTTGCTTCATTTTACTGTTAAACGTGTGTTGGTGTGCATCTGTCGTTTTTGCGCGACAGTTTTAAGAAAATTTACTTCAAAATGGCATGTGGCAATCCTAACAATGTAGAAAAACGTTCACGCATTATTACGCTGTTTGAAGAAGGATATTCGGGGCGACAAATTGCTGAAAAAATAAATACGAGAAGTTCAACAGTAAATGACATCATAAAGCGATATCGGACAACTGGAACTATAGAAAATCGTGTTCGTCCTGGAGCATCTGGGAAAACAACAAAAGCTGAAGATTTGAGAATTGTATTATGAAGCAAACGCAAGAGAAAATTAACAGCGCCACAAATACCAGCCGAAGTCAATCGCGGCCGTGAAGAACAACTTTCGGCGAGTACGGTAAAACATCGACTTCAACAAGCGGACCTTCATGGACGCATTGCCATTCGAAAACCCTTATTACGTCGGGGCAACGGAGCAAAACGGCTACAGTGGGCCCGTTCTCATCTAGATTGGTTGATAGATGATTGGAAACTCGTGCTTTGGAGTGGCAAGTCAAAGTTTGAGGTTTTTGGGCAAAATCGACGAGTTTATGTCCGAAGATCTAAAACCGAAAAGTGATCCCGAACTGCATTGTGCCTACAGTGAAGCAAGGGCGCAGTTCTGTGTTAGTGTGGGGATGTTTCTCCTTTGCTGGGACGGGAGATTTATGCAGAGTGCAGGGTGTAATGAGGAAAGAAAATTATTTTGCAATACTCCAGAATCATGCAGTGCCATCAGGATTGCGTATAATAAGCCGTAACTTTACATTCATGCATGACAACGACCCAAAACACACTGCGTTAGTGTGTAAGAACTATCTAAAGGAGCAAGAAGAACAGCACACCCTGAAAGTAATGACATGACCGCCACAAAGCCCAGATTTGAACCCTATAGAGTTGTTGTGGGATGAACTGGCAGGAGGATCCGAAAAATATGCCCAACTTCACAAGAACATTTACGGAATATTCTGCAACATGAATGGATTAATATTCCACAATCCGTTTTAACAAAACTTATCGAAAGAACGCCTAGAATAGTTCGAGCGGTGATTAACAGCAAAGGAGGTTTTTTCGATGAAAAAAAAATATAATGTTCAGTATGTTATATTAGGCCAGAATGACTTTTTATTTATTTATTTTTGTCTTTTTTACCTGTACATACAATAAAATTGCATTTTGTTTTTAGTTTCGTTTGTTTCTATAACCTTTTCATGTTTTTTACCAATCGAGCGAACTTCTCTGAACGGCAGTGTACTTCTCCCTTGACTATGCTTTGTTACTACGTTGGAAATAAGGAAGTTCTCTACGAAATTAAAGTGTTCTTTCTTGTCGTTTCTAATAAAAGCAACTAAATATGTAATATTTAGAGCAGATTCATTGTCTTCTTCAAGTTAACAAAAACGAACGTAAAATTCTGCAATAAGCTTCGCATTTCAGCGTATCACCGTATCGGGAGCCATGCGTTATGCAATACTACATCACGATGGCCCTATTCAAGTTTTAAAGTTATTAAAGTTTTTTCGGAAGTCCTATAACGTTATATTACGTATATAATTTAGAAATGGCATGGTATTGTAATACGGTTCGACATCGCTAGTTGGAAAGTTCCATTTTACGCGAAGATATTGCGCAATATGATGTTTTTATCGTTCTCAGTTCGAAGTTTTGTTTTCGCCAGGGAGAATATTACGTTTTAAATTGTTTTTGTGTAAAAAAATTCGTACGACGTAAAGCGGATTCTATAAAATATTTTGCCAAAAAGAAAGGAAATGAAGATGTCGATAATTACAGATAAATAGGCCTTCAAAATAATCTGTGTAATGTAATAATGGTGAAAATCCTCCATTCAACATGAATAACCCGCCGAACCCACATATCACTTTGAAAAACGCTGATTGAATCTTGCTGCAGAGATCATTCCTGCTTATAAACTTGGTAAAAGCCATCGATAAGAATGGACCAGCATCCAAGTACCGATATGAAGAATTCTTTCGGCTCGGTGAAGTCAAAATTACGTTTTTGTAGAGCATCAGATTAAATCATTCTTCAGAGAAACTTCTTCAAAGTAAAGAAATCCAAGTTTGCCATGCGTGTTGTCAAGTGGCAGAAAACTTCCTTGGGAATGAAAGGATTAATTAAGAACCTGTAAGTTTTGTTTCACGAACTCGGCTGCAATATGTCCTTAAAGATCCACCCACTTCGCTGTTACTCGTAACATTTTACTGTCTTCACGTATACAGCAGCTGCAAACGAAATGTTCCTAGTGCTTGACAATCACAGTCACTCGCTGCATATTCGATGCTTACAATTTTTGTCGAAATCATGGTGTTATCTTTACAGCCTCACACATCATACAACCTCCAGCCTTTGAACTGGTGAAGGCTGCATATCGCATAGAAATGGATAAGCCTTACGATATGGCTCACCGTACGATATGGTAGAACTTTTCAATAACGCATACTCAGCTGTAGCTACAATTTTGAAGCACACCAGTGGATTTGAGCCGAACCACACCAAAATTATGCGGTTCCGTTTAATTAGCTATGGAAGATGGGGTCACCAACAGGATGGAAGAGCTACTTTTCTGACATTTGTAGTAAAAGCTTGTGATTTTCTCATTAAACTGTTTTTAATGTTTAATTAAATTTAATGATGAGCTTCAGTCAAACAGCTGGAAAATTACAACACATGTAGCACGCTATTCTCCTTAGGTGACCGCAATTGCCCCGATCTCCCCTATAGAAGAAGTAAAGTGGATCGTATGTGGGTATCTCGTCTAATGCAACAGTATTTAATACCCACATCTAGTCCTCAAGTAGTGCTTCAAAACAAATCTTTTATAACAATGCTACTTTTTCCCTGTAGTAGAGTCCAATAAGAATTTCTTATTCAATTTAATATTTATTTAAAACAGAACCCAATGAAAAAAGATGAAAAATTATCTAACATCGATCCCGATGTAGCAGTGTCACAATTCACAGAAATCGTTTTTAATTAAAAATCGGTCCACTTAGAAAAACGAACGGCAGGCGTGTAACAACCTACAAGAACACGACAAGAAGCGAATGGAATAATAATAAAAAAAAAAAAAAACAGGACCATACTACAGTAGAACGTACATAACACGAAGTTATATAGTCCGTTGATTTTAGAAGCATCTGCACGACATCCGATTTGAGGATTCAAATATGTAGAACTTGGGCCGGCGTTTATGCTCGAGTGGCTTAATTAAAAATCAATCGTGTTATCACAATCGCTTGTGATGTTTGTACACGCATCGCATAAGCATAATTTATTGTACGGGCGAGAGGAAATTGGGGGCCTCCGTTTATTTAGATTCGATCTAATACATCATCTCAGTCGACTGATTTTTAATAAGCGAAAATGGATCGATCAGAATTCGTAGAAAATGGTAAAAAAGGTACGAGCGTTCCGATGATGGAATGGTCGCCTAGACACGCCAACGATATGGGTGCTATGTTTAATTAATCATTTGATAAATTAGTTTACCGAGAACGTAATCGAATTTCGATATTATTTCTGGAGATGAATAAATTTTAAAAAAGCACGTCTGCTGATCTATAAGCTAGCATTAAGTGACAATACGTAATAAATGATAAATCGACTCTCCTTAATTGTACAAACAAAAGTCATAGGGTGTCTCCTTTGTTAGTGTAGGTTTATGTGAAATACATGAATGAATACAAATTAGCTCCCTTTTCTTGAGTTACAGGGTGGATTCTGTCTTTCTATTTTTGAATGCAAAGCACACAGGACGTTTCAGAAATAACTCGTAAGCCATAGAAGGCAATGATAATAATTTAACAAATTTTCGATTACGTACCTGTGCATACGTGTCCTAATATTCCAATAATCTTAAATGCAGACTATCATTGAGACTTATTAATATTATCGTTGGGAAATTCCAGTACAATGGTTGTTTAGTTAAAAAATTATGTCGCTGTCCTTGAAGACTGAGGTGTAATCACACCAGCAATATTTGTGTACTTTGTAATCGCTACCCTAATGCAATAATTATCGCGCGGATCAGTTACCTAATTTAGAAAAAAACACGTAAGCTTGATAGGAATTTCAGCGACTACAATATCAAACATTTTGATTAGTAGTTCCTTTCTGCCAGAGTACCGCTTGGTAGTGGCTTACAGAGTAATTTTATTACAGAAAATCTTTGTGATTAATTAATTATTAAAGGATTACCAATCAGTTAAAGGGATTGGTCAAACGATTACAGGAATTCGGTGCCAGATAAATGTTAACATTGCTTTGAGCAAAGCCGGATTAATATGGATTAATCGTCTTGTAATTCTGAAAATTACAAATAAACTTCCAAACAATATCTTTTAATAAAGCGGTTTTAATTTCGCCAAAACCATTTGCGAACCCATTCCTTCTTCTAATAATTCAACTTCACAGGTATATTATTGGGATCACTTCTAGTAGCTCAACTCATTTAAGTATTGATCAAATTAATGAACCTGTTAAAAAAATTTGGACATTAGAAGAAACTATCAATACCGTAAATTTCTCTAGATCAGAACGATATTGCGAACAACACTTTTAAAATACTACTAAAGGGAATAGTGGAAAATTTATTACAGACATTCCATTTAAATCTACAGTAACTGATCTAGGAAATTCCTACGACGCGGATGTAAATACATTTTATTCGCTTGAAAGGAAATTAGAGGAAAATGGTGTCCTAGGAACTGAATATATAAAATTCATGAAACAATATAGACTTTTGAATCATATGTCTGAAATCAAAGAAACAAATCAAAGTAATGGATGTTACTTACCACATCAAGTGATTGTTAAACATTCCAGTATTACGGCTAATATACGGCTAAAAATGTAGAGCGTGCAGCTAGCAATATTATTGCGAATGACGTTTATATTGATGGGATCGGAACAGGGTCGGATTTAGTACAATATTTAAGTGAGATTCAGAAAGATATTACTGAAGTGTTATAAGAACGTGGCTATGTAATAATAAACTAATTTTACGTAAATTTTTACTAAATAATTTAAAAATTTAGAAATTAATTGGCATTTCATTCAGTTACATTCTCCACATTTCGGCGGTGTTTGGGCAGCCGCGATTAAATCTAAAGCCATGCCTGAAAAGAGTGTTAGGTAACGCGGCATTAACTTTTGAGGGTTTGCAAATAAAGGGTATCCTCAATTCCCGTTCACTTTCACCACTCTCTACTGATCACCAAGAATTTAATACTATGACGCCCGCACATTTCCTCATTGGCAGACGTATAACCAGCATGCCGGAACAAAATCTGCAAATGATACACTAACCTAGGTTGAAGTGTTATCAACGGCTCCAAAAAGCATGAACAAAGGAGTACGCAGGAGAGTTACGGCAACGATTCAAGTGGAAAAAATGCCTACCAGAATTATTGAAACCAGAAGCTTTGGTGATTCTAAAGGAAGAAAATCTTCTTCCGTTAAAGTGGTGTATTGGATAAACGCGACCTTTCGTACTTACTTAATTGAAAGATTTTGATAAAATTTATAATATTCTTTGAGGTGGAAACCGATTTGTATAAATTTCCTCCTGTTTCGCAACAAATGAAAATCAAATCAAATTATTTCTGCGAGGTAAATTGTACCCTCACCATCCAGCGCTGACCTTACTACCCTACATTCGAAGCCGGCAAACAAGCATAAAAAATATATTTTCTGTGCTTGTTTCGCTAACAATCTGACTAAATCTCAACAAGTTAAAACAACCCAGCAATTTTCGCAATATTGTTGATAATCTCAACAATTTTCAACTGAACGTGGACACTTTTTTCTGGTGTGGTTCGGAAAATGAAAATAATCTATTTTGTTATATTTACGTCTCATGATTACTGCTTTAAGTTCATAATTTATTTAAATCGATTATATATTTTACATTTACGTAGGATGTTGTTATACCATCAAAGCCTATACGAAGCGTATTATTTTAAATACGCTCACACTATACCTATAGTTATAAGCTATAAGATCCCCCGTAATGCGTTTAATGATCGAAGCAATCTATTTTGAACACCTCACTTACACTCCATCTTTTTCATAACGCAAACATGCTTAACAACAATTAAGCAACGCATTAATTCTAATTCAGCTTTAATTTTACCCGTTCGTATGACTTCATTCACGTACTGTGTTTATGTACGTAGTATGAACGCCCTAATAAGCGCATGTATCTAACGAAATTCGCTTTTATGCTCGTTAATTATTCTGACGTTAATGGGCCTGTCATCTTTCACCATCGTTAGACATTAATTATTTGTTATTCTACGGTCATTTGTTATTGTTGTAATGTCTAACGTTATAAACCCCGTATCCGTCTCCGGCAGAGAAAATAAACAGAACGTTTCTGAACGACCGATATGTATATATTGAATTGGTAAATTTTGAAGAAGTCTCAAGATATTTAAAAATAATTTTGGAGATTTACAGTGAAATGTTTGCGGATATGGAGATCTGCATATCTGAATCTGAGTAGGCTTTAACAATAATTATTTTTTTAAATTTTTTTTATATCTATAAGACCGCTGTTATTACAAATACACTACCTGACAAAAACATAGAGGCAGTATCGTTTCTATTTACGAAACAAAGTTTATAGACAATATATAAAATGTAAATGAGGGTCATTAATACTTGTCATGTAAATAGTCCATTTATAGATATTTCTGGGTATTTATTGCTTTATGAGGGGTAATTGAGATTTTCCCAGAGCAAAATAGGAATTTTAAATGCGACAAAAATTTAGACCCTGTGCATTTATTACATTAATATAAGCAAAAATGTTTTAATTTGATACGTCTCTTTATATGCAGCGGTTGTGCTGGTAAAGTGTACACATTTCTCCTCGAGAAATATTTTATAAAGTGTTTGCAATATGGGTAGAAAAAAGCAATTATCCTTGATAGAAAGGGGTAAAGTTCTAGCCTGGCACCAGGATGGTGTCAGTAAGAAGGAAAGTGCTCGTCCGTTACGAAGAAGCGATCATTGCGTTAGAAATTTCCTAAAAGATCCGGAAAATTACGGCAAATCAAAAGGCCAGGGGTGACCGAAAACTGTATGTGAGCGGGATAAACGCATGATATTGCGGTGTGCATCCAATTCTTCTGCGTCGGCGAGAGTTATTGCAGAACAGGCGGGGGTACAAACGCACGTGCGTAATGTTCAAAGGATTTTAAAGGCGTCACCGGTAATATCTCGGAAGAAAATGTTGAGAAAACCGCCACTTTCGGCGAAACACAAAGAAGCGAGGTTGAGATTTGCTGAAGAACACGTATCCTGGAAGAAACAATGGGAAAAAGTTATATTTTCCGATGAGAAACGTTGTAATTTGGACGGACCGGATGGGTACTCGCGTTATTATCATGATCTGAGAAAGGAACCAAAAGTGAAAATGACCAGACAATTAGGGGGTGGATCTGTGATGATATGGGCAGCGGTTGGATTCCGCGATAAAAGTGGGATAGTGTTTTGCACGAACAAAATGACATCTGTGACGTATAAAGACTTATTGCGTGACAATTTTCTACGTTTTGGAAACCAACGGGCCGGGCGCCATTTTGTTTTTCAGCAAGATAACGTGCCAATTCATAAAGCAAAAACCATTACTGAATGGTTTAAAGAGAAAAAGATTAAAACTTTACAGTGGCCGGCACGGTCAGCAGACGTAAACATTATTGAAAACATGCGGGGTGACTTGGCACGTCGCGTTTATGGCGGAGGCCGTCAATATTTCACGGTACAGAAACTGAAAACTTCAATAATGACTGAATGGCAGAATATCCCTCAAAATGATGCGTTAAATTTATATAAATCTATTGATAACCGACTATTGGAAGTGATTAAGAACAATGGAGGATCTACGCATTACTGATCACTCATTTGTTGATTTTTGTTTTACATTTGCAACAGAGCGTCTAAATTTTTGTCGCAGAAATTGTTTAAACATTGGAGTAATAATTTATTATTTACTTCATATATTACCGGAGGAGATATTATTAAGTTTATTTTACTTTTATGAATGAAAACTTAATTAGATATCTTGCTAGTTTCGCAAAGAAATGTTGTAACCCTAGAAACCCTTAAAACATCTTACCGCGTCTAAGTTTTTGTCGGGGAGTGTATGTTTTAATCTAGCAAAATCTGTATTTTCTCGTCGGTTAAGGTTCTTTTGTGAGCTTCTTTGGATTTTAACAATAATTATAAGTAGTCACTGTAAATTAGAACAATAATTGTAATAGACACTATTTAAGTCTCTCCTTGAAAACATTGGAGAAAACAGTTGAAACACGTTGCCATCCAGAATTACCTAAAACCCCCTAATTTAACGGTTGCTCATAAACCACACAAAAATAGCAACAGATTCCTCACAAAAACCAAACAAAATGTTGGCTTGGTGTGTGCCAGGATAACACAGATAAGGTTAAAACATACACACATTCAAGAGTATTTGATTATCGCTTATGCATACTTGTTTATATTTTTAGAATTCTCTAATTCTTTACTTTAAGCATTTACAGATTTTCTTTAACTACACACTTACTTAACAATCATTCTAATAAGTTATATGTTGTACAATGTCAATATACTTTAGGTATAAAGTGAGTAACGCAGATAATATTGACATAAATAAAGGAGAATAATCCAATGACCTATTTCATGAGCAAATACAAAACAAAAAATAACCGTTATTGTTTGTTAACTCTGAACGATAATTCTATTTTGACAAAAAAGTAAACATTATAAAATTATTTATTGCTGCTAGTTCTTTTGGTTTAGCAATTGTAATTTGTAACATGCTATTTACAAAAATATGTTATCTATTCTGTGTAAATTTAGTCATAAATGCGTTGCAATCTAACGTTTCAGCCATGGAAACTACGACACTAAAATAAACTAATTTAATTGTTACATCCTCGACCAATAACATCAACTTTCCTTTGTCCTATAATCTGTACAATCCTTCCAGTTCTTGCCATCTCGTTTATTTTCACGAAAACAAATACTTACTACTGCACAAGGCGGATATACACGCAACAAAGAATTAAAGAAGAGTAATCCTAAGCGTTTGCTTCATTTAATTAATCTAATTAATCTACACTTTTTTTACTTCGCGTTAATCAAATGCAATTACAAGTAAATTGAGTCGGTGCGCGCAAAACAAGAGCACCAGCACAAAGCTTGCACATGCACACAAAGCCGAAGCTAGATAACAAAAACAGTAACAATAGAACAACGCAGAGATGCACAAAGAACACCAACAGAGGACGGGAACAAACAAAAAAGCCAGAATAAAATTAGCCAATAAAATAGAAACTTTAATTACACAAGAGGCGAAGTGGATTAATCTAGCAATTGCTTTATTTTAAAAGGGGTTAAAAAGATCTCTCTGGGTAACAGCATAGCGTATACGGGGTATATAGGAACAGAGCGAGAGCGCAGTTTAAAGTCCGTAGGAATTTTGTTACCTGCGTTGCGCGTCAGATGGCGTTGTTCTTCATTTGAAAGCGCAGACGAAGAACAAAGACGGAAAACTTTGGGTATCGTGTAGTTTTGAGGATGGGTATCTGCTGGTTTGTTGTTTGTTGTGGCGGAAGTTTCCCTATATAGTTTCAGAATCCAATTATCTACTGATTTATTACTAATGACCAACTGGCTATGGGTGTATTACTGAGTATTTAAGAGGGGAGCAGCAGTAGCGAAAGCAAAGAGGAATAACGTACATTTTCAACGTTAAATAATGAGTTGCGCCGCCGTTCCACTTCGTGTTTTATTTCTCAATTTCTACTAGTTTCAAATTTATCGTTACATATTTCACCGGGAAAGATATATACGCTCCGGCGTTTCCGTTTTTGACGATAAATTCTTGGGACATTTAAAACTGGATACGTGTTTTAGGGGAATGGATAACATTCAATGCAATATTTCAAAAATGCAATATCTATTTACGGTTAAGTTGAAAACTTTCCAAATACTTTACCCAACCTTTTAACGAATTAATCAAAATCATCGAAAATATTTCGATTCTCTCTACTTGGTTGCAGATAAAATTGATTTGCATGATACAAGAAATTTTTGCACGGTTACACAAGATACATCAGTGCCTACTTTGTGTGAGGGAAAAGCACTCCGTTTCTTTCAAAGCATCACTAGGTTCGAGGGCCGTTAGATCTACTTTTTTCCAAAATCGTTTCTTTCTACGGATTGAATCGCAGATCAGTAACGATTTGCAACTCAAATAGATTACTGAGGGCAGCAATTTCTTTTGTTGCGGTTTTTAACTCTTCGTGTACACAGAGGTACGAGGTAGAGGTGCAATCATTGCAATTCAAATGCCGCAATCTTTCCGTTAGAAGAGCGAATTTTGAGGGAGATATAGACCTTTTAAAGTACTCGGTGAGGCTAGTATCTGGAGGATTAAGACAGTGTTGCTACCTTGCTACAAGTCTAGGCATGCTTAACTCGAATTAGAGGGTTTCTCCAATTTTCCTTGCGTCATCAACGAGCTCTTTTATGAAGTGATAATTTAATTCTTCGACCGTTCTGAAGCCCAGACAGTGGTTTCAGACAGTACGAATTTATAGAAAGCACGAAGGAAAGTTCCCACGTGAATCAGTTGACCAAATGTATTTTTAAGGACTGGACAATTCTATTCGCATTCGTATCTATGCTTTTTTGTTCATTTTTTTAAGTTTAATTTGGTTCTTTTCTAAGCAGGCATTCAGAGGAAGGCCAGGTGCGCATCCCTCCCTGGCATGGGAATATATCTTGCCAGATTGTATGACAACACTCTGAATTCCTCCCCCCAAAAAAGACAGCTACATCCAAACATAAACGAACATGAGAGACCTATATTGTCATTATAATAATATTGATTTTTCGGTAAAATGTAGCGTTCGAAACGCCGTGTGAAAAACGTTCCTTCAACTTGACTTTTACATTCAATTTCTTTGAAGCCATGAATGCTTCACGATTAGAACGATTGACACGTATGCTTAAAAAAATCAATTTAATTCAAATTTTCATATCGATTCCGTTTATTTAAATCACTCAAGTTTTTACGTCCGCATAAAACGAGAACCCCGTATAACGCAAAAAAAAAACGAAAGAGCAGAAAGGGAGAGATAATTTATTTCTGCATTTTAAATGTAAGTTCTCCTAACGTTTCGTGTATACAGAATTTCAAATTACTTCATCTCCTCTATTTCTTCACGTGAAAAAGAGGTCGAAGAATGATAATATATATGTAAATTTCCTCCAGAAAATAAGCTTATTTAATCCTGTTTTTAAGTGATAAAAAAACCAATTACATTTACATAGAATATAATAAGGAGCTTTAAACTAGTGAAAGCCAAGGCATTGCCGGGTGGCTGTGAGTGCCGTGTGGGGTGAATCGTTTACAAGGCCGAAATGTACCCGAACGGTTTTCAATTAAACAAGGACGAGGGTGAAACGGAATAGTCGTGGTGATAAGGAAATATTCGTCGTTTGAATCGTTGCGAGGAACAAGGATGACGCAACGCTGAGGGTGGAAAAATTAAGATGAGCGAGCTGGTAGCTTGGTTGCCAGGAAGTGAAGACGCCTTTATTAAATTCGATTGAATGGGAAGTACAATATAATGAGAAATGATGTTTTGTATATTGATTAGAAGGGATTCTTAAGGTTGGCAGTGGAAATTATTATGAGAATCGTGTTCTGATTACAGTAAAAGAAAAAATAATCGCAAAATTACACGACATACGCGAAATTCTGTACAGTTCCGTTATTAGCAATTATAATTAATTAATTAGTTTCAGATCTGGGACAATAATCGGCAAAAGCCATCAAATACCAGCGTATGCAGATGGCGTGGTCATAATCGCCAGAAATCAGGAGGAAGTAATTGTAAGTAGGGCAGCTAGCTTCAGCGTTAATCGAAAAATGTGGATTGCAAGTGAACTAGGGGAAGAACACATACATGGTACAGAAAAATACACGAGGAAAGGGAGAATCAAGGGGGCATCAATTACAATAAAAAGATTAAACAAACAATTTCTTAAATGCAATAATTTTAAGACTATACATTACTTCTCTTTGTTACGGAGTTGGTGGCAGTAATTTTAAAAGACTTGACAGAAAGAACTGAGTAAAATAAACGATATGAGCAGTTTCTGCCTTTAATATGTTGCTGCAATATTAAACGCAAGCTCGTGAAAGATGAAAAAGCAGCGTCGTAAATAATATAATCGTGTCTGCCTTATTGTTGAATTAAATTAGCGTCCAGAAACAAGTTAATGCAAGCGGCAGACGTTGTTCTTGTTGCGTTTAAAAATAATTTTTTTTTCCAGTTATTGTAGTATAAAAAAAAAACTTATCTCCTCGCCAGGCAGATTGCGTTAATTATTAAAAGGCAGAAAGAGAAACGTTACTTTGGGCCATCTAGTGTTGTATTAAAAAGCTGCAATATTGTAAATTGTTAAAAAAAAATTAAATCATTTTATCGTATCCTCCTTTAAGCCTAATGATTTGCCATAAACTTTTCAAGAACGTAGGTTACCTTCATGTTTCAGCTTTTTATTTAGGCTTTTGGTTAGAAATAAAAAAATACTATTTTAGTGTTAGGGGGTAAAATCGGTGGTGGAATTTTTCATCGGAATTCAGAAATATTTGAAACCAATAACACAGAAGGTCATATACAAGTTCCCAGTTAAAAAATACCGCAAAAGCTGAGCAATGTTTACCAAAAGACGGATGGAATGCCAGTGTGGAGGATTATGAGGTAGAAGTAACCTTCTACTTCTATCTCTGCTTATGTATGGTGATGGCCTAACAGACTATATACTGTAATGAGACTCTTAAAAAAATAAATAAAACTTGAATATCTAAAGTTTTTTAAATTTTAAATCGTGGGATTTACTTATATCTCGTATAAGATAAAATTTTATTAATTCGAAAGAGTGATGAATTGGAAAAGTACATTTAAATCTAATAATAAACCATCTAATTTTACTTTACAAGTAACTTAGTATTTTCAGCAGCTTGTAGAATATAATTTTCAATTTAGCACGTCAACTAAAATTATTACTAGATTACACGTGTTTCCATTATCCAAGGATCAAGTAAGATGTTTCAGATATAAATCTCTTGCGGAATGTGGCGCTGAATATAATACAAAAATACGTCATTGCTGTGTACTACATTTCGCGATTCAAAAATAGCTAACCCAGTTCACTAATAAAACGAACAACCCGGAAACTTTAAGTGATAACATGATTTAATAAATCTTGAGAAATTCCTCTCAAAAGTGATGATTACGACTTCGATAAATTAAAAAAAAAATGGTTGCAAAATAATAATAAATAATATACAAATGAAAAATTAACTAAGTGAGGATTCTTATCATCTTCAGTATCAACATGCAGGATGATCGTGCACGTAATTGCATATCAATTTTGCATTTATCGCGTAAGAGATCTTTTGTTAATAATACTTACAGTACATTGTATTTCCATCTTTTTACCTTATAAAAAGAAGAAGGTTAAACAACAGAAGAGAAACTTATTCCGATAATTATTCCATTGACCCCGTTTTAAATTTAGATTTTACGGAAGAATCTTTAGGGTTGCCAGACAGATGGCGCTGATTGTTTACGAAAGCCTTTTCTTTATTTTTTCGCCGTTCGTATCACGCTTCGGTACGAGGAGGCCGACTTGAGACCGTTAGGTCAAGTTCCTGGTATCATGCATGGGGAATATTAAGGTCTCTTATCCGTGCGGCTATTAGTCGCATGGCATGTTTATAATTTTTCTATCTATATATGGCGTTTTAGAGCTCGTGTAGTTATGTCATAGTGAATTGTTTTCTGTAAGTCAGATGCATGAGAATATTCCACGTTAGTGCGTAGAGGAATCCCGAAATAAAATTTATGGAATTCTTAAACGAGTTCTCTAAATTTCGCAAATCTTGTTTTAATTTTTCATGTTTAAATGGATTTTATGTTCTGCACACTTGAGGTGTGCTTGGTTAAGTGATATTAGCCTTGTCGAAGTGCTAAAAGATAAGCAACATTGTTTAAATTTTTTCAAATATCCTAACCCTCTTGCATATTGAGCAAGTCAGACATTCCCAGACAAACAATCTGCTCTTTCCTTTAAAGTGTTTCCATTAACATTCGCATTCTGCTTTATTTATAGTTTTGGGTAGATTATTTTTTTTTCTATAATATTTCTGCCACATGAAGCAAATTAGTCGATATTAAATTTAAATCGGGACCAAGATCTATCATCATATTTAGATGGTTGGTGATGTATTTATATTGCTTATAAGGCCTTTCTTGCAGCGAAGCCCAATGCTGTCTTTTGCTGAAGAGGTCCTCAAGTTTCCTGAAAACTTACGGATCACAAGTGGAAATTAATTCTTCACACACATCTTTCATTCCAACTTGCATTTAGTGCTTTGGCACCAATAACGTTAGATAAAAGGGAATTATCTTCATCCATAGCAATACATCATATGGCTTATAATTACTCGTTTCATCCTCATTTCACAACCGTCCAGTGTAATTTAAAGCCATTTCAGCGTTACATATGAGATGTTACTCCAGATTAATTGAAGATATGGTTTACGAAATATACTTCTGGATCACTGTACTAGTCAAAGGTGGTTGTGATTCATGACAAGCACCATGCATCAGCATGAACACAGTGAGAATTTCAACGACTTAAATGGGAAATTTTTGGACATCCTGTTTAAAGCCCTGACTTGGCGCCAAGTTATTCCCGAGATTAAAGACTTTTTTGGATGCAAAACAGTTCGCAAACGATGATGGCCTCAAAGACTCAAAGAAGAAATGACATCCTGGCTCAAATCTTTAGCTTTCGTCCCTCAAATAAAACTTTGTGTCGATATCTTTACGTTTTATTTAACGCCCTTTACTTTCTGGACGACCTTCGCATTTACCGAATAAAACTCCCAAGAGCGAAATGCGAACGTACCTCAAAACACGTCGCTGAACAGCGCTAATCGCACCGTACACTAATGTACTACGACATAATTATCCTAATTGATAATCCTAAAACATGTGTCGGATGTGCGTTCCGTGTTGACAAAGAAAAACAAGACCTTGACGTACTGATTTACATACGTAGCTAACGCTTATGGATTGTCATTTATCTATAATGAACTAGTCCATATTGAAATTAAAATTTCGCAACCATTTAAGCAAATAAACTGCAATAAATCGCGAAATTATTCCAACTAATTACCAGCGATATATCAATGAAAAACTATTTATTTTCGCCGAGCGCGTTCATAATAGATACATACTTTACGAATGCATAATTAATCGAGTGCAAGAGTAATTTTTCAAACCTACCCTCTACTTTATAATTAATTAGTTTTATTTTGTTATTATCGATGTAATGCGCGAGTTCGTTCCGACCCGAAATTAGATCGAATAACATTAATTGCACGGACGTGATATAATTTGAATTCGAAATCCGGTTTTATTGCAGCAATATTTGCAATAATCAAAGATAATTATTTCGGATATTTAATAACTGGCTCTATCTGTTCTCCATTTATTGATGCAGATGCATCGGTGTATGCGTGCAATTGCGTATATTGGGAAACGAGACGATATATGAATTCGTTACATGTGTATAAGTGAGATGCGCGTATCAACCGGATAAAAAATATTGATCGCCGCGGAAATCTAATTTGCAAAATGTGTTGAATAATATGGTGCGCGTAATTGGTGTTACATTTGCAGCAACGATTTCAGAGGATCGCAGGTGTGACACAGTTTCAACAGTAGCTGTCACCAAGTTTTCTTGTAAATTCTTGAATGTAGAAATCTTTGTGCAATACGTACTTTCTGTCTTTGAATAGTAATTCGCACCTAGTATTAGGTTTCATTTTCTAGTGAATTTTCGATTTGTTTGTCGATTTTTTCTCTATTTCTATTTCTCATTTTAAGCAAGATTTTTAAATAAAATTTCTATTTTTCTTAGTTCTATTTTCTTTCGAATTTAATTTGAATAATTTAACCTTAAAACAATCTATCGTTTATTATCTTTTATAAGACTACGAAACTCTCCTATCCAAATTGTAATCGTTCTTTTTCCATTTTTTTGCAATACGTAAAAATCACGTTGCCTTATGATGAATTTCATTACGGTATTGAGAGAAACGTAAAGATCAATAGGCGAAGAAGCAGGAAATATTTTTATTGGCCCAAACTTACTGTAATCTACAGAAGAGCTAGCTTAAATAAGAAATTAAGGAATGAGGGAACAATCAAATCAATGGTAAAATATTACAGAACAAGATCAAGCGAAAAGCTTCATATCAGGCCTGCCAGAGGAGGATCAAAAAAGATCTTAGAATATTGAACCTAAAATATCATATAAGCAAACTAGGAAAAGCTGAAGATCGACAGTTCACTTCGAAACACTGCGCGAGTCTATGAAATTCTTAAATGATATTTGCCAATGCCTACTGATGAATAATTCAAATTTTATCAATATTATCTATCTTTATTTTTCTAGATTTTTATGGTCGTTTGATATAAGCTAAACAATAGATTGGAAGTAATTGCAAGGAATATAAAATTAATTGATTTAATGTCTAATTAAGATTTAACCAGTGATTAATTTCTGTTTACATATTATACATTTAACTGGTTTAATTTGCGATTAATTAATTAGAATTAAAATAACATTTACAACAACTGACAACACAACCATATATTAGCGTGTATTAACGACTATGTTTAGATGATTAAATAAATGCTTATGCAAATAACAGCTTTTTTCTACCGTTAATTAATTAAAGTTGTTTAATCATGATTGGGTGACGTTACAAAATTAAGTTAAATAGGGATTAACGTGCTAATCCACCATTAAATATTGAAATTATTACTAGTCACTAGGCTTGTTCGCTGAACAATTACAAATTAATCAGACGTAATTTGATTGGTGGAAAAAAAACCACAAACATAGCACACCAGTCGATTGACTTTGTCTACCCTAATTGGTTTGAGATTTATTCTGCGAAAAAAACTAATCCTTTCTCTTTTTTGCGAACGTGGGCCAGAAGTAAGAACTTAAGTATGAATCTGTATGTTGTGTATTTGTATGTATTTAATATCTTTTTAATAAATATTTATTATTATTGCGCCATCTTATATTAAATCCAGAGAATCTTTAATAAGCTCATTTACTTTATCTGACAATGGTCGTTTCCTTGATCCACTTATCGACGACATTTTATTACGTATAACGTATATGCAGCACTTCGCACATTGCAAACGGCCGCTAAACACAATAAGATCGCCTACGCATATATTACGAATTACACACTCGAACGACCCCTCCCATACCGACGCCTGTGAAGCGTACGGAAAGTGGCGAACTTTACTAATCACTGACGCGATTTTGATATTTTTGTTATGTAAATTTTTGCTGGCTTAAACGGGAAAGAAAATTAATTAAAATGTAATATAAATTAAATGGTGGATCAACGCTGTTGGTTTTCGCAATCAAGTTTACTTCTGTGTAACACCAAAGATCTGGTCAAATACCTCGAAGTATATTGTTGTTATTTAATCTAATTTAGTAATCTTTTGCAAGAAAATTTGATTAAAACAGAATTCATTTACTGTAGTTTTACTGTAGTTTTACTGTAGTTTTACTGTAGTTTTACTGTAGTTTTACTGTAGTTTTACTGTAGTACTGTAGCTTAATATAGGAATAACTAGCTCACAAATTGCAAAAGAGAATTGCTTAAATTTACTTTTATACTTACACAATATTGGAAAGAGCGTTTACCTGTAAAAAAAAAGAAAGTATTAATTTAAAATTTGCAGTTACGTATTATCATTTCGAAACTTAATTAATGTTTAAAGGCGAAGCTGTCAAAGAAGAAATAGTTAATTAATCCAATTATTTTATTAATTTTGCAATTATGTAATAATTATTAATTAGAAATATTAAAGAGTTTCCTCTTTAATATACGGTTTCTCTAACGTACAAGAAGCAACACGTACAAAGAACTCTTTATTTTAATTGTTAAATATCATACTTAATTATTAGCACAGGAAGGAATTTATCCTCTTCATGTTGCGCAACGCAATCTCAATTGTTGCAGCATTATCTTATTAATGTTTCGTTGTACAGAAGTTTACAGAGAAAAATCAATTTATTACGCAAGTTAGACGCCATTATAGCGTCGAACAATTCGCTTCTATATACAAGTAAAGGTTTTATTATCGGTTTTATGATTTTCGCCGTTTCAGGATCATATGGCGCGGAATAATTGGTAATCAAGTGTCTTTTAATGCTACCTGTCTGTAGATAATGAATTCAATTATGTAACGCTGCTGATGAATACCTTTATAACATGTATTGTATTTACAACTAAAATATACTAAAAAATTAACTTTTGAAAAATAAAAATTCTCTGGTACGGATCTGTTTAGTGTTAAAATCGTACAAGGCAAGAATGTAATTCTAAATGTTGGCTTGCTGTGCATTTTATCCTTGTTAACATCCACTATTTACATAAAATGTTTATCCAGGGCCGTACTAAATCAGTTATATCAACGTTTCCTTATAATTTGTCTCCAACAATGTACCTTCAGCTCACTCTATAATATTACATAAGCAAATACGCAAATATTATCGGCGATGATATTTCTCATCATAACCTACTATGCATAATAGAGTACGCAACAATTCGTGAAAATAAAAACGTCTTTAAAGTGCTTTTACGCGCTCAGACATAACAAAATATTGAAATGGCTCGAAAAGGGGCTTCAAAAATATTACACACGTGTAGGAAATATTATACTACGACATTCATTCAAAAATGGATCTGCGTCCATATATGCATATATGGAAGGATGGCTATGAAATAAACAGCAATAAAAGTGATATAAAGGCAGGGTATAAAAGGTAGAATTTACATAATACAAGAAACTTGTTTCGTATGCCATGTGATGTATGCTTTTGCTTGTGTTACATAAAGTAGATAAAAATAACTTTTCAGGCGTATTCTGTGATGCTTCCGGAGATGACGTGGACGAGGGTATATTGTTTCCAACTGCTTTTATAATCTTCTATACGTAGAAAGCTTTTAGTTGTTCAAAAAAATAACAGCTTAAATATCAAATTAAACGTTGGTAAGCGTGTTTTAAAATGCTTTCAATTAAGCCGAAAATGTTGTTGCAAAACGTGCTGTGAGTTTATTCAGTAGTTGTTTCAGTCAAATTAGATGGCAACAATGTTTCTTTATAATGAAAAAGAAATTAGCTTAAAAGTGAGAATAGTTGCAAGTATTTGTTAGTTAGTGGAAAACGGACTCTTCAAAGGCCAAAAACAGTTCGTTTTGGGCTTGACTTTGTCCAATGATTAATTTCTTTTGTGCTCTTGCGTTGGGGCCGATTCTGAATACGTAAAGGACTTATAGAAATAGGTGCCATTGCTAAAAGGTTGGTAGATTAGTTTTGAGCAACATTTTCGGAATAAAAGAAAAAATTCTTATTTGTTGGGATAGTTTCAGGCTTTACCAAAATTGTAACAAAAATGTTCTGGAAATTAAAATATAAACAGAAGCAAGACAGTCATTATTCTTGCTAATGTACAAAAAAAAAATTACGTAACATTTTTGGCCCACGCCATCTTGATATGTCTATGATATCAATCATTTATTAATAATTATACAGCTATCGAGAAAGTACTTTCCCCCTTGTTGTCGACAAAATACTCAGCGATGAATTACAAGGGGGAGATTATTTTTACAATTTTCATCTCGTTACTTAATTGATCCACCATACGTAACACAAGAAGGCCCCTTTAATACAACAAACAGCCATTAAAACAAAGTTGTTTACTTTACCCCTATTGTGTGTGCTTTTATTCCATCGCCATGTTGTTATGTTGTTCTTTCGTTTCAAATTGTACGTAGGAAATTTACAAAACAACGAGAAGGGTGGGAGACGAAGAAACTTCTTTAACACAGTTCTTAAATAACACACGAAATAATTATAATATCGGCCCAATCCGTTGTTTCACGTCGTCGACGTCCGAAACGTATACTTTAGGAATATTAATATCGATTTAACTTATTCAAGATGGCGTCTAATAGCTATTGTATTCGGCTTAGGAGAAGAAGAACCCGCGTATTATGTTCTATATAGAAAGTAAATTATTTTAGATGATTCGTGTGTTTTCGAGACGCGGTGATGGATATTGTATATTATTATTTAGATTACGGGTTCACTCGCCGAGAGAAAAGGGTGTACTTGTTATTAGCGGCGATGTAGATCTTGTAGATGTTTTTATCTTCTGTAATTTTCTTTAATGAGAGAGAATTCACGGTTGATGTATCGTCTTCGATAATTTTTTTTACGTAAAGTTTACATATCCCCTTCTTCTTACAATTTCTCAACAATAATTGATGTTGTTGCTTAACAATGTTTTATCTTCTTTAATAAACATTATATTTTAATCATATGGATTATATTTCATCCAAGATATTTTGGACATATTCCAATTTACAATGTCTACTAAGGCAACTCCAGAAACAACCTGCTTTTGTCTATTGGAATAATGCCAGTTTCTAAGTGTTGCAATTTTATTGATTTCTCTTGTTTCGTTATGTGGCAAATGGATACGAACATGGAATATGTTAGCTACAGTTTGCATTATACAAGTTACAATCTAAGTCTATATATTGTAGAAATGTCTTTCGGGTGATGTCGTGTAGTTGATATTTAACTTGACGTTTCGCTGACTATCCTGTCAGCTTCTTCAGAAGATTTCTAAAGACTTTAGATCAGTCTTTAGAAATCTTTAAAGTTTTAATCTTTTTCTCTTTAAACCATTCAGTAATGGTTTTTGCTTTATGAATTGGCGCGTTATCTTGCTGAAAAACAAAATGGCGCCCGGCCCATTGGTTTCCAAAACGTAGAAGATTGTCACGCAATAAGTCTTTATACGTCACAGATGTCATTTTGTTTGTGCAAAACACTGTCCCACTTTTATCGCGGAATCCAACCGCTGCCCATATCATCACAGATCCACCCCCTAATTGTCTGGTCATTTCACTTTTGGTTCCTTTCTCAGATCATGATAATAATGCGAGTACCCATCCGGTCCGTCCAAATTAAAACGTTTCTCATCGGAAAATATAACTTTTTCCCATTGTTTCTTCCAGGATACGTGTTCTTCAGCAAATCTCAACCTCGCTTCTTTGTGTTTCGCCGAAAGTGGCGGTTTTCACAACATTTTCTTCCGTGATATTACCGGTGACGCCTTTAAAATCCTTTGAACATTACGCACGTGCGTTTGTACCCCCGCCTGTTCTGCAATAACTCACTTACAGCTTTCGGTCGCCCCTGGCCTTTTGGTTTGCCGTAATTTTCCGGATCTTTTAGGAAATTTCTAACGGAATGATCGCTTCTTCGTAACCGACGAGCAATTTTCTTCTCACTAACACCATCCTGGTGCCAGGCTAGAACTTTCCCCCTTTCTATCAAGGATAATTGCTTTTTTTCTACCCATATTGCAAACACTTTATAAAATATAATTTCTCGTGGTGAAATGTGTACACTTTATCAGCACAACCGCTGCATATAAAGAGAAGTATCGAATTAAAACATTTTTGCTTATATTAATGTAATAAATGAACAGGGTCTAAATTTTCGTCGCCTTTAAAATTCCTATTTTGATCTGGGAAAATCTCAATTACCCCTCATAAAGCAATAAATACCCAGAAATATTCATAAATGGACTATTTACATAACAAGCATTAATAACCCCCATTTACATTTTATATAATGTCTATAAACTTTGTTTCGTAAATAGAAACGATACCGCGTCTATGTTTTTGTCGGGTAGTGTAGCTCTTTTAAGTATAATTGAGGGGAGCTTTCGACCAATTCTAAGACTTATGCCCAGTTATCAAAGAAGTTCTGAAAGTTCCTTATTTTTTACACATTTCTAGTTGTTACAAAAGCAAATCAAACAATCAGCCAAACTAAACATCATTATTGATAAAGAACATGAGATAAATATGGATTTTACAATTTAATAACCACGTATTTCCACAGACTTTTGTTTTTCTACCATTAAACTATACAATTGCACATCATTTATTTAAAACAGCGACTGTACAATACGAGCGTAACGACTACAAAGCACGACAGGACTTCAAATTATTAGAACACAAAGAGTTTGTTGATCCTTGGTATACATTTTTTAAGTAGAACTTGCTCTTGTGTATCTAGAAAGAAACAAGTGTTCCCGCATGTAATCATCAGCTATAAAACTAGAATATATTAAGGTAGACAAGATTGATATCCCCTTAACTGACACCATAATCATATTAAACCAACCTGGGCGTAGTGTATCAATTTAAATTTAACATTCTAAGGTAAACTATCTGTAATTACAGAACTCGCGTAACGATCTATCATTAACGTCGTCAATAAAGTACCCATTAATAACGGTGAAAGAAATCTTCGATGGATTAAAAGTAATGCTAGAATGTAATGAGAAGATTTTCATATGTGTCATCTGCGATTAGTAATTTAAAAACCACAGTAAGTCATCGAATAAGACCACAAGCCCGCTCTTATTTTCAGATTTTAAGCGAGAAATTACGACATATATAATAAGGCATTTATTGTGCACATGGTCGCCAACTCCGAAAGAAAACAAGGAATTTACTACTGTTGTCCTGCTTCAATTTCGTCAGTTTACGACTTCCTGTCTCGTTGCTTTGTATTTATTTATGTTTTTTTTTTTTTGCCGAATTTCTTCCGAGATGTTGCCACAGTATTTAGAAGGTAATTAAAGCTTCGTTATGAGCAACTCATCTGGCGCGGTTCTCTCGAAAATAATGATAGGAACTGTAAAGGAAGTCTTATATGCAATGCAAGTTTTCCGGAAGTAATGTGAAAATGAATAAGATTTCTAGATTTTGAGATTACAGGATAAAAGGGAACATGTGTATGTTGCCATTAGCGATTTATTGTCGTTTTTGCTGTAAAAAGCAATAAAAATGAATTCAATCAATCTAAATTTTTACCAATTAAGTTATCATCTTAAGCAAATGGAATACAACATAAGAGATAAATTTGAAAATTTGAAAAATGTTGCAATGTACATCTGTACACAATGCAATGTACACCTCACTACAACATTTACGATACTTCATTAACACTAGACGCAGGTTTCGACTGATAACTACTCACCTTTGGCAGTAAAACTGAACTGTTACATTCTAGGTAACAGTGAGCTTGATGCCGTTGGTCCATGCAGTCTAACGTAAAATGGAATGAAATATGACTGCTATTTATGGAAGAAAACAACAAACTAAGAAGAACCACTAAAGTTTAAAGGAAGAAATGTTTCAATTGATCAAACTCGAAGGTACTATTCCCCTTAATCAATTCTAGGATTGCTATTTCAATCAACAATCACAAGATCTATTGCAACTACTATAAAATTGACGGCAACACGATTAACTCGGCTCGCTTATTGGAACAAGTTATTTCCATCTGTTCATAAACAAAGCCATTGTGAATTAAATTCAGAGACATCACAATAGCTAGCGGAATGTAAATACAAAAGAGAATTAAAGAAAACGTTATTTGCATCAAAAATTGCTTCCCGAAATGGGATTCCTTTCTTCTCAAATTGGATACGACAGTAGATAAATTACGGTTTCTCTCTGAAAGGCAGAGGGAGAAAGAGGATATCTTTTACCATTTTTGTACTTTTAATACGTCTTTTTGCAATATAATCCAATCTTTACCGACTCGTATCTACTTCAGTTAGAAATGAGTTTCGATCCCTCGAAGCCCCTTACCATCTACTGCCCTCAACGTCGGAACCCTCACACCGCTTCTCTTCTATATATACTCCTCCCCCATTTCATCCTGCTTTTAAAAGCTGAAACTTCGGCCGTAACTACTTTTATAATGTATATGAAACTCGTAAAATTTCGTTTGGTTTACATTGTCTAATTTAACTTTTAAAAGTTTGTTCGTTTCGTCCGTCTTTCTCTTTCGTCGATTTCGGAAGCGCGCGGAAATAGGACGGTGAAACTTGAAAGCCAGGAAAAAGGAAATTATTCCGAAACAAACGTAATTTTCGCGAACAATGAGAATTTAGAATTGAACGTAATTCTGAAAGTGCTACTAGCTTGACCAGCTTTTATATTTACAGGAGTACATAAGTGAAGATATGTAGTTTTATGTAGTTACTGTACATATTGGTCAAACAGTCAATGGAAGAAAAAAGTTCTGCTGTACGGTTTATTGTAGGGCAATGAGATATCTATCATTCAAAAGATTACTTCTGTTATTTAATCACCATGTATGCAGTCTGAATATTGCTTTTTGTATTAGTTTTCAGACTCCTGAGGTGCGCTGGTCAATTCATGTTTTTATTATTGTTGTAACTAATCAAATGGAGGCTGGAAACCAAGAAATCTGTTTGCGAATTACTTACCGTAGTTGCTGTAGTTCTTTCCACTAATAACATCTTATTCTTTGTCATGAAAAGTAAAGCAAAAAGGACTTTTCTCCCACAAATTCTACAATTTAATTAAATATTACCACTGGTTTCATGCTTAAAGCACATCTTCAGGCTAGTTAGAATTAAGAAGAATTATATCCATATGATAAATGAGAATAAAACTGAATTAATTAAGTGCGCTAGAATTATTTGCTATGTTAAAGGCTAAACTATAAAATTCACGTTAAATCAACAAAGTGTTTTGCTAACACTTCAATTTCGGCGTTCAATTTTTGCCACATTCCATGGCAATAGTTTGGCATGGAATATGTTCAACTTGGCAGTGGCGGCTTTTGACAATCCTGAGTGGTACGACCAATCTGGACCCAATTGTCCACACATTGTATTATATAAGTAATAAACGATGTTGCTTACTACATGAAAGCCTAACTGAAATTAAAGAGCAGTTGGGCCAAGATAGGGCTGGCCCAGCTTTAATGTAATTCTTATGCACCTCCTCCTCCAGCTTTCTGCGGAGCCCTGCAAGCCGTCTGAAACCAGAGTCGATTTCGAACTCGCCTGCATAAATAAAGCCTATTCTGTCGCATCAAATAATGACAATAGCTACGTTTGATTTGTATTTATCGGTATTTTTAAAGAAAATAAAAACTTTTTAATGATTAATTTGTGATTTGCAATGGTAGGACCATGGCTCTTTGGCTCTTTATAAGTAGCCGTCATTGCAACTTGGTATACGGTGCCAGCATGTGTTAATATAAATTCTCATAAATTTATGCAAATATTTCCTTTGACTTTTACCTTTTTTGGGTCTTAACATAGACAGATATTAAACTAATATTTGGCCTTAATCGCTAATTAATTTAATTCAAAATTAAAGTTGTTTAATCGTGATTAATGCGGTCATAAAATTAAGTTATTCACTGGGAATTAGTGCAACAGGTATTCAAAAACACTATCACTGATTAAGAGATTTTCATTCATTTCTTTAAGTTGAGTGTTTAAAACAAAAGAAACCAATCCGAATATATGTACTTTGCAAAAATTTTCGTCATATCTAATCAAAAATACTCGTTATAAATTATTAAAATAACAACGTTTTGTAACAGTAAAAGGTTATCACCAAATTATATGAAATAAAATATTCAATTTTATTTCATAGCATATAAATACAAAAACTCAATTGGAGCACCTCGTATCTAAATATAGTCTCATTCACATGGATTTCGAATCCACTTCAGCGATACACCATCTAGTATAAACATGCCTTTCGATAACTTGAGCGCGAGTAATCAACTTGCAAGAATTCTCTACTACGCCGTAACATAACCATAACAGTGATAATTTTGTTGACGAAACTCGAACCAACACCTAAACAGATATGGAAGGATCGTGTGAAAGCTGCAACGTAACAATATGGCTGTCTGCGTGTATCGCACGTATACCGCTCCGAATTTTAACATTTAACGTAATAATTTCTGACGGCAAAGTTTGATATTCGATGATACATCGTTCAATGATGGCGGAAGGGTGTTAATCAATCATATTAATGCTGACGGATTATCGAAGTAACGCACTACCTAATCATTAAAGTATTTTGGGTGGGTAGAGTTAGATTCTGTCGCGGCTATAAAGCTTGAAAAAAAAGTGTTATTAATTGTCGCGTGTTACTAGGATTATTAATAATTAATTCCAAGATATGTAGTTTAGGAGAAATTTGGATAACATGATCTGCAAATTATTTAGGAAGTTGGTGAAATTTGGTAGAGGGAGAACTAGTTGAAATATGAAGTTTTTCTTCTATTTTGCGCCTTCGGTCTTCGTGAATTTTGTTATTATTTTTATTTTATTATTGAGGCAACATCATCTCACATTTCCATGTGTTTTTAGCCTTCGCTGGTCCTCAAAATGATTCTTTTATTATCTTTTTAATTAAAAATTTTGATCAAAATCACTTTATCCCATTAACTGCAAACCTATATTTGCAATGTATTATATAACTTGAGCCAATGATAATCAGTCTGAAAACTTTGTCGCTTATATCTCCTTCAAACTGGCCGAAAATAAGAAATAATGTGGTAGGTGCCATACACAGTAAAAAGGTACACTGTATTGTTGTTAAGAAGGGAATATTTATCATCTGGTGGCTACCCTTAAAGTAACAATTGGCATAAAGTTACCCGTAGGCGTAATATCAAAAGCTTCTGTTAACATGTTAAGTATATACATGATTGAAATGAGAAAAAAAAGAAACTTTTTTTGATGGTGTCAGAATCCAATATGGCGTCGCTGAGGATGGCAAAAAAGAACCGGAACGTAAGTTTCGAATATACCATTAATAGGTAAATGTACGCTGATTCATTTTCGGTCCCCACTATGGGGATCTTTCTTATTATTGGAGGTAGAGGGTAGGTTTAAACTTTGCAAATTAGATGGCCGAAAAGTTCGCCTATTTTCGGGGTAATTTGCATCCACCATTTTCAGGGTGAAGTTTGTTCTTACCCAATTTTGAAAATAATGCCACGGTTCAAGTTAGATTAAGTTGCTAATGGAAAACACATAACTATAATGCTAATGTTCAAAAAAGCACTCATACACAGGATAACTGAAGACTAGAGATGACCAAGGCAGGTGAAATTATCACTTTTTTGCAGCGACTAGACAGACTCGTGTCTATTCGTCTCATGAGAAATCACCTGCCTTTGTCTCTATTGAAGACATATGGATTCTTAAGATCTCTTTGATACTACACTACTTAACACAGAAATTGTTATGGTAATATCCCTTACAATGTAGTTAAATTGCATCTTTGCAACTTTTTATAAAAAAAAAGTTGCAAAGATGCAATTCGATAAAGCAACCAGCTAAGTAACGCGAAACCGCTCACAATCTGACCTTCACACCACACTTTAAACTTTACAACCACATACATTTCACCGTCTACAACAATCTATTTATTAATCACCATTAAATTAAAATTCTAATCCAATTTATCGCCAACTTCAAATAATAAGCACCGTAACACCGCGAAGATTATACATCATCCGGGCATGTGTATGAGTATACTTTTCATCTCATTTAATTTATCGATATTATCAATGAAAAAAAAAAACGAACTAATAACGTGATCGTTGGGGTGGAATGAAAAAAAAGGGCGAAATATGCTACTCTTCATTTCATTTCACCATTTGAACGATCAATAAAGTCAGGATCGATCACGTAAAGATGCTGAGTAGAAGGGAAGGAATAACGAGCGTATTACGAAGAGTACGATGCAGAAAAAGATGCAAGAGTTACAAACGACGAGGCAATAAAAAGGGCATCAACTCCTATGACTGACTTGCAACACTTTACAATGTTGCCGGATCCATTCGTATGTCGCATATTCATTCGTTACTGTAGCAACCGCAGTATGTAATGCTAACGTAATTAACTCTAAATTGTAACGTAATTGTATTTACGTTCCTCTGTATAATTATCGGATGTTTTAAAAATATATAAGTACATGCTGCTTTTTTTCCATGTTCCATCCTTATTATTACGCGTTATTAACATTATTATTCGCCTGGCATTAGTGAATTCTTCTCGTAAACGAAGTATTTCTCACGGAATAAACGTTTCCAGTGTGTACGTGTGCGTGTGTGTGTATGAGTAAATTGGAAAATATGCAGTGGAGAATGGTATAGCTCTGGATGGATACGAGAGGTGGTGCGGTGGACGGAGAAAGCGGTAGATAATTCGTCCTTGACTTTTAATTACGTGTAATTAAAGCATTTAATTGTCGACGATAAAGCCAATTTAAAGTCACACACATATATAAAATATGCTGCTTAATAATTTTTAATTCGCCAAGCTATTTAAATATTAAATATGTATGTCTTGTTAATTTCGACAAAAAAATATTCCCGTTGCCAAAATATCGTTTGTTAAGCGGTATGAAATGAAATGTCAGCGAAAAGCGTATTTTGCATACTAATTGTTAGATAGTTGTTTTGTAATACGTTCTAAGTTGTTGATATTAAAGTGGACTTGATGTCAAAGAGAAATGGAAGAAACATAGCTAATGTTAATTTCCGCTTTAAATTATGTCAACAATTATTGCGGGACTGCGCCTCTAGTCGCGTCCTCGGTTAATAATGCGGTCCGTAATGGTCCGGCTTTTCCGGTTAAAAAAAGTTATGCATCAATAACCGCTATCTGGATTTCTCGAAAAAGACGTAAGGCAACCCTCGAAATATGTAGGCTGAAGCGATTTTTCGATTTCGCCCCGGTGTGGTCGGATATAAGCGCAAAATCCTCCACCGCACGGTGGAGAAAATGCATCGCGATAAACGGGAGGCCGAACGCGTGAGAAAACGCGAATTTTTCGCATTCTCGCGACGAGAAGCGGCTTTCCGATCGATCGGACCGCGTTCATGAGACTCCACGATTTCAGCTTATAATCACTCAGTTACTTTGTGAAAGGAGGTGCCTCTAGATTGAGGCATCGGGACAGCTGAGACGATAGAGATTTCAATCAAAAAATAGTTTACACAAATACATTTACCGTATACGAATTTTTTGAGGAATAAGGCGTTCAATTTTCTCTTAAAAATGCTAATAAAAATTAATACTGGACCACATTATTGTGGAAGCGGATTTTTGATGTCAGCAAGACAATTTTTTAACATATCTGAGAACGAATGATGTAAAAGATGCTCCAATATAAGATTTTAAGCAACGACTTTGAAACTATTGACTCTAAGTACAGGGGTAGCTGATAGAGTCTTATTTTGGTCAAGAATTGGTTGAACTGGTAAAAGAAATGTGAACATAAATTCGTATCTGCACATCGATAACATTGCCTAACTTCCAAAAAGAAGTTGCACGCACAAAAATGATTTTGAATTTGTTTCCTTTGCAACTCTGTAATCGTTTCGTTTAATTTTATTAATTTCCCAACTTCTGATGCCAGTTATTTTATGGAGTCTTCATTCATTTTGGACAGACATGCTTTGAGTAATAGAAAGTTTAAAGGCTTGTAATTAGGCACAAATTAAAAGCATTTAAATAGCATAATAGCTCATCGTGTAAGTAGACTAAGTTAAAATATCCATTCTTGGTAGTATTCCCAAGAAAACTGATTTATTAACAACACTAAAATTAAATTCCTGTAAAAATAAACTGGTTTTCTTTCCAGTGGTCCGTTCCACGCCTGATCATTCCTCTGTTATAAACCCCAGATCACATGAGCAAGCACGTGAGAAAGGGCAAAGCGCATAAGTACGTGTATTATGTCAACATAAGAATATGTATTTAGAATACATCATATACATGTACATTGAACGAACAGGGGGTCAAGGCCTACCACGACGAAGGGTTCAACTTGTGCATGTAGAACGGCTCTAACAACTCGTTCCAACA
Organism: Marronus borbonicus; assembly: GCA_902655005.2. Classification (NCBI taxonomy): domain Eukaryota; kingdom Metazoa; phylum Arthropoda; class Insecta; order Coleoptera; family Scarabaeidae; genus Marronus; species Marronus borbonicus. Next base: position 2,592,745 of record LR737406.1, on the reverse strand, counting down.
ACGCCAATGAATACAAATTTATTTATTTATTGTTTTATTTATGAGTGTGCCGCAAGAATTTCCACTAGATTAGTGTTTATCTGGTTTGTACGGTATGAGCTTGTGATATTTTATGGAAATCGTTGCCCAGCTCTTTAATTAAAATCGTGAACAGCTCTGTGTGTTTATGGCAAGTTTATTCATGCCTTCATGACGGAGAAATTAAATGTGATTTACAGTGACAGATTTTAGAGCGGAAGCGAAGTTGCATAACAGGTTGTTACTTTATTCTTTTTTATAATTATCTAAACATGGTAACTTGACGAGAGTCATTTATCAACCGTCGCCTAAAATTAGGTTAAAATCCATTTAATGACTTGCACAATTCGAGAAAATCGATTCTTTCTCCTGCTACTACTATATGTTTGCGAAACACTTCAAGAAACTCTTGGAAAACGTTTGTTTGCACTGGATGCTCGGAGAAGATTTTACAGAAGCAGGTAGCCTCCTAGCTCTTGTTTAGTGTTGAAGTATTGAATTTAAATGCATTGTTTCCTGAAAGTGCACTTAGGAACGTTCGTAAACCAAGCAGATGTAGAAGAACATGTTTATTTTTAAGGCGGGACGGATGACATGTAGCTTCGCATATAAGAGGCTTATAGTGATTTTATGAAAGTTACATTGTATGTAAGATGTCGCTTCCGGTACGTTTAAATTGCCGGACTAATTAGCTGGGTACAGTTGACGATTGTTGTGTGTAATTTGCATGATTTACGTTAATAAAATATTTGAAATCTACGAAGCAGAGTATGTATATTATCTTAAAATGATTAATTATAATGTGTTAAAAGCAATAAGCCAGATAAAATAATAAGCATGCTATTATTTCATACAAAATGCAACATTCCAATAATGATTCAGCGAATTTCGAGGAAGAAATGATTTAGTTTTATAGGCGTAAATGCTTCAATGAGATGCCCAGTTCAAAGACAATCGAACACTTAGAAACTTGCGGTTTAATACGTGACAATTAATTCAAATTAAGCAAATTGTTTCTAAAGAATAACAGGGTTGTGGTGGATAATGGTTCTACTTACAAGATAGCAGTATTAGATACGTAAAATAACATCTCAAAGTATTATTTTTTATTAAGGGATAGAACACCTATTACCCGCTTCAGAAATCAGAATGAAGTACACTGCCGTTCAGTGAAGTTCGGTCATACAATAAAAATCTATTATATCACACTGTATGCAATTATTAATACATAAAATTAGAAAAATATTAAGCATATGCTCTTTTCTATGGGATTAAAGCCATAAATAAAGTAGAAATATTGCGACAACCACCAATACAGTCCCTTTTATTATCGTTCCAAGAATTTCTCGGAAGTACCGATCTTTTGAAACGGGTCGTTTGGGGATTATTAACGAACAATACATTTAGGAAATATACCGCAGTATCATTCTTGTTTATTTATCACAGGCGTAAAGATATAAATTTGCTTCGTTTTACTGTTAAACGTGTGTTGGCGTGGATCTGTCGTTTTTGCGCGAAAGCTTTAAGAAAATTTACTTCAAAATGGTACGTGGCAAGCCTACCAGTGTAGAAAAACGTTCACGCATTATTACGCTGTTTGAAGAAGGATATTCGGGGCGTCAAATTGCTGAAAAAATAAATATGAGAAGTTCAACAGTAAATGACATCATACAGCGATATCGGACAACTGGAACTATAGAAAATCGTGTTCGTCCTGGAGCATCTAGCAAAACAACAAAAGCTGAAGATTTGAGAATTGTATTATTAAGCAAACGCAATAGAAAATTAGCAGCGCCACAAAGAGCAGCCGAAGTCAACCGCCGCCGTGAAAAGTTTTGAAAAAGTTTCGGCGAGTACGGTAAAACGTCGACTTCAACAAGCGTACCTTCATGGACGCATTGCCATTCGAAAACCCTTATTACGTCGGAGCAACAGAGCAAAACGGCTACAGTGGGCCCGTTCTCATCTAGATTGGTCGTTAGATGATTGGAAACACGTGCTTTGGAGTGACGAGTCAAAGTTTGAGGTTTTTGGGCAAAATCGACGAGTTTATGTCCGAAGATCTAAAACCGAAGAATGTGATCCCGGACTGCATTATGCCCACAGTGAAGCAAGGGCGTAGTTCTGTGGGGATGTTTCTCCTTTGCTGGGACGGGAGATTTATGCAGAATGCAGGGTGTAATGAGAAAGGAAAATTATTTTGCAATTCTCCAGAATCATGCAGTGCCATCTGGCTTGCGTATAATATGCCGTAACTTTACATTCATGCGTGACAACGACCCAAAACACACTGCGTTAGTGTGTAAGAACTATCTAAAGGAGCAAGAAGAACAGCACGCCCTGAAAGTAATGACATGGCCCCCACAAGGCCCAGATTTTAACCCGATAGAGTTGTTGTGGGATGGACTGGACAGGAGGATCCGAAAAATATGACCAACTTCACAAGAACATTTACGGAATATTCTGCAACATGAATGGATTAATATTCCACAATCCGTGTTAACAAAACTTATCGAAAGAATGCCTAGAATAGTTCGAGCGGTGATTAACAGCAAAGGAGGTTTTTTCGATGAAAAAAAAATATAATGTTCAGTATGTTATATTAGGCCAGAATAACTTTTATTTATTTATTTTTGTCTTTTTTATCTGTGCATACAATAAAATTGCATTTTGTTTTTAGTTTCGTTTGTTTCTGTAACCTTTTCATGTTTTTTACCAACCGACCGAACTTCTCTGAACGGCAGTGTACATGATACACTGAAAGAAAAAGCAACAAACTACTAAAATTATTATACTAGAGGTAGCGCATTTAAGATAAACAGTAACCTAGCAATAACCAACAGTGGTGATGTGATGAGATAATGCAATGCCGCACGAATCTATTCGCTAGAATTCAAGGATATACACCATACGATTCGTAAATTACTTCACTTCTGAAATTATATCCGCAACCTGTCCTAATGCTTTACGCTTACAAAGAAAAAATGAAAAGCGAAAGCTGACACTCCAACAGACAGATCGCATAAATTTTGTTGTTCATTTTCCCCCGATCTCCAGATGAGCGGATGTAATAAATATTTAATCAAGAAGAGCTAATCAGCGCATAACATCAACATGTCATTGTTTCCAACATTCGAAGACGAGAGACAAAAAAAAAGAACGAACCTCCAACAAGCACAAGTACAAATGTGGAAGGAAGACGGGACATCGGATAGACAACGTATATCAAAAAGGAAGGACGTGGTAAATCTGTAGTGGAAATAGAAGAAGTGATTCGGAATACGCAGAAAGGAGAGGACGTCGAAGATAATGTTATAGACGGAGTCTCTCATATTAAAATGGTGTGTGCGTTCTCCTTTTCCCATCTTAATAACACAATGAAGAAACTATTACACACCTGAATTTAAGCCGACGTGTGACCTTGAGATTGTCGAGGAATCCGGTCCAACTAGAATATCAAATGAGAAGAGTGTACACCTGGTGAAGTTCTATGGGCAAGAAAAGGTGCGTATTATATGTTGTTATGTGTGGGCATGTACTATGAGCGCGAATGCATTAAAGCCGCTTGAATTTCCAATAGAATTGCGTAAATAAAAATTTAAGATTGAATCGGCAACTTCGGGAATATCATCGTTGCTATGTATAAGAAAACTACTGCGTCCGCGTGTTCTTACTGGACACCATCGATTTCTTTTAGAAGGAATTTCCCAAATTTAATTAAAAAAGATGTTGTGGATATATTGAAGGCAAATTTGCAGAATTATGTTTAGGCACTTTTAGCGAAACCGTGTATGTTTAGCAAATGCGAGATTAGGATTAAATTATGAATTATTGAAATCCCATATGGCTAGTAGCGATTTTTATAAATTTTATATATTTTATGTGTGGATGAGGGGATCTGATAGAGATACTCTCATGTTTCTTGTCGAGCTAATTGCTAAACCGCCACATCTGCGTATGGTGGATAGGTGGTGGCTTACATTTTCATCACAATAAGTCAGTATATTCAAGTGTTAACATTGTGAGAAGAGTTGTGCAAATTCGTCGGATTATATGAGCAGCCTTCGCAATAATATGTAGAGTCTGTCTAGAAAGTATCCGGAAAAGAAAAAGCACAGCTGTATATATTTTTATTACTTGAATAATAAAATCACAACAAATAATTCATCTCATTTACTAGTACAACCTCCATTTAACTGTAAATACTTAACTAAACGTTCAGGTAATCCCGAAACGAGGTCAACGCTATACTTTTCGGTGATAGTGGACCACGCTTGTAAAACTAACTGAATCAATTCTTTATTTCGTGGTGCTGCTTGTTCTACTTCAATTTTCATTAGTCCTCATATATTTTTGATGGGACTAAGATCTGAGGAAGCTGCTGGCCATGGAATTGTTGCCAAGTTTTGTTCTAGCATCCAAGCTTTAGTGTAGGCAGAAGTGTGGCACCTTGCATTATCCTGTTGAAAACGCCACCCTTCGGGATATAAAGTACGAGCCGTTTCAAGAAGAAAGCCATTAAGAATTTGACAATACTTTGCACTATTAACGGTGCCATCAATTACACAGAGAGGTGTAGCACCACGCTGAGAGATTGCTCCCCAAACCATTATTTTTGTGGGAAATTTGGAAATTTTTTCTTGATGGGATTTTTAAACGATTTGCACCAAGCTGAAAACAACTTTCGTCAGATATAAAAACATCACTAAAATTATCGTCTCGAAATCGTCGGCAAAAATCTATTCGTAGTTGCTTTTGTAGAGGTGTAATTGCAGGGATTTTTTTTGGTTTCCTTGATAAGTAACCTTGTCTTCTCAGTGAAATGCGGACAGTTTCTGGACACACTCTTATTTGACGTTGATTTCCAAATCTGTTAGCCAGTTTTCGAAACCCTAGGCGCGGGTTTTGTCGTCCTAAAGCGTTTGGATTGTTTCCGCTAATCTTACGCCGTCTTCCAGAAACTGGTCCATGGCTCATATCTCTCCTATTTTTTATCCTCTTTATTGTCTCATATACTGCACTTTTTCCGAGTTCAGTCAATTGCACTAATTTTTTAACGTTTTGAACACCTTTTCTGTGCAAATATTCCACCAGCTTTCTTCTTTCTACTTGCGACATTATTTCACAAATATTCAGCCTGTTGATAATCAACAATATTTGACTGCTGGTGTTGTTATATGATTTTTGACATGGCCTACAGTCGGCACAACCTACTTGATGCATTACTTTTGTCTTAGGATGTAACAAAAAATAAATATATTAAAATTAAGAAAAATAATAAATTCCGGATACTTTCTAGACGGTCAATATATACGCCTGCAATGCTTGCGCTTATGTCCAGAGAATTTGCCAGCTCCTTCTATCTAATATAATGTATCACATCCCTTGTAAATATTATAGACGGTTACGTGGAGTGCAAACGCAACAACCAGAATAACAGCTTCGGCTAGGGTCGGATAGGGGTGCGAATAGGGTCAAGTTACATAGAAGATAACTTGATTTTCAAAACGTTATTCACATTTACAAGTCAACCCCGTGTACAATACCAATTAACTTTCTTTAACTTTGGGCATGCACAACCTTACCTGAAACTGTCGAACCATAAACGAAATAAAAGAACTATTCTATTCTTCCACCAAGACCTAAATGACTCACACGCGAACAATGCACTATTCTGTACACAATACTGTATTATCGATTTAAAAACTCTTTCAATGGAAAAACTACAAATCACCTCATATTTCGTAAAATACCGATAGCCCAAGTACAATTACGAGATCAATATATTTGAGATTTTAATCTTCCGCAACCTTTGTTGCAATAATTACAGGGGGAAAGAAACTACGTCTCATGCTCGTACGTACATATTTCATTTTTTACTGTTACAAAATCGAAAGATATAATGCATTCCTACATGCGCGAGATCGGTATCTACCTATTGGTCTCATTGAATACGAATTACACGACGCAAATTAAAGTGATTCAGAAAATATTGCATAATCGCATCGATTATTAATATCCGTGGGAGTCTTCTGATTTGTTGTTTAATACTTTATGTTAATTACATCGGCATTAAAGACATCAGTAGGTATGTATTCTATGTAATGGTCTTGAGCTATTTTTATAATGCGCGGTGCGCGCATGGCAGTAGCAATGATATACGTTCAATTATACCATTCTTTAAAATATTTAACAACAGAAGGTAATAACTAGCTAGGTGCAGCTAGGACAAATGGTGATGATTAACAATGAGAGTTAACATGTAGCATATTTCTTCTATTATTATATTTCCTGCCACAAAAAGATTTGGGAAGCTTTTCTCTCACGAATATACAAGGATGATGTGACATAATCTTGTTGCTTTATACATTTACAATTAGTCCAGTTATGTTCTAACTTTCTTAAGCCACCCAAATAACAAGATTTGTTGAACTCGGCAAAAAAATTCAACCGCTTTCCACCAAGCCATTTTTTCAAGTTTGGGAAAAGAAAAAAATCCAAATCTGGTGAATATGGCAGAAGGGGCACTAATTCGTACCGTAGCTGAACTAGCTTTGTTCGTAGCTGTCGCAATTGCCAGTGAGTGGGCCAGGCCTAGCCTTGAGTGGGCCAGGGCATTATCCTAATGGCAGGGAATTCCTTTCGGCACCATGTGGGACCTTTTCCTCTTTAGTTCATTGATGATTCATGATTCCTCTTCCTGTCTCCAAATAATCGATTAAAATTATGCTTTGCGAATCCCAAAAGATCGCCCAAATTTTTGCGGGTTCGCCGGGAAAGATCAATTTCGCCGAGTGATCTTTGGTTTCTGGCATGTAGCGATGTATCCATGTCTCATAGATTGTTGCACAACGTCGCAGAAACTTACTCGTATTGCGCTTGAACATGTTCAAACGGATGATTCTGTTATTGATCACCGTTTCTTCGTAAAGAACCTTTTGTGCACGTTTGATTGAGATCCTTATCATCTCTTTAATCTTCACTCGGCGACCTGCTGATATCATGAACATTATTGGCAATGTTGCGTAATCATCTCAATGGGACGACTTGGCCAGTCCTCATCAAAAACTGTTGTTTGTCGGTGGTACATGGTCCTTTTAAACCGCATCAAACTTCTCGTTGATTTCTGCACGCGTTCTCCCATCAAGAAAAAGAAGTCGGATCATTGATTTTTTTCATGATCTCACTAATACAAAAGTTTGCTTACTTTCAACAGCTCTTAAGAAACGACTTAACGCATTATACAAACATATTTAAATATGATGAAATGAAAAGGAAGGACTTACTTAAGGCAATTTACAAGGATATTTGTCAGTATGGGAGGAAACTTGACAATCACTACAGAAATTGCCAAAACTCAATTCCAGAGAGTCTGCATGTCGCAACCAACATATTGCCACACTGACATTATTGGAACAATGAACATAGTTTAACAATGAAAAGAAATCTTTGCAAGATGTATAAAATAACTTTATGACATTTCAATGCATGCACGTACGTCATACTTTTTAATAAACAAATACAATAGATATATAAAATAAATACAATCGTGACACAGATCGCAGTCGCGATTCAATATATTGTACAACCATCGACTTCATAAATATTTATAATTTGGCCTGTGTTTACAGAGATTGTCGCAAAATAACCAACAGCGCGGACGTGCGGCAATAGAAAGTCGACAAACAATATTTCTATAAATACCTAAATAAAAATAGGCACACAACAAACAAAACGGATTGCGACATTGGGTACTACACCGTTCAATCCGTACCATTTGTATGCATATAAGTACAATATTCCCATTTAACGACTATCTACCGTTATGATCTCATTGTTAATCTATTTACAGGTTTTATTTTTACAAAATTCAATTTGAATACTAAATATTGCTTTGGGTATACAGTGATGGGCAAAAGTCCGAAAACATCTAAATTTCTCCAATAATATAAGCAGGTATTGCTGTTAAATTTAGTACTTGTAGCGGATTGAAATGGAAATATCCTGATTTTACGCCCTATTACCATTTTCCCTACTATAGCCAAAATAATTGAAAAGATCGCGTGACGATAACTGGAACAGCAATATAACATTTTTCCACCTTTTCAGTCCGGATTTTGAGCAGGTAATAGCTGGGGACATGGTCTTGATGCAGGTCTGCGAAGATTTTATTTCGGTAGCAGACGAGGGCAATTCCAGCTCTGCTTGATTTAGCAAAGTGTTTACTACTGGCAATCTGTGACACGTGGGTCTTCCACAGTCAGCTGTTAACGTAATCGCTTCCTTTCTCGACGGCAGAAAACAACGCGTGCTTTTAATAATCGTTCTTCTGATTTCAGAGCGGTTACACGCGGAGTTCCCCGCGGCTCCTTATTGGGTCCCCTACTGTTTGCGCTATAACCTTCTGCACCTTCATATCCACCTGCAAAACGCACATGTATGCTGATGGCATGGAACTGTGTCACTCCAATTGAGAACTGCCGTCATGCTGCTGTTGCAGTGAATGAGCACCTAGCCAACGCCCCCAAAAATGAAAAGTTCGGACTGGTGAATCAGGATTATGGGACCCTATTTTTTTTAATAATAATTTAAGTCTATTTGAACCTCTTAAATATGAAAATTATCCCTGCCTTAATGGCGCAGGGGCAGTTATCAGTTGCTCAATGGTTTTAGGAAGTCACGGTGAACGCAGGGATGTCACTAAATGGTTTGCTAGATATCCGAATCTTAGTCCAGTTATCCACGAGTACTAAATTTTATAGCAATACATGCACTATTAGAAATATTTAGATCAAAAATCATACAAATTATAATTAGCTGCAGCATTGTCGAGAACAAATAATTCAAAATATTCTTCAGTTCTTTGCGGTCATCCTGAAATGCTCTGATAATTATTTTTGTGTAACACAGTCTTGAAATAAAAAAAAATATGGCAAGCATTAAGTTTGTATGGTCCATTAGGTTATCACCACAAATACAAGAACAAGGCGTTAACTACGGCTATTCTATACAAAGCGAATGTCAATGCTTTTGCTCGAGGCAGCCTGCACTATATTGGACCAGCACCTCAAAACAGTTGATTCATGGGTTTCAATTCCTTAATCTGCTGGCTTTCTGAGGTTATTTCTGTGTACATTGTGGTATCTCTTTTCGGAGTGATTTTTTGCGAGGCATTTCCCAGAATTCTTGTTGACATTCCTAAGGCTTTTGCCTTAAATGTGTTGCATTCAACAATGTTAATACATTGAGCCAAAACACTTTCTTGAACAGAGGGCGGATGCATTAGTTTTTAGAAATAAGCTTCCTCTAAGGACAGTATTGGGTAAATTACCGCACAACTATCGCTTTGCATATTGAATACTAATTTTAAACTAAAATATTGCATAATATTAGACTCATCGGTATTGGGAGTAAATATGCTTTGTATGGCTTTAATTGCCAAATTATTTGTACTTTTAGTGATTTATTACTAAAAACGAGACAAAACATTTTTTGTTTAATTTTAGATACAAAACATTAAAAGTAAAGCAAAGTATTCATAAAGGTATAAATGCAGACCAAACCATGATACAGCTTCTCATCAGTCTGACTTTTGTAAAAATATGATTTTTTTTAAAAGGGAAAAAAATTTACAAGCTCTAGCTTTAACGTTCATCTTCTACTTATGAACGAAGTAATATTTATAGTTTATTTTTGACTATCACTGTATACACATATAAATATGTACGCGCGTACTTCTCCAGCAAAATAAACGTTTTTGAGGTCGAATTTGAAATTTATTATTCCATTTTCAAAATTCCAAAGAAGCAATTTCTATTGTACCAATACAAATATTTGCGTATTCTATCTCGTTGCCTTTATTCAAATCGGACAGTATTTTATTGTTGAATTCTGAATTTATTTACAACTATAAACCATTTATACGGACAGCACAATGTGGGTTTTGAAAGTGATTTAGTAATGTGATTTTTATTTTTAAATTGCAAGGTTAATTGCTCTTATTCTTAAGGCGTCGAGTGATCGTCAGATGCTCGTTTTTCCCAAGCATTATTAGACTACAAAATTACGTTTCTTTTTTTTAATTTGTTATAAACTTATTTCTTTTTTTTTTTTTTTTTAATATGCTAATGGAAATACTGTTATTATCTAATATTGTGAAAATGTCAAGGAATTAGACCAACATTAGCGGGCTGGAACTTTAATTTCTTTAAAATAAAAAAAATATAGAAAAAAACTTATCGAACGTGAGTGATAATCTACAAAATATTAAATGTGGCTAACAGCTGGTCCATGACAGGTAATGAGTTAATTTTATGTGTAATAATAACGAAGAGATTCGGGGACATTTTGAACGTTTGAGTAGAATAAATGCCGAAAAAAGGAATTTTATCTCTGAGTTGATACAACGCTGTACATACCGCGGTTGTCAGAGAGGCTGTAGTTGATATTGGATTGAGGTCAGGGCAATAGACGAAAACATCGCAAGTAGAGGCAATAAGGTAATGGTAGCAGTGCTGGAGTGTATTGAATAATTAGACTGGCAAACATATAACTATCGATCTGTTGCTATCTATTCAGACAGTCAAGCGGTAATAAAAGCGCTAGACTCCACATAGGCGTATTCGAAACTGGTGTGGGACTGCGTGAATGCACTCAATAGGTTGGGAAGCTGAACTAAGGTGACCCTGGCTTGGGTACCAGCACATGAAGATCATCGAGGAAACGTAAAAGCAGACGAACTGGCCCGAGCAGACTCGTCAACTACTGAAAATCGCCCAATGCACTCGGTGGAAATGGCATATAAAAAGCAACTACTAAACAATGGAAAGACAGGAAATCTCAAGACTAGTGGAAGATCATTCCAGGTCAGAGACAGGCCAAGTAATTTCTGATTGGACATAGGCCTACTAAGCATAGACAGGAAGTCTGTTAGAACAATAGTGGCCGTACTAACTGGACGCTGTATGACTTAATAGAGCAAACAGCATGCAGATTCTGTCAGGTGGAAGAAGAAACTGTCGCCCATGTGCTGTGCGAATATCTCACTTCTCTCAGAAATGGGCTCGCAATACCCAAAAGTCGAAATCCATGCAGAGAGATCACTCGCAAGATTGCTAAATCTAGCAAAGAAAGCAAAGCTAATGCAATTGATCTAATGAGAGAAGAATCACAATAGATTTGGAAAGGTTGCAGTGGGATAGGTCAAGAACCGCATCGGGTAGTAACCTAATCTAATCTAGGTCAGGGCACCTTGATGTCCAACTAAATAGGCCTTCCTTTTCCGAACCATCTACCAGGAAAATTGTTGTTTAGTAAGTAGATTGGATCTCAGTTTAAAGCATTTACAGCTGGCACAAATCTGTTCCATAATAATTGCAAATAACTGTCTGCTTTTATGCTTTGAATGATGAAAAATGAGCCTATAAAACGATTATTAATAATTCCCGTCCAAATATTTATTTTTCAGGGTATTGCGTTCTAGTTACATTGTGCAGAGGTAGAGACGCGTAAACATGTTTGCTCCACGTTCTCGTAGATCACCTGCTTGTAGCTTATAGATTTTTTTTAAACCTATTAAGGTCACCTGTGTTTCTGACAGCTACTCACAAGAATTTTTAAAAGGTGGACAACTCTTTCTGCGGCAGGTGTATTATGTTATTTACAGAAAGATTGATTGTTGATCACGTCTTGATGTATCTCCATTTAAATCTCGCGGAGCTCCAAATTTGTTTCTTGTTGATATGGACCGTCAGCGACTCCTGGGGATTCAAATTAAACTCAAGCAATTGTTTTGAAAGCAAGTGAAGATGACTTTATGCGAGATAATTGGATAAAGTTTTTAAATTGAAAATTAACTTGGTAACTTTCCGCTGAAGTTGTCAACGTCCTTACGTTTGGAATTAAAAGGAAAACTTATTGGCTCTTACTAGAATAAATCGGAATGTCGTATTTTTAACAGAGACTACAGAAGTGCTATTTTGATGGGTATTAGTAAGTTAAGGGAGTTACTAGCGTCACGCTAGTATTTTATAAACACCAAGTACTAATTGTAAATGGTAATGAAATTCACGCATGTATATATGTCGTATAGCGTATCAGCATAAACGGTTTGAATTTTTAATTAAACATAAACTTTACCTTATATAGAGATCGCAATTATCTCAACTTATTACTTACGCCTAATGCATATAGGAGATTCATTTTATAGGCGGAACTGAAACGCTTTAAACTCCATTTTCACCGTACCCACGTATATTTTAATGTCTTTATTAAACCTTTTAAAACGAACATTTACTACTATTATTGCGTTTACTGTAAAATTAGCAGGCCGTAATACCTAAGTGCTTTTAATGTGCGAATATCTTTCCCGGCAGCACACGAATTTTTTCCTATTATTACCGGATTAAATTCCTCAATTTTACAAAGCCGCGGTGATGCTGAATCATAATCGCCATTCTAAATTCCTATCGGTTTTCGTTTTCTTATAATAATTAATACCCTTTTATTTGTTTCATTCGGCGTTGATTTTCCGTCAGTTCCGTTCTTGAGAAAAATCAAACGTGAAAGTGCTTCACCTTCAACTCTGACATTTCGTGCCAGCTCATTGCGATTGTTTGCTTTCCAATTATCATATTTAATTAGTCACTTTAAGGTTTAAATATGCTTATGTAAACGGCCGTTAGAAAATACGAACGCGCAAATAGATATACAAATTAGAATTGCGAAAGGAAACAAATCGGTTTTAGAAGAATAGCATTTTTCTTGACATTTTCCGGGTTTTTTAATGAACAGCGCGATGGAGGTCTTTGTAGAAATCGATAAACTGACACCATTAAAGAAGAAAACAGATGGTTTATAACTAAATATCTCGAATGATAAATGATTTATTGATGATTAATTTATATATGTACATACATAGGCATACGCATATCTCTAATTCGTCAATAAATCATGTTGAGCGAAAACAAAATACTTATGATGGATCCATGCTTCTAAAAGCTTTATACAGGCTGTCCTATGATGATGTGTTGCTGGAGTGATTTCAAGCCAAAAATGTATAATGAACATTGAAGATCAGTTGAAAGGAAGCTGATTTGTTGTATTAATTGCTCCACCCTCCCAATTGCTGTATATATATTCGAGCTCCTCTCAGAACTAAAGATCTAGATTTGCTAACAGTCTCAGGATCAGCACGAATATATTCCGCAGCATCCATAATCCCCAAAGAAAAGATTCGAAAAGATTTCGGTCTGGCCATCTTACCAAAGTGAGAACATATGTCATCACTTTGTCTTACTTTAAGAGGAACATCATTCAGTAATGTGGAAGGTCATTTTTGAGGAAACGTAAACAATGAACTGATCAATGAGACGGTCGTTAATAATACCGCACCAAACGTTCACCGAAAGTCTAACTTGAAAATGAGATTCCCTAGCTTCTCGTAGATCAAGAGCGAACCAATGTAATGCCTGGTGTCATTGGTTCCGCTTCTGGGGATGGTGTCTTTATCAATAATAAACATTATTCCTGGACAAAGGATTCGATTTCCGGTGATCAAATTCAAGCCCTGCTGTGTGGTCGGCAGTTTTTAAAGCTTGTACGGTACGGGTACAAATCGAAAGTTCTCCATAGTAGGCCTACGTTAAGTCTAGAGTTCTTTCACGTGAAGTATTGCTTCTTGTTGAGCGAGTTCTTGTCTCACGGAACATTGAGAAGCAGCTGCAGAAAATCTGTTTTTCGTAAACATCGCTAGAAACTTTTCTACAAGGCTATTCTGCGAGTGGGAAATCGCTGACGGCATTCGTCTAATCATCAACTATCGCTCGTCGGTCACCATTACAGAATCTAGTGTCGGCTCGGCGTATTCTTCATTTGAATAAATTAATGACAAAAGATGAATCGCAGCCAGCTTCCTTAATAATGGCGAAATTAACAGCGGCACCTTTATTTGCATTACAAGACAAGACATTGCCATAAGCTACGGCAATCATGTAATAGGACACCTGGTATATTATATACAGTATGAGTTTTGTATAGAGTGTGCTTCTAATTATGTCTTCCTTTTTATTTTTATTTTTTTTTATTGTGTCTTCAACAAATGTTGTTTTGAGTTTTTCACTGGCTATTTCTTCATTTACCAATTGAAACTTCTGCACTATGGGTTGTGTTGATAACTGTTCAAATTCAGAATGGCATTCTTCACTAATAAAGATCTTTTAAGCCATTCATAGGAGGATACCGTCCATTTACACTTTCACATCTCTTTAAAGAACAATTTCTTAAGATGGTGCAAAACACAAAATAGTACTCTAGATAATGTATTTTCCTTCTGTTGATAAGAATGAATCAACATTTCATATGTAACCATACACATTACGCGAAAAAAAACAAATCAGTAATCCAACGCGAATCAACCAATAATCAATCTTCACTCCTAATTTATAGCACTGCATACCGCGATGCAAGTGTATATAGGAATTGCATTGGGGCTGGACGATGGAAAAGAGAATAAAGACCGATGACAGGAGGCACCTGTTCAAATAACATCGACTTTACAAAACAAACATCGGGACGAAAGTTAAACACACACCAGAGACCATCGCGCACGCATTCACGTAATTCGAGGATGCACATCATGATCATCGTTCGCAACGAAAATGTTCGGACATAATCAATCATTAAACGTAATTTCAATCAAAGTATCATTACGGAGAACGAGCCCCGGGTTACTTCATAGCTGTGATTGTGGCGTGCAGATGTGATCGTGGACTGTGTAATAGAAACAAGATGGCGTGATTAGAATTTTGCACCCGAATCTGTACAGACAGGTAGATCCAAGTTACTAAGTAACATGTCGCTGCTAATATTTGTGTTGAACACTCATATGATGTAAGTAAATTTGAGGTAAATGAGACAAGAGAAGAAAGCAATTTCTACTCCGTAGACCAACATTTCGTAAGAATAAATCGTTTAGATCTAGGTATTTTCCGTTCGAAAAGAAGGCAAAGATACAACATATGTTGCAACATTTTGTTGTTTTGTTATGATATTGGGAGTCCATTCAGTGGAAAGAGTCTGTTGCAAACGCGTTTTACTCTTTCTTCCTCGTGATAAAAATCTTTTAGAGAGCAAGTAAGATCAGACTTTAGGCACGCCAAGAAGAGAAAATCTTGGCAACCTGTTGGTATAAACGACATTGTTTTTAACTGCACCAACTCACTGGTTGAAACATAATGAAAACCAAAACAAAACTCGGACAAAACTAGCCGGATTGGTGGGAACGAAGTTTCGGGAAAATCCCTCGCCATCTCAAGGCCACACCATTGCGTGGCGACAAAATGAGCATCCTTAATGTTAAATGTATTACATAACATTATGCATTTTTTTTGCAAAAAAAGGTTTCAGTTAACCGTTTCAAAATCAAGAATTAGAACATTGAAATTAGCTAAAACAAGGCTCACTTCTAACTCCTTCATATCGCAAAGTCCACAATGGTACCTTAGGCTCTGATTGTGGAAGTACTGTTCGAATCGTTCGACTTGGACGTTCTATGTGTTGTATTGTGTGTATGTGTGTGAGAGTATAGGCCGAGAGTTAGATGGAAAATAATGTAGAAGAACAGGTACATAGGAATGCGAGGTCATAGGTGCTTGTAGTACAATGTTCAGACTGAAACTTGGGTCATGGACCTCTGCGTTTAAACAAAAAATTATATATAAGTATATGTATAAGGCCTGTGTGTAGATGTATATATTACGCAGACACGTATATACACATTGAAAACGCAGCCACAACAGAACCTATAAAATTTATGGTTTATTGCGCCATATATAATACAAACATAAAAGGGAGGGCTTTTAGTGAACGAAAAGCAGCTGTAAATGTTGCTCTTGTGAGTTGTGAGGAAACAAAACGTCGACGATAGATTGTTCTGTTTTAAGACTTAACGACTTAATTTGATAATTGTGAACGGTGTAAAATGCATCTAATAAATACAAATGGCCGTCTGCGTTCGTAATATTGTATTCTTATTTGTTATTATTCGAAAAGCAATTTAATTAAATGAATCCTAATGTATACGGCATCAGGTAATAAATAATAAAATGTGAAGAATCCATTCATGAACTGTATATAACGACTAATTCCATTAAAGGAGAATCTCTGTACAGTTCTCTTGCGGTTAGATAAACTCTTAGTATGCTTTGCTTGTTTTCGTTTAAAACATTGAATATTTACTTTGTTAGAACCTTTGTATTCATAATGAGAGGGATTGTATTCAAACTACTAGACTACAATAATAATAATAATTATTATTATTGTGGTTGGGCCATGGCACAGCTGCAACCTTAATAGATCTATTGTAACAAATTGCCCTTGTGTGTGTTAAAATATTTGGAAGCTTAGCCTCAGTATACAACTCTAGGATTTTCTTGCTTGGACTCGGTAGATGCAAGAAGTGGTCTATTGAAATGTTAGTGTCCTGTGGCTTGCAATGATCACCTTATCTGCTGATCAAAAATGCATTGCATAAGGATTGTATCTTTTGCAATGTATGATGGGACAAAAGTATACTTTGGACGGCCGGCAAGCGACGAAGTAGTACTTTCGTACAGGTTTATTGCGTCTCGTCCAAGTTTGCTTTTGTGCCATCATACATCAGATAATTTATCTTGGGGTCTTCCTGGATTTTGAGTCGCCCTCTTAGATATCCAGGCTGTAATCGAGCCATTCTATGTGGATTCTATCCGGGTATAGAGCGGCGTTAATTGTAGCAGGACTTCCACTGCTGGTGTGCCAATTTAAAGGGTCACACCATTTTTACGAGAAATAACATTTTTAGTGATCCTAAGATTGCTCTGACGTTAGTCATTTGGTTTTAACAAAGTCTGGTCAAGTGCCGCGTACCAAATTCCATAGTAAGGATTTTTTTCTGTTCGTATAGTAGGTTTCCTCATTTAAAAAGAGTATCAATTGTTTCCACAACTCACAATAAAAAGGTGTGGTTTAATGATTCCATACGTAAAATCTTTTTTGTAAGAATAAAAACAATGCTATTGAGTTGTTACAAATAATTATTTACTTTTAATGGATAAGAGCTAATTCAATATCGAAGAACAATACACGGTTTTTAACATTGAATTAATCTCCTTTTTGTTTTCATAATTTTTCTCAGACTTATGTAAGAGAAACAATGGCAGTCGAAGGAAAATTACAAAGTTTAACAGTTAAATAACAGCAGCAAGAACATGGAAGGTTCTTTGTTGTAAGACATGGCTTAGTACATGCATTTTTTAATACCTAATTAATAATTCATTTCATGCATTAAGAAATGCGTTTAATTATTTAATCGACGGAAAATTAGCCTTTATTACATGATGTTCGTTTCACAGTTTTTACAACAGATGACGCTGTAATTTTATTCATTGGAAGTATTGATTTATCTAAAGCACAACCGGTCGTTATCGAGCGGACTTGTTTGAATAATAATTTAATAAGAAACGCGTTTTATATTCAACTACTGCCGGGAAAAATATCATTAAGCTGGAAGATAGGAAGCTAAAATGCACGAATAATAAGTAAAATATCGCGTAGAATGCATCTCTCGCCAGGCAAGGCATCATGCAAACGAACATCTGTTCTTTTTTCCATTGAATTCGTTCGTGGCGAAGACGGAAGTGAGGCGGGAAGGGCAAGAAGAACCCGTTTTTCATTTATTATTTGATAAAAATCCGTAGAAATTCCGCAGCGGATTCTATTGGGACTAATATTGCAATTGTCGCTGGGATTTCTTTTAACGTCCGTCCTCAAATTCTCGGCGAAATGTTGCGTTAATTATCGCAATTTTGCACGATATAAACTCTCGCATAGTTATAAAACGGTCTCGAACGACCATTCCCTTTTACGGACTTAAAGAGCCTTTAGAAGACGTCTGTTTGGCATCGACACGATCGCCTATGTGTGTGGAAATCTCTGTAAACGGCAAACGATACCAATTATAACGCGACAGATGTTGTTATAATTACTGAGATAATTAAATTGAATTGCTCGCATTTTAGCCAGGGTAAGGCGCATACATAAATATAAACGCACCTGTTATGCGCGTACCATATTAATAAATAAATGGGCTCCGATAGTAATGGCTATCTATTAAGCAAATATTATTGGATATGTTTTGAATAAACGATGACATTTTCAGATACATGTCACGAAACGGAAGAAAAAAGTGGAATACGGTGCGCGCAGATCCGTTTATGGCCGTGTATAGTATGTGTACTACTTGCGTATCTTGTACAAGATGTTTATGAACGTGATTCATTAAAACAAAAAGTTGTTAATTAATTATATATCTGCTCATAAAAACGTTTAGTCTACAATTCTCTTCAGTCTCAACTTTTTCGGCAAACATTTACACAGGGTGTTGGAAAAATAAAGAAAATCAATGTATAGTATGATGATTACGAGACGTAGCACTATGCACAACCATATTTTTTAAATAACGGGTAAATGCTAATACAACAGCGTCGACAACATTTTCGAAGGTGTGATGAATAGGTCTACAGAAAGGAGTGCGATTCACGAAATTAGCAGAAACTAGACAGACTCGTGTTTCGTCGACTCTCGGGGAAACCAGTAGGCAACACGAACCCATTCTCGTGAGACGAATAAACACGAATCCGTCTAGTCTCTGCTAATTTTGTCAAGCGCAACTCGTTTCTGCAGGCTTCGTGATGAAACGGGAGAAAGCTTCGCTTTTCGTAAAAGATCCTGCAGCTTATATCCTTAAAGTTGGCAAATTACTAAAAGACATCTTCGAAAAGCCCGGGCTCTCGATGTTGTTCCGGAATTTCCAAACCTGAATGAATTGATCAGTGACACCAGAAAAGTTTTCTTGAAAGCGCGTACAGGAGTCGCCTTATTCAAAGAAAAATCGCCAGTACTTTCCATAGCTCTGTCTTCAGTAGCAACAAGATGAGGGGACGTGGTCAGAAGCCTCATCACTTTGTTCAGACAAATTGGACAGAGTTAAAGTGCTTCCTTTTAGCTATTGAAGCTCTAATTTTTGTGCCTTTGTTGACCCCCCGTTTATACGAAAACTATTATTTGCCAAATAAAACCAACTCTTTAGCAAAGGTATAAAACGTAACTTCCAGTGTGATTGATTTACCAAACAAAAAAAATTACTAATTTCTGTATAATAAATAATAAGTACAAGTACATTTATTTACCAAGAAGAAAGAACTTGCTTCAAGATAAAATAACATTTTGTTAATTAACCAAAGTCAATAGAAATAACAGAACATAATATGTGGCACACAGTACGACGTTACGAATTTAAACCAGACGTTAATTAAGAAAATTAATTTATCCGGCTAAATTCAATAATGCGCCCTATTACAACGATTAATGGCGAATACACGTCCGCCTTTATGGCATGATATTACACTATTATTACTAAAAATAAACGACGGAATTATTCAACAAACACCATTACATAAATCCATCTAATTAACAATTAAGATTTATTCAAAATAAACTTCCATTTCTATTATAAATAGATTGAGGTCTTTTCATACGGAAACAAAGGTCAGAAGCATAATTTGCATGACATTAGTGTTTAAATCACAAACATTGTAACACATGCAAGCTAAAATTGTTAACCAATGCATGTAGAATATGTAAATATGAAAAAAAAAGCAAGAATTGCTTTTGTGGAAAAATACCAAGACTCGTTTGTTTATTTACTAAGTTTGTATGACTCAAATGTAAGAATATGTTAACAGTCTTCTATGCAATATATTGATAAAAATCAAAATCATACTCTAATTCCTTTTTCTACAGACACCTTTCTCCCAATCTTAACCTTTCCATCGCAGAAAATTATATTCGCCCTATCGCCTCGAAGCGTTTCCCTGGAAAACCTTCGATGTGACCTTTTTCATATATAATCTACTTTAATGTCGACGTTTGCAACGTTCTAAAATGAAGATCTCTTTTTTTGAGAGAAAGTAGCAACCTATTTGAAATAAATCTTAGGGAAAGTATTACAATTTCTCTCAGCACTAAAAAATACATTTTGCTCCAATTTAATAACAATAAATAAAATAATTTTCAATCGTGCCGGTTTTTTTAAGATATAAAATTAACTCAAACGAACTAATAAAAAAAAATACAAAAATTGTGATTTTTAAAATTGTCAAAACATCTGTGACGTCATAATATTTATTTCGATCTACATTTCATACACTGTCACTTTGCGCTACAACAGATTCTTCCATGGACATTTTCCACACACGTCGCACCATTTCGTTACAAAACAATAGCATGTAGAAGAAAACAGATGCAAATGGTTTGGACACGCGATAAATCGGATTTGAAAATTGCGACGTGTAACGAACGTCATCGGCAGGAACGATTTGAGCAGGGCTTTGGCCTGGCCGTCCACGTTGTATAGGCTTAAATCACGGGCGGGACGGTTCCGTCTTCATCGCTGATCGATAGTTGCCAGTGCTTGGTGGCTTAGGCCCCGAGAAGCCGATAGTTTTCCCACTCGGGCGACCTAAGCTCCGACGGGTCGATAGTTGTCGCCTTGCACCAGTGGACAAGATGTGAGGCAGATCCCGAAAGATTGGTACCGACCGTTACTCATCAAAGGTTGAGAAGAGAAAGTCTCTAAAAATGGGGGCATGGGGGAAGGAGGGCCCACAGGCGATGAGCCTTCCAGTGAGCGACGGACTCGTGCGGGGAGTTCCTAGTTGGTCGGTAGGAACCGGCTGCAAGCTTCGGTGAGTCGCAGCCTTTTTCTACATCACTATTACCTGCATAGGTGGCAAAAGTATCATCATTGAGCCATACGGTTGATAATGGCGAGCCACGAATCCGGGAAACGGCTGCTCTGGTCTAATCAATAAACTTGTGTCTCGGTACTTTGGTGTTGTTTGATTTCTGATTGTAAATTTTTAACATATTGTACAAGAAACAATGCTCAAACAAACAATAAAATTGGTAGTAAAATAGACCGTTGCGGCATATGAATATGAACATATGTACATCACCATAGTTAGATATATGCCATCAAAATTAATAAAAAGGAGGAAATTAAATATTATAAGCCAACATATAATTCTCCTAGATAACCTCGCATTTCTGCTACAAACGTATTATTTACCATTACAGCTCAATGGAAACGTTATCTATGCTGACCAAATGAAATTATTATTATCTCCACCATTACTGAAAGGTGTTATCTTAACTGATTAAAGTGGATTGTTATAGCATATGCATAGACGCGCGCTACAACGAATTGAATAATCTTTTTTCCTTCGTTAAAGCGCTAAAGTACATTGAAGCATTTAAAAAGTTTACGATATCATTAATAAATTACCTCTCTGCATTTAGACCGTTAGTACATACGTTGACAACAGTTTCATCGTCGAAAGAAAAACGACGTAATTAAATACACGGAGGTACATATTTCAATATTTTTGCCGTGCATTTCAAAAGGGGGTCAGACGTTATTCTCTCGCTACGTATTTTATTAAGAGACTGTAAGCTACATATCGAAGAAGAATTTAGTGTTATTCGTTTTAGGTCAAACTGCGAATAAATAATGCGGCTGTCTCATTAAATTAAAATGTAGGTTAAAAAATAATGATATTATATACGGCGAAGTAATTGCACATGTTTTTTTTAAGCGCTAAGATCTTTTTATATTCTTGCAATTCGCCGTGTACGGGCAAAACGTGCAGGTATTTAATATTAATGGATAATATTAGGTCATAACTGTAATAGTAATTTAAATTATTGCAAAATCTACCAAAACAGAGGCAAAAATGTATTTATTTATTTCAAGGGAATCTATTGATTTTTTTTTACATTCACCGTATTAAGAGCTGATTGGTTTCCGACAACACTTGCAGTACCACGAATACTAATGCTTTCTGTCACGTGAATAAATGGTTAAAGTGCTACATAAGAAGATAACTAAATCGCTTAAAAGACAATTGATTTATGGGCGGCTTTAAAAATTTTTGCTCTTTCCAAGAAATGCGTTGTTTATCAGTTTTCTGTTTGTATTTCCCTTGAACCGATGCAAATGCGCAAAAACTAACTGACTACGGAGTTTACTTAAATGGTTGGTGTGGCTAACGATGTTCAGTCGGGGTTAATAAAAATAATAATAATTAAACGGTTGGTCGTCCATGTCTATATTTCTAGTAGTTTGTGAACCTCCATTTACTTCAATCTTATGTGTCAGGTAAAATTTGTTCCATCAATTCAAAGTGGTTACACCTGTAGTTTTTTTTATTAAGGTGACATGTAGTGCCGCTCGCAGGGTACGCCGAATTTAAATTTCCTTCTTTTTGTTTTTTTTTTTTTTATTTTTGCGAAAGCTTTGCGGCGATTGTTCGAAAAATTCGCGGAATATGAGAAGAAACCCGTATTCT
>LR737406.1:2522973-2570272 GCA_902655005.2 Marronus borbonicus | reverse complement strand
TTTTTATTAAGGTGACATATAGTGCCGCACGCAGGGTACGCCGGATTTAAATTTCCTTTCATTTTGTTATTCTTTTTTTTGAAATTTTTGCGAAAGCTTTGCGGCGATTGTTCGAAAAATTCGTGGATTCAAGAATTGAATCATCTTCGGGGGCGAAGCTCATTTTTATTGGGATAATTTTGCTAATAAGTAGAATTGTGGGATTTGCGGCCAAGGCAATGCTCAATTCTTTGGACTATTTTGCTTTGAGAAGGAGGACGGGCCAAGTTTTAACTGTAAATGGAGTATATCGCGACATGATATCAACAAGATAGTGCCACCACAGGCCACACAGCAAGAGAAACAACGTTTTCGTAGTGCGTTAACTGACTTAACGCCACACGATTTTTGCCTCTGAGGTTTTGTTAAATCTAAGGTTTGCGCTAATGCGCCACAAATACTCCCTGAACTGAGAACAGAAATCCATTACTCTTGAAATTGAGCCAAGTGTCTTGAAAATGTCAGCACAGCCGGTGCGGGCATTTAACGTTACATTCTATAATTCATGTGAACATGTATCAATCAATAGAAATTGCCCAATTAAATAATAATATACTGTTTCCTTTGGAATCTACTGTGCAAATATGTGAAGCCATTAAACTACATCTAGTACACAATTGTAATTTGTTTAGAAACCGTAGAGGGGGAATTTTGTGATATTTCTTTTGTTTTTCCCCATTAATTTCTTGCATTGTGTACTCGTGTTTAACTTTATGAGCGTTATCTAAAGCATTCAGGGAATTTATTAAAAGCTAACAAAAGAAATTCCAAGAAACTAATCGTTTTACTTTTCCCACGTCGTGTCGTCAAAAGAATCACCACACTAGCACTGATACCGACCTGATACGTTTTATTTTCATAGCGCATACACACGTAGCTACATGCTCAACACAAATGGTAATTATTCTCTCACGCAAGACAAAAGAATAAGAGGAGAATAAAAGAATAATGGATGTGAAACGGATAAACTGTTTTATAATTTATAAAAAGAAAAGAGAACGAGAGATGAAGTGGAGCATCTCTCGACCGCCCGGAACAAGTGGAAAGTGCGAGAAAGAAGGCAAGAGAAACAACATTACCATTATCAAGTTGATTGATGATGCAATACTAGCTGAGACTATATAATTATATAAAATAAAACGCTGCTGGGACCCTGGCAACTGCAGCATCAGCGTTGTGGAGGAAAATGAACCACGGCGATATGGGGGAAACGAGTTGTGTCCTTTCCCCTCCCACTCGAAACTCCCAACAACATGTCGACACGATTAAGGGTCAACGGTCATTTAATTTATTATTTTCCTATAATATAAACGAAAGTTTGGGAGATAAATAGGTGGTACGTCAACTACAGGCGCAAATATGACCTGGCACTGGTGGGATAATATTACAAAATTGAACATCTGTTAAGTATTACATGAGAACCAAGAGAATGAAGGCTTTAGCACATGTGTGTGTGGAGGCCCGTACGAGATTTGATTTAAAATGTAAATAAGGTTTCATTGCATGCTTGTACTTAACTTTTAATATTAAAGCAGGTAATTTGTATGACACGCATGGCCGCAGAAATTAATGCCTAAACAATAATGTCCATACATAAACTAATTTTGGTGATTCAAGGCTGTTGAACACATTTTGGTCATATGTAACCAAAATAAAAACGTAGGTTTAGTACTTGTTCTAAACCTTCATAACATTTCGATCTATTCGAGGGACCTCTTTACCGATTATGTATGAAGTTACTGTCTTACTCCAATGTCTCTTTTACCTCAATTTTCCATTAGAGAAATTTTGAAATCGTGATAATAATGCGTTTTAGCTTTTGCTATATGCCACTCAGTTATATCGACGTTTAGTTGTTCATACTATCAGGTTTTTTTTTTTAGGTTGCAGACAGCATTCTGGTCCAAAAATCATTTAGCCTTTATCTTTCTACCTTCAATGCTCTTCCGATTGTTCATTAATGTTTTGCTGTGTATCAACATCAAATTTCAGGCCATGATCCAATTCGATCCGATTCTGATTTCCTTCATCCTTAGTCCTTAGCTGCATGGTTCTTTTTGTTCCTGTGCAGCATTTCCCGCACTGGCATTATCTGGCCGTTGATAAGACTTATTGGATCATCATACTGTTGAGAGGATATGGACAATGACAGTGCGAGCATCCTACAGCCTTTAGACAACAAGTTCATTATATGCCGGGAAGCCCATTCTACTGCCGTGGCATAGATTAGGACGTTGCCCAAAGCAATTGCTGTGGTGGCTGCAAGATGTAGCCGCTCGGTATCCAACCTGTCACTTGCAGAAAAAGTGTTCCGGTGCTTCGGCTAATCCCAACAGCCATGCGAAGGTACGTTCTTGTCAATCTCAGGTATCTTAGTGCCTTACGCAACGTCTTCTTTTTTATAAGAAAGTAGTCAAAAAAAGAATTATTCAAATTTATTCTAAAATATCTAAATCATCAGTGCTTCTGTGGAATATTTTTAAAATAAATTACAATTTAATCTTCTAAGTTTAAAATATATTTTCAGAATTATTCTCAATAGAGAATATGCTTTTATACACCAAATTAAAAATATCTTCATTTGAAATTTATTGTAAGCCTTGTAAATGGTAATTTATAACTCCATTATAAGCCCCCAGAGATAAGTTTAATATTCCCAAGGATCCTATCGTAATAATAATTTTATTTTTTCCCGTCCACTTCTTGTTCCAAATGGAAATAATAAAAGGTAACTTACTCGGAGATAGATCCAACATCCTGTATGAATTATACGTTATCGAAATCCATTTCTATTCATTGTACACGAACGGCCATAAATACCCACTTATTCATTATACAAAGGCCTCGGTCACACGCACACACACACATACACATACACAATAGAGAAAAAGATATATTGTTGAAGTTTTCTTATCGAAATTAACAAAGCTTAATAACTTAAAGTTTGAGATTGCTATCGAGATAAATAAAGTGTATTCCACAAATAGCTGCTTCTCCTTTTATGGCTATGGGGTTGTCTTTGTTCTTATTTACGTCCTTTCCTCTCTATTCTTCTTCGTATTTCATCTTTCTCTTGATCCCGCTAATGGAACCTATGAATCCAGTTGCATAAGCTGAACTATACGTATGTATAACTAACTCCGTCTTGTGATCTCCGTAGGAAAGGATCTGAGTCGTTTGCTTCCATTATCCTAGGAAAAGAAGTCAACAGCTCCATATTATTAGACACATTTATATACATACATTTTACGCATACATGAATGCGCTCGGCGTGCTTATATTTTCCTTTCCGATTGTTGTTTTGAATCGAAGACGTAATATATTTGCGAACTTGGTATCTGTCTTTTCTTATGAATTATTTATTTTCAACGGTGGCTCTGGCGGTCGTACTTCTTCGTGTTCTTTTAATATGAACGAAAGGAGGGTTGAAAAATATCCTCATTGTGTTGTCTTTCAATATTGAGGTTTCTTTTCCGTTATTTCTTTTTTTTTCTCTTCTGCTCTTCTCGTTGGAATAAAATCAAGCAGCGTCAGCGATTGCTTCTAGTTGATTTGGACATGCAAATTATGTAGAATGTGGTTCTCGCGTATTCTGCTTGGGCGCTGCATGCGTTAACTTCGTTTTCGTTGCCGAAACGAATAAGAAACGAAGAAAAGAAAATATTCCACGTTTTAAAAAGAATATCTCCATGCCATTCCAAATACTTTCTAATAGAAGATAATGGAAGAGGAGGGAATCCCTTCGGTGGAATATCTTTTATACGCTTTATTTAAAGAATAAAGTGCTAGTAAATGAAAAGATTCTTAAGAACACCCACATTGATGCACGTTTGCATCTGGGAACAGTTTTTACAATATTAATCTAAACAGGCGCAGGACTACGGCATATACATTATACAGTGCATTTCAGAAAACACTGACCATAGGTACTTATATACTAAACCCTTTATTTGATGTTAATGGTTCTCGTACGAGGAGTGCTTTTAAGGTTTTGAGACATTTCATGTCTCAGAACAAAAATCTGCAGCGTTCAAGCCGAACTTAAGTTTGATTTCTAACGTTGAATTAAGTTGTCCCAATGTTTTCCATTTTATTCTCCTGTAAATGTTAATAAAAGCTAAATTTATGACAAGACCTTCCTACATCTGCAATGATTATTCTGCAAATGGAAGTAAATAGAAACATTTATTCAGATTTGATGCAGGTGTATGTCATTATTCTTTTTGCCAGCATCACAGACGTCTGCAAAATGGAATATGCAAATGCGTAACAGAGATTTCACAACCAGTTTCATATTTGCGTACGTTTTGTTCCTTTCAGTTTGAAATCTTTCACATATTGTTATATTTTAATATGCAAATCAGCTCCTCCACGGTGAGACCTGTAGTATTGTCGTTATCTTGTCCTTAAAGTGAGAAATTTATAAAAATATTTCAAACATGCTTCGGAAAAGACGCAGAAGATAATTTTAATCGCTTATTGATAGAGCAGATGGTTTCATATTGAACCTTGAACCTGAATTTAAAAAGGGAGACAAATTGAAACCTATTAACGACATTTTATTGTATATCTGTAAAAGGTAGGTAAGAAATTAATAAATTGTGATTTTGGAAGTTAGACCCGTTGCTTAGAATGGCCATAGCAGGTTACTAGTTTGTTATCAAATAAACAGTTGTGTCATAAGTTATTGAATGTAATAAGAGGGAAAAGACCAGACGACAGAAACATTTGGACGTATTGATGGGAAAAATGACGTCATAAAATACCTTGTTTAAAAATGTGCATGTATTTAGTTATGACATCATATATGATTGAATATTTACGAGCTGTGTAACGGCTCTAGCGCATTTTATAAGCATTTCTGGTTCCATAAAAGATTAACGTAAACTAACCCTTCCGCATTAAATTTTACGTTTACAAAACCTTGGATATATTCAACCTTTTCACATTATGCTTAAAATAACTGAAAGTTTAATAAATTAAGTCGAAGTATTAGTATAAAACAATAATTAAATATTTTATTACTTTTACGAGATAAATATGACAAAAATGAATTAATAATCAATATTAAAATTGATTATTTAATTAAAAAAAAAATATTAAAAAGCACATGTTTTACACATAATACTGTGTCAATTGATTGTTAGGTGTAAAGACCGGCAATGTTATCTCTCTCGTCGTATATGTATGTACAGCAACTACCTTCCACAAAGGTTCACTGATGAGCCGTATTACGGCGAAACGCGCGTCAGCACGTGATGGTTGTTTGTAGTAAAGCATAGCCTTTTACTAAAGCACTTTTTGTTTTATTACCTTCTTGATATTTTTAACACTTGATATTTCGAATAGAAAACAATTAATCATATTTCTTTTCGATTAAATACTGCCGCATTTGTTGTATTTTCCCCAAGAGAGTCCAATACATGCGACCAAAGCTGCATGTATATTTTATATGCCTCACTTGGATCGCCTTGTATATAAAATTAATACCTCTACCGAGCTGTCAAACATCGTTATTGAGTTTCAAATATTTCATCGCAGAGGTCGCGACATGGTAATTAATAATTCGTGTACGCTCTCATAAATAGAGACCTAAAGAGAAATAATTTAAAGTATCGTATTCGTTTAGGTTCCAGGATGATATATTATTCTAGGCTAAAATGAGGTATTATATTTCACGATATAGCGCTGTGAGTCAATTAAAAAACATGAATTATTTATCCTGGACACGGCTCGTTGGAGAAGGAAATTGCATTTAGAAATTACAATGTAAAAATTCGTATAATACCCATGCTACATACATCAGAATAATAACGACTTGCGAGTTTCTTTCCCGCGATGACGTACAGCGAAACACGAATTTCCACTTTTTGCGAAATAAATACGGATACGTAATGTCGTTTACAAGGTGCTTTTATTTCCTAAAAGAAAGTTACGATTATGGCAGCTAGTTTCAAGCTTGTATATTAATAAATGTACGGCACAGTATAAATAAAATAAGCGTCTTGAACCAGAAGGTAATTGGATTTTAAGATTACAAATTCGCAAAGGTATTGACAGGATCACAAAATTTGTTTTATTAATTTTATAAAGCCAAGAAATTAAATCCTTAAATTGAAAATCGATCGTAAAAGTTTAAAATTAACAAAATAGAAAAGTTTACGACCTCCATTACCCCGGTACTATTAATAACAAATTCTTTGAAGGTTTAATATACTTATGCTATTATGGCTTTAAGTTATCGCTAGCTAATAAACTTCAGTTGTAAAATACAGCCTGTATTAAATGCACTAAAATTTTACCGTCTATTTCCCAACTTCCAACTTATGAGCGTATAAAATATACTAATGATATAAACCTTTTGGCTATCATGCTAGTATATTTTTGTTGGACAATAAAATTCATGACATAGGATCGATGATCTTTATGTGAATATGCAGAAATTAATTGTTTTTAAATCAATTGATACTAATTTTTTATACAAATGTAGATGTACAAGAGAATCGCTCGAGAAATATGACAACAGCGTTGTGTGAAAAAAATTGTTGCAACTTGCAGTACAGTAAATTATATTTTTAAAACAGTGCTGTGGTATTAATTAATATAAACTACTCCTATTCTCACGATGCCAAAGAGTACGGGATGATTTGATTTTGGCGATCAACGTCCAGCCGATCAAGAGGCCCTTCAAGCTGCTCAGAGCTGATCAAGCTCCTCAGAGGACTGTTCGAGCTCCTTACAGAGCTGTGCAAACTGCCTAGTTGGAGTTGTTTAAGCAGCACCGAAACAAATATATATACAGTAAAATGTTAAATCCAACTATGAGCAATCATATACACCGCCGTTCAGAGAAGTTCGGTCGGTTAGTAAAAAACATGGAAAGGTTACAGAAACAAACGAAACTATAAACAAAATGCAATTTTATTGTATGTACAGGTAAAAAAGACAAAAATAAATAAATAAAAAGTTATTCTGGCCTAATATAACATATTGAACATTATTTTTTTTTTCATCGAAAAAACGACCTTTGCTGTTAATCGCCGCTCGAATTATTCTAGGCATTCTTTCGATAAGTTTTGTTAAAACGGATTGTGGAATATTAATCCATTCATGTTGCAGAATATTCCGTAAATGTTCTTGTGAAGTTGGGCATATTTTTCGGATCCACCTGTCCAGTTCATCCCACAACAACTCTATCGGGTTCAAATCTGGGCTTTGTGGGGGCCATGTCCTTACTTGCAGGGTGTGGTGTTCTTCTTGCTCCTTTAGATAGTTCTTACACACTAACGCAGTGTGTTTTGGGTCGTTGTCATGCATGAATGTAAAGTTACGGCCTATTACACGCAATCCTGATGGCACTGCATGATTCTGGAGTATTGCAAAATAATTTTCCTTCCCCATTACACCCTGCACTCTGCATAAATCTCCCGTCCCAGCAAAGGAGAAACATCCCCAGACTGGACAGACAACACAGAACTACGCCCTTGCTTCACTGTAGGCACAATGCAGTTCGGGATCACTTTTCGGTTTTAGATCTTCGGACATAAACTCGTCGATTTTGCTCAAAAACCTCAAACTTTGACTCGTCACTCCAAAGCACGTGTTTCCAAACATCTAACGACCAATCTAGATGAGAACGGGCCCACTGTAGCCGTTTTGCTCTGTTGCCCCGACGTAATAAGGGTTTTCGAATGGCAATGCGTCCATGAAGGTCCGCTTGTTGAAGTCGACGTTTTACCGTACTCGCCGAAACTTGTTCTTCACGGCCGCGATTGACTTCGGCTGCTATTTGTGGCGTTGTTAATTTTCTATTGCGTTTGCTTAATAATACAATTCTCAAATCTTCAGCTTTTGTTGTTTTCCTAGATGCTCCAGGACGAACACGATTTTCTATAGTTCCAGTTGTCCGATATCGCTTTATGATGTCATTTACTGTTGAACTTTTCATATTTATTTTTTAAGCAATTTTTCGCCGCGAATATCCTTCTTCAAACAGCGTAATAATGCGTGAACGTTTTTCTACACTAGTAGGCTTGCCACGTGCCATTTTGAAGTAAATTTTCTTAAAACTTTCGCGCAAAAACGACAGATGCACACCAACACACGTTTAACAGTAAAATGAAGCGAATTTATATCTTTACGCCTGCGATAAATAAACAAGAGTGATGCTGCGGTATATTTCCTAAATGTATTGTTCGTTAATAATCCCCAAACGACCCGTTTCGAAAGATCGGTACTTCCGAGAAATTCTTGGAATGATAATAAAAGGGACTTTATTGTGGTTGTCGCAATATTTCTACTTTACATAATAATTTATGGCTTTAATCCCTTAGAAAAGAGTGTATGCTTAATATTTTTCTAATTTTATGTATTAATAATTGTATACAGTGTGATATAATAGATATTTATTGTATGGCCGAACTTCACTGAACGGCAGTGTATTTCGTTCGATTAAATAAACGTGTTGTAGTTCTTAGTATAAATTGTTCTTATTTTTAAAGTAAGAGGGGTCCTGTCCGAATTTCGCACTTATTGCACGTCTACCTGTCTCATTCTCAAGCTTCAACAGCTGCTTGAACAGCTTATTAAACAATTTAGGAGTAGTGCTCTTTAACGAGTACAGATCTTGCGCTTATCGAAAATAACCCCACTTCCCCCTCGTGGGCCATTTATACCAAAGACTTATGCCATAGTTACACTAATTACTAATGTTAGTGGTCAGATGTTTGTTTAAAGCTATGGTGGATATCAAAGAATATTAACTTTTCCATATTTTTGTAATAATTACTTAACTTCTAGAAGTTTCACTCACTTTTTCTCTTAAGAAATGTCAAATTTGGTATTTACGTGTCCGATCAAGGGCAAACCAAGGCAAACGTCTTCGTTTACGACAGATATTGAACAACACGCTTTCTGTATTGTCGATAGTTTTTATTTTGAGCTTCCTGGGCATCCTGCCAAAGTTACTCAATCAACAAAATTGCATTATAACGTAGAATATCCCCGCTATAAATTAGTACATTGTATATACGCCAAAATTTGTGAATATAAATACATCAGTTCTTCATCAACTTCAGTAACTGCACTCGTGCAACTAGGCCTTACAAAATAATGTCTGACGGAATTACCATCATAATTGGTCCCATTCTCAAGAGTTATCTATAATTAAATCGAATTCATTACGAAATTTTTCAACGCCTCTATTAATACCAATAAGACAGAAGTATTATTAAATCTGATTAGGTGCGGTGTTTAAAGGTGTAAACAATGTCGTATAATGTGATTTCTAATCAAATGTAGTTATCATAATATTGTTCTATTTACATTTATTATTTGTGGTTAGCACGGTATTGTTTATTGACTTGTAAACCACTTGCTTATTATTTTTAATTCTTTGATAGAGGGCAACAAACAATCAAGTATTGGCGTACTCCACACCACACAAATAATTAACAAATTCGGAAGAATTGTTGCGAGGAAGTTTAATTTGAAGTTGAAAAATTAACTTCAAGAGACCCATTTAGATTGTACAAGTACTTTTTGTTGTCGATAACATTGCTCACGTACAACCTGCCCAAATTGTCATCTTTTGTACGCCTGATGAAGCTACATTCCATTTCAGTGGAAAAGTCAGTATGTGATTTTGCTACTTTAGAATGTTGAATTTTTTAGAGGACGTCGAGCTTTTAAATACCTCACAAAATGGTTACTTTCAGAAAAATGGTGTATTCCTCACTTCGCATTTGATTCGAAGACACTTGGATGACACATTTGGTAGACGTTGGATTGGATGGGGTGCGCCATTACCTTGGTCACCAAAGTTATCGTGATTTTTGATTTTGGGGAATGGAGGGACAAAGATTCGGATTTTTCCACACTTATACAAATTTGTGAAGGTTCGCCTATAGAAGCGTTAAGTTGTTTCAAAGATTTTTTTAATTATGCCACTAGATGTAGAGCGATCGTTTTCTTTATACAAGAACATATCTTCCTCACGGCGGACACGTTTTGCAGAAATAACTTTGGAAGCGCACCTTATGTTAAAAATATTTAATCTCGTTTCTCCAGTTTTTCAAGTCACGGAAGACGCTTAGGAACCAAAGTTTTTTTTTTTCATCGAATTACATACACTCTCGATTTTATTTTTTATACACATGACTAGAGATGGCAATTTCCCGTGTTTATTCAGTAACATAGAGATAATGTATCAAGATTGGTTCATAATCTACAAAAACCATCTTAAACTTTTTTTATCTAGCTCCGGAACAGCATACTGACTCCCTTCGCATGCAAGAGTCCATTCGTTAGCTACGTCGATGGTGCGCACCCGAATTTGCCCTTATACTTATGAGTATAGAGACCAAAACGGATTGCCTTGTAGCAGTACAGAAATAATAGCGGTGCCAGAAATTTAGACATAACACAATGGCCAATCCTAAAATGCTAATATTTGTGACAATGTTGAAATTACAGAAACAGGCTAATGTCTGGCACATGTGATTTCTCAAACATATATTCCTTATTTGGACTTGTTTTGGAACATTTAATAAAATGTTCGAATTACCTGTTTCAGAAATTAAACATTTTTCTTGTTTGAAGCGCATATTTAGGATACTATTTTGTTGATTTAATTTCGTTGAGAAGCCTCATATCTTCCGTTTTGCGTTCACGTTTATAGTTTCATAAATGTTCCAATTATCATTTGAAGAAACCTGACGATCCGCCGTAAGACGGAGAACCAAAAGAAATTAACTATTTTCGAATGTAATTTATGGCGATGTAAATTTAACGAAGTTCCAAACTATATACAACGCATATATCACTTTGGTTAAAATATTTATAGTTCTACTAAGCGATTATGTAGGTGTATGCGTTCCGTATATAAATAGATGTAGATGTTACTATGTAATTATTGCTTGGATTACGTGCAGCGTTTTGTTTAAGTAACGTGATTCGTATAATGAACGGAATTGTTAGCTGGAGAATGATATATCTTACTATTTGGATTATCCACAATGTTTATATAACGACCTGATAGAATTTAAATCGTTTAAAATAATTTATTTTCGAAAGTGAATAATATTAAATTCAGTGGTGCTCGTTCAATCTCGGAAACAGCAATTAACTAAACAGAACGTAAAGAAGTTATTCGTGTGATTAAAATTCTTTGAAATATATTTCGAGCATCTTATATTGTAAACGTAATTAGATTTGAAATTGAACCACTTATTTCGAGGACATTTGGCCTATTATTAAATAAAGCATTTCGTTTTTATTACTTCAAAGAATTTTCGTTTTCAACACATTTTCTCATGGTTCGAATAATATGCCAGCATTCTTAGTCCAGATTTAAGCAGTACGATAAACATATTAAAAAAAAATAACTGTTACGAAACCAAATCTATAGTCTGTTTTTTTCTAACGAATTCTGAGACGGAAATTTGAAAGATCCGTCCCAAATCAAACATATAAAGGCCTAGTTAAATCGCATGAGGAACAGAACAATGCAATATTTCGGGAACGAAAGAAGCAATTCTCATTTAAACACATATGTACCGAAATAAAAAAATCAAAGCTGCCGTACATCTAAAAGAATTTCTGCAACAAATTCATTATCCTTTACACACTGCAATGCGTTGCAGTTTCAAACGGGTACGTTTCTTAATGGTTGGTCTTAACGTTTCCAGTAAACGTTCTAGTTCAAAGTCAAATTACTTGATTCTAGTAACTGCCCCTCTAGTAACTGGTAAATAGTAAGATCGAATGGATGGAAAAAACTGCATTTATTAGTAACTTCAAAGCAGCATTTTCAAGCTTCAATAATTGTTTTTTTGACAACTCCTTCACTCTTAATTTTGAGGAATTCGCGTCTTTTAAAAAGGAACATATTGGTTTCGAGTATGGGGATAGGCACCTAGAAATGAAGAAAGGAAGGTGTCAAGTTTCTTGCATCACACATTGATGCTGTACAGAATATCCAGTACCGTCAGCGTAACTGCTAGGGTTGATGCGTACTACGCCTATGTGCTGCAGGCTGCGATACTTTGTGTGATATTTTGGGGAATATACGTGGATTCTCACGAGTATTTACAGTGCAAAAATAGCGCATTCGTAGCGTTTTCGATTTAAAAAGCAGAGATTTGTGTAAATTGTGGTTTAGAAATTACAACATTCTTCCTTTAACGAGTCTTCACATTGCTGAAAGTAGAAATGTCTTTCGGGCGATGTCGTGTAGTTAATATTTTACTTGACGTTTCGCTGACCATGCTGTCTTTAGAAATCTTCTGACGAAGCTGACAGCATGGTCAGCGAAACGTCAAGTAAAATATTAACTATACGACATCACCCGAAAGACATTTCTACTATGGATTACGGTCGTGAAAGCCTACACTCAACATTGCTGAAAATTTTATGTCCGTTTCAAAGACATTTATTCAAACATTCATATGATACACGTGGTGTGACAACGTAACATGCGGTACCCATACAGGCCACCGAAGATATGATGATTAAAAACGCAATGAAGCAATTAATCATGCAGTGTAATAACCATCCTCGATTACATTTTAAAGAACAAATTGTTTGTTTCCTTTTCCCTTGATTGGCTTAAAACTGCCAGGTACATTTTATCCATATTTATACTTGCGTACGAAAGTGTTCATGGTAATACTGTCGTATTCAATGCATTCTTATATAATTCGTACTGTAAGAGATATTACTATTATTATTATCATTATCTTTTGATCTATTATGGATTAACATTGTTTCTAATTTGATTTACCACTTCCTATATCCTTTGCATCTGCTGTACACGAGGAATTTTGTATTAATTAAGATTTTGTAGTCGTAAAGCAGCATATATTACACCCATACACCAACTTCATTAAGAGGCAGATGTTCAAGAACCACGTCAGGAATCATTAATTTTTTAAAAAGTTATTTGCTTTTTGTTTATCGACTTCATCAATATTCCGAAAGAAAACAGGTTGGGATGGCGCCGAACCGGCGTTAACTTCAATCGTTCAGAAAATAAAATAAAAAAAAAATAACCACAATACCGCATCGTAAATATGTAACCTGGCGGGCTTCCTCGCCGCAACAAAATCTCACCGTATCCGTATTATGTCATCGCACGATCATATCCGCGGACACACTATGCAAAAACGACGCTCACGAAAATCGTCATGGCCAAACTAAACGTGAATCCGCGTGAACACGGCCGAGCGCGGAACACGTCGTTCGCACATCGTTTAAATCGAACGACGGGCGCGTCTGGTTTAGGCGTGTCCGGGCGGTAGATATCCGACACCTGTTATCCCAGAGAGCTGTCAAGAGCCGGGGCCCGAACGCCGGTGGCGAAAACGGCGAAATAGCGAGCGGAGGCGGACAGTGGTCGCGTGCCGGAGCGAACGAGCGAGAAAGGACCCCTTCGCTCTCGCGGATAAGCGCGTTGTTCATGTATTGTTATTACTCATACGTATATGTGAATGTGTTGTACATATGTCGGTGGATACATAACACAATGTGGTCGGGTGTGGGTGGTGGATAAAAGCTACCGATGTCATGACAGAGCCCGAGCCTCGCTGTTGGGCCGTATGTGTGTACATATGTAGAATCAAAATCGTATAATATGCAATGTGCTAGTTGTCGAGGATTTAAATTTACGTTGTGTACGTGGAAAATAACCATGAGTGGAGACGGGACTTATTTCTAGAATAAAAGGATTATCAAACAAGCATTTAAAAATGTTACAGAGTTACTTACATTTTCCCCCAAAATTATGTTTAACAATGTAAAACATAATGGAAATAATACAATAAGAACTAGAATAACAGGGTTGGTTTGGGAAAAATTTACTGAAAACTACAGAGCAAACATATTTATTTAGCCAACCATAAAACTTATTTTAGCCCCATGTTTAAGAAATAAAATTTAGTCTAGTCGAGTCGTTGTACATTTATAGTTCTTTGGTATCCATCCAAAGAAATCGTTCCAAGTTTAATATGAGTAATATAATAGTTCAGTACACCCCTAATAATACTCGTAATGAAAACAGCCAAGCTTGCTCAAATGCAGATAAAGTAAATCGATGAACAAATGAAAGCTCGAACTTAAACAAACGAATCCGACTTTTCATTTGTTACATTCCCATCGATTCTTTTATTCTCTTGACCCCTAGCAAGCGAAATAATTTGTATTAACACTATTAATAACATGGAAATATCGCCCATGGTAGTATTATTTTATAATTCCCCCTTATCTTTGAACCAAATCTCATCACTAATGTAACGTTGGGACTATTTTAGCTTAGTCAAAAGAGCAAACTGCACATTCCCTGTCGTTATAGCTTTCCTTTCAACGGCGATAAGAAACCTACACTGCCGTAGA
Source organism: Marronus borbonicus (assembly GCA_902655005.2). Classification (NCBI taxonomy): domain Eukaryota; kingdom Metazoa; phylum Arthropoda; class Insecta; order Coleoptera; family Scarabaeidae; genus Marronus; species Marronus borbonicus. Next base: position 2,555,845 of record LR737406.1, on the reverse strand, counting down.
TCACCGGCGGACCATGTCGAACGGTAATAAATGCCAGTTGGACCTATTCACATTGAATTTCCTGTTGTGTGTTTGTATGTATTGTAACCCTTGTATTTATAGCAAACCTAATCCGAAGTAGCTTTAAAACGGTACGATTTTGTGTTATTTTGATTAGCTTTCCCATTATTTTTATTTGATTTAATTTTTAGGCAAATGCGAAACAGATCTTATACAACAAAATTATAAGTTTGTGCGGCAATAAACCTAATTTAAGCAATTCTATTTTCAGTTAACAAAAGAGACGATAATGGACAAGCAAACGAAAACAAGAATGTTAATACCATCAGATTTTTCACGCTTCCTCTTTTAGAAAGTCAGCACAAATGTTAATGTGGTACTTACAACCTATAAAGTAAAAGACCTTGACCTTTCCGAAGGTGTGAACTACATTCCGAAAGGTTAAACGATCTAGCATTAATCATGTTCGGGGTATAGCATGTACATGTATATGTAGGTGTAATTAAATGGATAAATACAACAACATAAGCACAATAAAAGGTAAATTTATGTTTAGTCATCTGTGTTGGCTTGTTCTTAATTTAACCGCGTGGCATTTATTTAGAAATTGAAAGAGAAGAAAAAAAAACGTTATTAATGAATTATTATAGTTCTAATAATTTATTTCTGTACGTTGTGTAATTACATCTTATTTTTTCGATGTTGTATTAAAGGAAATAAATAGGCTATTGTGTATTGTCGATTGCGAAATATTCCATTTTAAAAAATGAAAATAAATCATTACAATCTAAACGTATCGTTTCGATTACGATAGAATGCGAGGCAATTACGGTTTTTAATTCGAAAAACATGGCCTTGCGTTCTATTATTCGAAATTATTTTTAATGGGGGGAAACTATTAAAACTTCCGGTATTATGGGAACGCATGTTGTATGATTATATTGTTTCGAAAAGCTGCGCATTTTTGAAATTACATTGTAAAGGAGCAATCAAGGCATGCACTTACTTCAAATTAAAAGTTTCATTTTTATATTTCACGCGAGAGTAATACCGGGGCAATGAAATTATTTTATATTTTACATGCCAAGTTATTATTTATGATATAATGATCGAGTAAATTGGTGTCCTTGAAATATTGGCCAATCTTATTATATATTTATGCTTTGATAGGTTAAAACGATTAATTTTATTGACGTTGCATAATGATAATGAATCAATAATTTAAATTAGTTTAATAGCTGTATTTAATGTCATTTTACGGATTACACATGTCACAGATTATACTCTAAAAAATTGTAGAATGTCATGTAATTAATGGAATATCCGTTACGGGGCTACAATAATTTCTATAAAATAATATAAGGTTCCCATCTTGAGAATTATGTCGACCCGGAACGCTTGTCAGTTCGGCCCGACCCGCTCCTCAGCCCGGCAGTTTCACCAGCAATATCGGGTAGTGAGAAAAAAATGTTTAACTTCCGAAACAGGTAATTTGGGTAAATGGTCGAAAACAAGTCCAAACAAGTAATATATGTTCCAGAAATCACAAGTGCCAGACGTTAGCTTCAATATTCAATATTCAATATTGTTCACAAATACTAGTATTTTAAGATTGGCCATTGTGTTATGTCTAAATTTCTGGCCCCGCTATTATTACCATACTGCTACAAGGCAATCCGTTTTGGTCTCTGCACTCATAATTAGACTGGGCAAATTCGGGTGCGCACCATCGGCGTAGCTAACGAATGGACTTGCATGCGAAGGGAGTCAGTATGCAGAGATATATTTTCGCGAACGGTGCTGTTCCGGTGCTAGATACAAAAAAGTTTTTAAGATGGTTTTTGTAGATTATGAAGGGATCTCGATAAATTATCTCTGTCGGTGAATGAACACGGGAAATTGCCATCTCTTGTCATATGTATAAAAAATAAAATCGAGTGTGTATGTAATTCGATGAAAAAAGCGTCTTTCGTGACTTGAAAAACTGGAGAAGCGAGATTAAATATTTTTAACGTAAGGTGCGTTTCTACAGTTATTTCTGCAAAACGCGTCCGCCGTGAGGAAAATATGTTCTTGTATAAAGAAAACGATCTCTCTACATCTAGTGATGTTATATTTGCATAATTAAAAAAAACTTCGAAACAACTTAACGCATCTGCAGACGAACCTCCACAAATTTGTATAAGTGTGGCAAAATCTGAATCTTTATCTAAAACACTTTCAAATTTAATTAGAACCCACTCATTTTTTACGTCATCTACCGAACAAGGCTATGCGTGTACATCTTTCGCAATTTGCGGCGATTCCTCTAACGACAGTGAAGAATTTTGTAATTTTTCTATTGCTTGCACTACTCCGATGTAATTGCTGTGAATAGTTTGTACATCACTTTTAACCTGACTATCTTCAAATTTTTTCTGACTTGTTTTGATAGTTGCACATTGTTTCGGATTGAATAATAGAACCACCTTCTTTATACTCTCAAAATATTTATGATAGTAAAATGCCTCTTGTAACCATGTTCCCCAACGTGCAAGGATCGGTTGTGGTGGTTCAGGCGTGTGAGAACACAGTCTGTGAAATTCGCGAATGCGTTTTGTGGATTTCAGAAACACTGCTTTTGTACTCGCAATTAGCGCATCCACCTGTGGATAAAATCTACGAATTGTCTCTGCCACAAGATGTAGAGCATGAATTTTACATGTAATATGTAAAAAGTTACCACACTGTTCCTTCAGAGACCGGCCTACAGAAATCATGGTTGCGGCACCATCTATGATAAACATTAAAACTTGATCTCTGGATATTTCAAATTTCTCCAATGTGCTTAACACCACTTTTGAAATTACTTGGGCAGCACATCCTTCTATTCGTCTAGAAGCTAATAACATTGAAGATGACGATTGATGTGGTTCCATTTTGCGCACCATAACATTAAGCACAGATAATTTTTTGCAATCAGTTGTTTCATCCACACACAAGCGCACTTTTTTATTTTTCAGTTCAGCCTTGATTTTATTTTCTAAATGTACACGCGCAGATGGTAAATAATTTCGTAACGTGGTCCTGCTCGGTAATGTAATATTGCCGCATTTGTTCCAATATGAAATAAATAAATCGTTGTTTAACAAAGTGAACACCAGTTTACACTGAATCATCATTGTACATAAATCAAACAAGAATTGTTCGTATTTTGCAGCCACACCGGTTTTGTGCACCCGAATTTGCCTACTCTACTTACAATATGTATGTTGCAAATGAGACTGCTTTTCGTGTAATGCCAACATATCACAAATTAATTCGATGTTTATTAAGATTTACTAAACAAATTTGGATGTATGAACAAGCTTGACGGGTCGCTGGTCTTATAAAACAGCCCGGCTCGGCCCGCATCTGAAGCATTTCGGCCCGTTCCATTAATACCTCCACTATAAATATCTACAGTACGTCGATACGTTATTTTTTATTTGTTACTTTTAGTAAATTATTAAAAATCAAAATATTATTCAACTTTTTTCATTGTCAACATAAAAAAAAAAACGTTGGAATATTTCAGATACTAAACTTTCCTCCTTTTTTTACAATTACTTAACTTACTTCTCCTTTTGCTATTTTTAAAATCAAAACGTAAATTGGCAGTCCTCAGGGTATTAAAACAGATTCGTATAAACATCAATTTCGGTCAAATAAATCAATTTTATACGCCCTATTCCACAAAAACAGATCTATAATTACAACGGATTTAGGTTTCCTTAATGACGGGCAGATTTCTGTAGTTTTACGCGCCTCCTATTTGATTTATACGTCGGAAAACTAAAAATAAATACACCGCAATAAATTTTTATTCTTCATTATGTTTCGAATTATAATAACAATTACCGCCGTGCAGTAACGAAATTGATATCAAATTAAAGCTGAGTGTTTAATAAACATTTGCAGGTAATAAATTTCGAAGTACCTGCGTATAAATACATGTATCAATAGTTAATTATATATCTATACAGATTTAATTATAATGGAAATTAATTATTCGTTATAATTTTAAAGTAAGTACGATAGTTGTACACGTGGTATGACTACGACAAAATGACAAATTTATTGTATCCGTCTAAATATATGTTTACGAATTAAATTGGTCTCAATCATTCGTTACGGTCCAATAAGGTAACAATGGCGCACAAATTGGGTCTGGTTTAATTCAATTTGTGAACTATTGTATTATGCGAAATGTGTTAATAGCGATACGTGATCCATTATATTTAAAAAGGATGACGTTCGTTTGTAAAAGTTCAATCTGGTGCTGTAGTGTTATGTAGTGTGAAGCTAATATAACTTTCTCTCGTTTTCCAACGCATAGTTTATGTTAAATTAGTTCTATTCAAGCATAATAAGTCCTATACTCAAAATTTAAAGACGTTGATTCTAGAGGAGACGGCTTTAATCAAGAATACGTGTTTCAAGATAAATTAATATTACGATAATGGGAAATGTTTTAAATCTAAAACGTCTGTTCAGTTATTTTTTCCTTATACATCATTATTTTTTTTTCTTTTTGATGTTTATTGATTAAGAACCTATTAATTAACAATTTTGTCGTAGAGAAGAACGAAAATAGAAAAATAGAAGTAACGACAGCAATTGGATGGCAAGAAGAAACAAACAGATAATAAAAGGAATTGTTTTCTTTCCTAAGACCTCAAATCCCAATATTAAAATAGAAAATCTTAAAGTCAAGAATTTAATATCAAGCAATAATAATAGTAATCCATGGCTTCGCATCCGCCAAACGACATTTATGCACTCACCGACATAATAGCAGCGCACGACACCGACAACGACGCTGGTGGACATCAAATAAGGGAATCGTTTCTCACTTACCGAGATGTCGGCGTCATGTCGTTGCAGTTGCCGATCGTCGGTGGGATCGGTCCTCTTGTCAATGTCGTTTCTAAACTTACCAATTATTTCGCCTTATGTGCTTAAGCAGACCGTTACTTACAGCATTCAATGTGACTGTGTTCAAGTACGATACTAATACATTAATATAGATCTAGATCAAGATCAAGATATAGATCTTTGGGACAAAAACAAAATATTCTGTATTAAAATCAGTGAATGTGAATGAGTTGTGTAATAAAACTTAGGTTGATGTTAACTGTTTATTTCTTTGCTTTCCCCTCAGTAAAATAACAAAAAAAAAAATATCAGTGGAAATAACCACAAGCAGCCCTAAACCGACGCCGACACCCAAATTAATAGCGTCACGAAACGGAGTAACATCACGATCTGACGCTGTAAAACGCTCTTAAAAGTAAACGTATAAAAGATGTGACGGTGCGGCAAAGAGTTAACAAAGTAAGCGCCGAGAACAAGCGAACGTAAGCGTCGGGCAACAATTCGGGAGATTTTTATTCCGCACTCAAAAGCTAATACCGCCATTAAAATTCATTGTCTGCTCCTCAATCGGCTATATGAAGTGAAAATATATCTCCCGGACGTGTAATGAATAAATAAGGGTTGCCGCTGGTCCTCCGCGCACCCCTTGCGACGCCCCGTCCCCGCCCCACGGCGCCTGTAACGTTGTAACATCGCGGAATCAACCCCGGAGAAATCCGATCGCTTCAAGTGTCGGAATCTGTTTTATCGAGGGACCGAGTCCGGAATTAGTTCCCGGGTTGTCCGTTAGACGGCGTTGTTGGAGATTCTGTACTTCGCGCGCGCTAACGAAAATATATCGTTCGGTATTGTGGAAGCGCTCTTGATGGAATTTGTTCTTAAATTTACGGCATCGCTTCGTATAAAAAGTAGGGTATATTTTCTAAAGATTATCATAAATTGAAGGAACGATTGCTGCTCCATTTTCAATCGAGGTTTGAAATCCTTCTACTTCCAATATTGCAATAAATTTTAGCAAATGCAAAGTTACGTATCTTTTTGCTCCGCAAGCAAGCATGCATTTAGATTTTAGATTAACTCTTTCGAGTTAAAAAAAAATTGTTGTGAGGCTTTTGATTTTCAACAATTCTCCTACTGCCTAGGTGTGCACCATCTTGCTTTGAATTGCTACCAAACTAAACTAAAAAAAGAATCCAGATAGTTTAAAACTCTTGCCTATGTGGTATAAAAACAATTCGAACATACACCGTACAAACTGGAAACTTCTGAGTGACTTAACGCAGAAAATAGGACAGATATCTACGTTGTTTAAAGTTATATCATGAAATACATATCTTTACTTAGAAATAAGATTCGGGACTGATGTTCACAGGCTTATGATGGGCTAAATAAAACTTGGCCTTGCGAAAGGTTCTTCCTTTTTTCCTCTTATTTTCTAACCAATAGTAAAGCACCTATTTTCCTATCGCTTCCTCTTAGATTGTATAAAAGAAATAATGAAAAACTTGTTAGAATAACAAACTTCTTTCGCAATCCATTAACTTGCGTCTGAACCTGAGATCTGAGTTGTTTTTCTCTTCAAAAAGATGCCTTTAGTAGGTCTGTGTAAAATGGTATCATATATTTCTTAAGTTAAAAAATGGCAATTTGATCCAATTTACCTTAGCCCAGAAGTTAATAGTATTCGAGATATGAAGTAATAAAGTTCTTTAAGCTTGTACCATGGCCGCAGTTTTTGCAAAATTGCCCAACAGGTAGTTAGTGGGATTATTATCAAGGTGTCACACTGCATCGTGTCACTCATCGTCCTTGGTGCATTGATATTTAAATTCTTGTTGATGTTAACCCGTCGTCCTTTAAGCACCATCAACTTTTTCACTAAGATAAGTTGGGTTTAATCGATAAAATTCAGTTTAAAAAAGTTATAGCATTTTGTATAGACATGTTTCAGACATTTAACAATAGCCTGTGAATTTCTTTTTTTACTAGTTTGAAAGTTGCTTACCGCAATTATCTCGTTTCTGGATACGTACGTACCTGGAACAAAAACATGTCATAACTGGATATGTTTTCTGTAGTAAAGTACTGGAATAAAGTGCGGGCACTTACACCTAGTATTATTAATTTATATTATTATTATTTGAATTTTCAATTGTTTCATCTTTTATTATTTGCAATAATTTATCTCTTAGTAATATTTTTTTCAAATACAAAAATTATGCCTAAAATCTTTAGCACCATCTATAACATCGCAAACGATCAGTGATAGACCAACCATAAAAATATCCAAGTTCTTCGACTGGCATTTGTGTGATAAACGAAGTAAACAAACAGAAATAAAAATTTAGTTACAGAAGACATGTTTTGGATAAAGCTATTTAGAAATTTAGTTTAAAATAAATATTTAAAGTTTCATAAAAAAACAACAAAGATGAACCCAGGTGATAGAAAAGTTAGTTGAAAGGGGATTTGATATAAGAGGATTAATCAAAAAGGACCTGAAACATCTACAAGGAGAGGAAGAGGATTTTAACGAAGAAACACACAAACGGGAGCTTACAGCTGTAAGTGGTTTTTCAAAATTTATTGTAAATGGATTACTGAAAATAAAAACAAAAGACTTCTGACTATTTTCAATTTATATTTGTTTGTAACATCTCAATACTTTTATCTTAAAACAACTTATCGTTAACATTACCATACAGAAGTTATTTTTAACACCGTCTTGCCGACAAATTGTTATCGGACGCATTGTAATTATTAAACATAATGGCATACTGTTTCTCTTGGTCTACCTACCAATTAACTTTCATGATATTTCAAAACAACCTTATTAAAAAGTTAATTAAAGAAGTCATCCATATGGATCATAATCTAATATCACAAACTTTCATTTCAAACAAAATTATTAAAAATTAAATTAAAATCGCCTCAATTTACTTGCTTTTGTTATTATTACTTGCACAATAGATTGCTAAATGAGATCTATTCCACAACATTAAAAACCTAAAAAGTAGTACGTTGGTCGTTAGAGGCCATATATAGAGCGATTTTAATTATTTTCGCAAATAAAGGAATAATTGCTTAGAACTATGGAGTATTTTGAAACGTTCGACGTTAATTTATCGTTTTCTGTTGTTTTTTGTTCGTTGTTCCGGTGTTATTTTGTGAAAATGCCGTTGTTAGTACGAAGCAAAAGGCGAGTACCACACCTGGCATATAAATTACTTTGTAATTCAGTCCCATTAATGGGAAATGTAATTTTATACAAATTAAATACAACAATCACGGCGTAAGAAACTTGATTTATCGACAAACTTATTCAATTACGCCGCTGCTTCGAAAGTCGTGTAATAAAAGTTTCGTTTCAATAATTTACAAAGAGAGTTTTACGAACGATAAAAGCTTTTCGGAGAAGAATAAGTTAAAACATCTTTTTGACTGGCTTATTATGACTGGCTTAAAAGTATTTTAATATGACTGCATTATACCGATGACGGTGTAAAGATAAAGATTGGTTGGAATTTTAGGAAGGTTGCAGGTGCAGCTCCACACAGAATTATATTTCATTATTAATTTCCAATTTTTCCTATATCAAGTAGGTAAACAAAGGTAAATTCCAATAACATTTTTAGAGTACAGTTAGAAAGTTATTCTTGGTAATCTGTTGCAATTATAAGAATAGCTCAATCAACCGCTCATGGCATTGTATGGTTTAATACTCATTGTTTTGTGATGACTACATTCATAGTAAATGACTCATACTGATGTCAGAAATGTGTTGACCTTCAGACATTTTTGTGGTTTTGAATTACTTCTTATACAATTACCTTGGCTTATTGCAAAAATTCCCACGATCCTTTTGTCTCTAACATCAAATTACGTTTTGCTTCTTTTTCCATATTTTTAATTTCTTTTGATATAATAATAACATTAATAGTAATAATAATAATTTGGATAAAAAAAATAAAAAGGATATAGAACTTATGGTATGTTTCTGTCCGTCTTTCAGAGAAGATTATCCCAACAACAATGTCTCGTCAAGTTGCTTTCTGTTTTTGATAACGAAGAACCACATCAGTCGACAACTTCTAGCTGGTATTGCGAATCCTAATGTGGTCGCACCAGTCCACCTCAGGATAGGTCCAGTAAAGTCATTCAAAAAAAATTCTCGCTGCTGTGAGCAACTGAGCAACAGGGAAGAATGAATATCACAAGATTAAGCGTATTTCTGCATTTCAAAGACCTCAATCCTAACAATTCTGCATTATGAATCGGCCGTTGGATCCTACATCCTTTAACTAGAGAACAAAAGGCGGCTCGCGTTAATTGTTGTTAAAAAAAATTTGAGTTAGTTGAAGCTCAAAAAGTGTTTAAGGTATCGTGTTGACAAATGGTGGATGAATTATTAAAAAAATATACAACGTATACAGCGTGGCCAATTTTTGATTGCCAACTATCAATCATAGCGTTTCCAATAGGTGTGTATTTATCTAAGTTTAGGTGTAGGTCTTACTGTAATAAATTCATACCTAGTTTTTTACCATTTCTTATTCAAAATATTAATCTTTTTTTTTTAATTTGCTTAAACCTTGGATTATATTAGATTCTAAAGTAATTTCTTGCTCGACTTAAAATTTTCCCGGAACCGCAAACTAATACCAATCATGTTGATATACAGAAACGCTTCAATTACAAAGCTGTTGCAAGTTCTTCCTCTCTACAACAATTATAAATTTCGAAGAATCCGATCTTGGAATAATTTTACGGAAGAAATCAGCTGTCGTGGCACTTCTACTTCGCCTTTTCACCCGTCATATTTCCGCCATTATATGGTTTGCGCATAATTAACTTAATATCCTCGATGGGGTTCGTGGGAATATAAAAGTCCACTTATATTTTCCAATTATCCAATCAGTAATACCATCGACCACAAAGAGCAATCCTATTCATAAGCCCAGAAACATAAATAACGCACTTTATTTACTGCAGCCGCAATAATGAAGTGGCTAAATCGAATGCTGTGCAGGAATTATGCCCGACGTTTATTCCTTTTCCTCTTATTTTCGTCGTCCGTTTTCGACCTAAGATGGCGTTCCGTCCTTATTTATTTCTTTGCTCTACGCTGTAAGTGCATATATAAGTCTTTTAGGGGACATTCCGTCTCTTTCTTCGGTCGTTCGGAATTGGCTGCCGATTCTGAGTTCCTGCCAAAGCGTCACAATGAAATTTTAATTATCTCTTAATGAGTTTCTGTTATAAGTTTATTCATACGTGTTCATTAAGGTGATGATTAATTCTGTCTGGATGCGGATCTTTCGGTAAACCGTCCAATGTACATCATTGTTACATATACAAGCCTTAAGGTGGTCATAATTTTGGATTGTCAGTATAATGGTACCCGGTGTAATGGTTGACTTTCGTATACGTACGGCCAATATTTCTTTTAAAATATTTTTTTTTCTGTTGAAATTATTTTCTTATTAAGTGAATGTGTTGTAATACCTTGATCTATTATCTTAGAACACAACATCGAAAATCAACTCTATCTACCCATTAAAATTCAATTTCTTTTTGCATGTTTACAAGATCCTGTATAAATTACATGACTTATAAGTTTACACTATTACTTGTCGCCGTAATATAAATTTGACATGATTAATGGTTATAACATTCCTCTGCGGTGACGTGGTCGTATAAAAAGCTGGATAACTTTAGTAAAAATGCTGTTTAATAATGTGTAACAAATCCAACTAATGGAATTCAGGTTCTAACTCGACGCCTCATGAGAAGCCATCTTCCGCAACGCGAAGCATTGCTGTTACTAATAAACAATTTATCATCCTTCTGTCAATACAGTTTAAATAATAAATTTCCAACGTTCAGCTACAGAGATGCATGCTTGAACCTGCACGTATCATCAGTACGTTATTCAGGCGTATTTGGGCATTGCTGAATTTTACGGATTTATACGTAACTTAAAACGTATGCATATATGGTATATATATACGATTATTAATCATCTTTAACTAAATTACTTGTGGGGAATAATTGCTATTCGTTAGATTAATGAGGTAACTTTCTAACGTTGCTCGGGATACGCCAGTTCGTTCTCGCCATAATCATATTAATTTTCTGAAACATTAGATCCATTTCTCAAGGCTGCCTAGACACATAAAGATCCCTAACAATACGTTAGGTTTATTAAGATATATGTGATATGGTCGTCTTTCGCGCCGTGTCTAAAATTATGCTCATGAATCAAATTCGTTGAGTACGAAGAAGTTTATCATAAAATAATGGACGGTATCAAATATTTAATGGCTTATGCGGCGATGGTAAACGTTCAAGATGTTCGGCGTTGAAGAAATTAAGGCTTTAGCTATTTTTTGCCATTTTGCCAAGAAGAAAAAATATCTATCGATCTATCACTTCACTTAGGTTGTAGCCTTGTAGGTGGCAAGATGACGCCTTTATTAAGCAGGAGATTTCAAGAATGTCTCTGTAAAGGAGTAACATTTAAAAATAAATGTTTTACAAAGAATTTATTACATTAAAAGAAATGTGTAGAAACTTCTATTCTTTCATTTCAAAATTGTATCAACAAAAATAATCAATAATGGGGTTATGGGGTAGTATGGCAAACATCAAAGTATCGGCACACTCGGCACCACACGAATTATTTGATTAAAATCCTAATAATTGTTTCGAGAATTCCTGGATTCTCATTGTCAACCGAAAGACGGAACGACGCGAGAAAAGAAACTAATTTCATTTTAACATGCGCTTGTTCTATTCTTACTTTAAACAACTTTTATATTCAATTCATGGCATTCCATCTCAAATTATCCTTAATATGGAATATCTCACCGCCACCGAATTCCAAACAACGGAAAAAACAAAGAACAAACCGAAAATTCCGCAATTTCCAATCTATTCGATTTATTAGACGGCTGTTCTTTTTGTTCGATTTACTCGGCTCCGAAAATTTAATTTCGCTTTAATACAGCTGACCTCAAAAGTTTTCTATTGTGTACGAACGTCATTAGTATTTCAATTACATTTTTTGTGAGGCTTCCTCTCTGTCGGCCAGGCTGAATAGGTCTCCTGCACTGCTTCCAATTTAAAAACTAGTGGAGACGTGCATTATATGGACACACACGCGCACACACGAGCGCCATGAGAACGTAATTTTATTTGATTTAATAATGTCTTGCCATTAATGGAAGATGGATATTAAATTTAGAAAGAAAGCTAAAATTGATATATTGCATTACATTATAATTTAACGGTTACGATCGCCATGATAATACATTATTTTTTAGTTATCGTATGAAATGAATAAAAAAAGCTTATAATAATACACCCGGAGCAATCTGATGGAAATTTAAAATAAATTCCATGCATATCATTAACAGAAAGGGGCTGTACAGTCCATTAAGCGCTTGCACGCTAATATGAATAGTCACAATCAGTACAATGTTATCAGTTAGGTCATGGTTATGTTCACATTACGTTTTTTTAAACCGCGTATAACCATAAAAAATTCGAGATAACGCAATTAGTGCGTAAAAATAAAAATACATATAATGTTTGAGTTGTATTAAAAAAAAGCCTTCTAACACCGTACAATTCAAATCTAAAAATCAATACTTTTATGGCGATATTGGTGTATTACACGCACACAGAGAGGCAAGTGTATGTTATGTTTACACGAAATAAAGATACGGCGATATAGAAACAAATTATCATTTTGTAGAGATTGAATTGCTCAATATCTACCGTAAAAAGCGTTAATTTGACCTTCGAAACTGTATAACATACATTAAATTTACGGTTCAATAATGAGAAAGGTAGTTTTTGTGACCCACTTAGGAAACCATTGCTTTTATTTAATGTAATTAATTATGAAGAACTTGTTTTTCTTATTTTACTGTTTTTACGTTGCAATTAGTGTCGGACAACATGGCGGATAATGTACTGATCTTTGAGGTTCACTTGAATTAATGCACGCAAAGAACAAGCTAGAAAAGTTATTTTTTGAATTACTTACAGCTTACAAGAATTACTTCACTTACATCCTAATTTACAAGGGATGATCCCGACCCCGCAAATTCAAAAAATTAGGAAACTTTGAGAACATTTTTGTCTCAAAACTTTTGCTCTATTTCTTACCATTAGCGAGTTATTAATTTCACCCACTCAAAGTGAATTGGCAGAAAAATAAAACGTGCTCTACATGTTTCCAATGTTTCATAATTTTTGGAATTTCTCGGGAATTTGGTATCATCTTGATCTATATTCACATATACAGGCACATACACCTGTATATGTGAATAGAGACAAAAGTAATTTTAAACTGACGTAAAAATTACAGTAATGACTAGAGATGCTCATTTTGTCGCCCACGAGTGGCCCTGGGATGGTGGGAGCAGCCCGAATCGACCAGACTCGTACTCGATCCATGCATATGTTTTTCTATTTTGGTTGTTGGTATTCCTGATTGATAAAACGTTACATACGATACAACTAGGTTAGGCATATTTTTTAATTAATAATGCCACGCGGAAGATAGTATCGATATTTAGTCGTTGTAAGGGAGAGACAAAACTTAAACCAGCCACTACACTGCCGTTCAGTGAAGTTCGGTCATAGAATAAAAATCTATTATATCACACTGTATACAATTATTAATACATAAAATTAGAAAAATATTAAGCATACACTCTTTTCTAAGGGATTACAGCCATAAATTATTATGTAAAGTAGAAATATGGCGACGACCACAATAAAGTCCCTTTTATTATCATTCCAAGAATTTCTCGGAAGCACCGATCTTTTGAAACGGGTCGTTTGTGGATTACTAACGAACAATACATTTAGGAAATATATCGCAGTAGCTTGTTTATTTATCACAGGCGTAAAGATATAAATTTGCTTCGTTCTACTGTTAAACGTGTGTTGGTGGGCATCTGTCGTTTTTGCGCGAAAGTTTTAAGAAAATTTACTTCAAAATGGCACGTGGCAAAGCCTACCAGTGTACAAAAACGTTCACGCACTATTACGCTGTTTGAAGAAGGATATTCGCGGCGACAAATCGCTGAAAAAATAAATATGAGAAGTTCAACAGTAAATGACATCATAAAGCGATATCGGACAACTGGAACTATAGAAAATCGTGTTCGTCCCGGAGCATCTAGGAAAACAACAAAAGCTGAAGATTTGAGAATTGTATTATTAAACAAACGCAATAGAAAATTAACAGCGCCACAAATAGCAGCCGAAGTCAGTCGCGGCCGTGAAGAACAAGTTTCGGCGAGTACGGTAAAACGTCGACTTCATGGACGCATTGCCATTCGAAAACCCTTATTACGCCGGGGCAACAGAGCAAAACGGCTACAGTGAGCCCGTTCTCATCTAGAGTGGTTAGATGATTGGAAACACGTGCTTTGGAGTGACGAGTCAAAGTTTGAGGTTTTTGGGCAAAATCGACGAGTTTATGTCCGAAGATCTAAAACCGAAAAGTGATCCCGAACTGCATTGTGCCTACAGTGAAGCAAGGGCGTAGTTCTGTGTTAGTCTGGGGATGTTTCTCCTTTGCTGGGACGGGAGATTTATGCAGAGTGCAGGGTGTAATGAGGACGGAAGATTATTTTGCGATACTCCAGAATCATGCAGTGCCATCAGGATTGCGTGTAATAGACCGTAACTTTACATTCATGCATGACAACGACCCAAAACACACTGCGTTAGTGTGTAAGAACTATCTAAAGGAGTAAGAAGAACGGCACACCCTGAAAGTAATGGCATGGCCCTCACAAAGTCCAGATTTGAACCCTATAGAGTTGTTGTGGGATGAACTGGACAGGAGGATCCGAAAAATATGCCCAACTTCACAAGAACATTTACGGAATATTCTGCAACATGAATGGATTAATATTCCACAATCCGTTGTAACAAAACTTATCGAAAGAATGCCTAGAATAGTTCGAGCGGTGATTAACAGCAAAGGAGGTTTCTTCGATGAAAAAAAAAATAATGTTCAGTATGTTATATTAGGCCAGAATAACTTTTTATTTATTTATTTTTGTCTTTTACCTGTACATACAATAAAATTGCATTTTGTTTTTAGTTTCGTTTGTTTCTGTAACCTTTTCATGTTTTTTAATAACCGACCGAACTTCTCTGAACAGCAGTGTACATAGAATAGGACAAAAGGACAACTATTATGTCCATTTATTTAGTTATGACTTTGAAGGATAATATGGTTATTGTAACTACTGTATACCGTTACAGAAATCTGAGAAAAGCCATGGGCATGTATTGTTATTCTAGGGAAATTATGAGGAGAAGCTAGGTTTTGTATAATGTGGCCTGCAAATTACCCTACTTCAGGCAATTTTACAATTATGCTAATCTCTGTTGATGCAGTTCAAGATAAATAAATGGGAGCTTTCCTATCAATTAATAACTGCAGATGAAACTTGGACATACAGTACGATACAGGTACGCTCCTAAAACCATAAAGTTTTTTAACAATATTTAATTAACCAGTTGCTATTCTGATTGTTCTTTTGTATTACCCTGCAGAAGCTAAAAATAACTTGGCGAAAATTTGGTAAATCAATAAAAGAATTTAAGAAATGGAATATTAGATTTTCCACCCCTCCACCATTGAGTACAAAAAATTTGGTATTAAGTTAAACCTGCTTAGCGTTACATAGTACTCAGTACTTCCAGTCTACTTTAATTCAATACCTATAACATTTTCCAACGTACATTTGAAGATACGACAACACTTACATTGTATTCTGCAGTTTTTGATTGAAAATAAGGTACTACGAAAGAAAAAAAAGGAAAGCAAGTGGACAAGTTACATGGACAATTATGGCACTAACAGTACTTGGCTCTCACAATCGAATGAAATTGAATTATGGCAATTGTAAGTTGGAGAACCTTATGTTGTTTATCCCAAGAAGCATACGCGTCTTCATTAAACGAAATATTACGAATAAATATGCTCATTAATGGCTCGAAAAGGCCATAAAATTCAAAGAGGTCGGAACATTTAAAGATTGTAGATGTAAATATCCCGTTGTAAGTAGCGAGTAATATATAAATATTTGATAGCTAAATCATACTATCATCTGTCGAAAGACAAATTCGTAACGTCCGTTTTATTACTTTATCCTTTCTAATTTTGTTACGCGCGTCCTCATGTTTTATTATTTTATTAAGCAGATACGATATTAAACGAAATTAGAAGACATGGTGTTAAATCGAAACAGGTTTCTTATTTACAGTTACGACACTACGATGAGCGAATCAAAATTGGAATCAATTAAACAGAACCTTTCTAATTTCCTCTCTTTCGCAAACAATCCGATCTGATGTAAAATGTAATAATGAAATGAAAGTATTACATTACCGCTAATGCTTAATAAGAAAATAGCGCAGACTGCTTGACAGCTCTGCTGAGTAATTATGGTTTGTCAAATTCTTAGAGATCCGGTTTTTCCAAGTACTTAAATTCGTTATAAATATTTACATCAACAATACAGCAATGCTTACCTGTATTGTAAACGGATTAGTCAGCATTATTGTTATAATAAATATAAAACATGTAGCCTTAGCTATAAACCAATTATCTTTCATCTGCTTTCTCTATTGTAACATAATTATATGCTGCAAATCATTCTCTATATTCGGCTACTACCTACCATAAACATATTAACAACATAAAATTCACTGCAGCATATCTTCTGCAGATGGCTGTAAGCTTGAACCATGTTAATTACGTTGTTAGTTCGCTGAAAAAAGTTTGTTTTTAAAGGTTGTACAATACGATACTGATATCAATATAAGCATATATAATGTATGTATACAGTGTGTTTGGATTTCGTAGGGATAACCTGGATAACTTTTGTATTTGAGGAGATAAAGAAAATAGTTGCCGTAACTTTTTTATTAATTTGGAGATTGAGATGCGGTTTGAACTAATAAATCCTATACAACATGGAACTAAACGACCAATCATACGTAACCTAATACTTTTAAAGGTCATCATATTTTACGCCAGAAAATTGAAGCACACAAGCAAAAAAAAAACGAAAAAAAAGTACGTTCAGTCATTCGAAATTATATACGACTCACCGAAACGCACTCGACATCATTAAAACAAATGAGCGAGCGTATTAAGATTAAATATTTTCCGAGATAATGAAACCTCAGCGTTGGGTTAATCCCAGGACTGCTTTCTCTCTCCCTTATCATTATCTTTAACCCGTCCGTTAGAGCGTTTCACGAATGAATTTTATAAATTATGGATCGTCGTCTTGCTTCCAGAGATGAGGGGTACAAATCGGATTTAATGGTTTTCGGGGTAATTTCGGTGTTCTTATTGGTCGTGGAAGAATTAATAAAAAGGGGTGTAAAATTAAGGAAAAATTTATGGTAAAAAAATAAAGTTTTGTATAAGTAACTATGGACTTTCTAGGAAGGGTTTTTTTTCCTTAGTACTTGGTTCAAATGTTTCAAAATACTGGTTTGTGGTAGCAGCAATTGACTTTAAATCGGCCCTTAGAATTTAATATCTGTCTAGAACACTAATTCAGCACACATTGATATTATGTCCAGCATTCGCGGGTGCCGAACTACTTCCTGTGTCTAGATGCCTGAAGAGCGCTTTGCGAATCCGACATGACAGCAACCCTCTGGAAACCTAGTTCTTTGTTGTATCTGAACGCTTCTATTAGCCTTTGCTGCAAAGATGTTTAAAGCACCGTTTAAACGACCGCCACCGCCTTGTTGGTGGAGATAAAAACTGCCCAACCGCATCCACATGGTGCTTTGGAAGCATCGGTGTATATGATTATAATCAAAGGAGATTATTTCCTTTTACAAAACGGGGAACAATTTGTTGATGCAAGTCAAGATTTGATTCGCGGAAAATAAAATGCATCCATGCAAAGTAATTGCGTACAGAATAATACCAATCCTTAACTCTGTTGCTTTCGTCCATTATGAAGATAGCTTTCATTGATGAATGTTTGGTGATCTGCAGATGCGTCAATAAACATCAAATTTGAATTTACCCGCCAGATGCAGTTGTAGCCAACATAAAGAAGTAATTCAAAAGGAAGCATTGTTCTTTCAATTACATAACACCGTAGCTATTATATTCCGTTATTAACAGTTCAACCGTTAAATAGCAAACAAATACAGTGTTGTACCTATTACCCTTTAATTTTTTCGCATTTGAGTTATTTCCTTTTCCATGCAAATATTTAATTCACGATTGCGTAGATTCGTGCAAGATTCCCGTTAATGGTAAATGTCAGAAATCCATACTTACGCAATTAACATGTACAACAAGAATGTTGCGGTCTCCATTGTTTTACGCAAGGAATATTACATAATTTGCATTAATTAACGGCAAACAACAAAATGCAAGTCCAATGAAATTGCATGCTTATAAAACACTATTTACTGATCAATATTTTCTTTAACATCCGAGAAAATATTAATTAAGAGCAACACGTGCTAATTTCCCAACTAAAATAATTAATAATAAAGTGACCATTCATGCCTACGCGTCAAAAAAAAATGGTAAGGTTAAGAATGCGGATATAATACGAAATTAATCGATACAATATACTTTTGCATTAATCGTGTAGGTAAAACAGCAGTATATAAATAAATGCATTTAATACATTGCAGCAGATTTATTTACTATATAACTTAGCGATAATTACGTACATAGACGCAAGTAGGTTAGTGAGAGGCCATGTTTCATTCAGTTCAACACTTGCTATTAAGGAACTGGTCTCTTAAAGAACACAGAAAATTTATAAAACCTGATTTGAGTAATTTAGGCCAGCATGCTGTTTTTTCCTTTTAGCGTTCTTTTCTCTTCGATCTAGTATCCGTTGTACGACATGCCAACCGTCTTCTTTTTTGTTATTTTAATTAAATATTGTTTTAAAATAGAAACTTATTTAAATGAAAATAATGGCCGCATTTTCTATTAGAAATTCCGCTATTTTCTCTTTGTAAAGCGCCAGAGAAGGACTCACGATGTATGACGTAATTAATTAAAATTAAAAAAATTTAATTGTGTAGTTACATGCATAAATGCTACGAACATTAGCAGAAGTTGTTATTCAATCTGTTTCTTATCTCAAACACAGTTGAAAACTTAATTGAATAACTCCAATAACTCCAGAAAGAAATAAATTAATCTCGAAAAAATGTTGAGGCATTAGTAAAATATATTTATTTTATTTTGAATGAAAGTTACAATCAATAATTACGTAAATAAAATTTCTCAAAAAAAAATATTGCTATAGGCGTAATACATAAAGCAAAAAGGATACATGCCTAAATTTTAATATTTTTTACGTGTACCCCACAGTTTAATATTTTCCTTTTGATACATAACCAACCAATCACCTTCATAGTCACTCCCAGAGTTGCATTAATTGAATTTTCTTTTATTTCATTTTTTCGCGAGTATTTGATCTGTAGAATAAGCAGGTTAGAGATGTCTGCGCGACCAAAAGGGGTAACCCGAATGTTCTCTTTGTAGTACTGCGTCGTCCAACTTTACCAATCTTCGAAAATAATTTTTTTTTCAATTTTATATTTAGTTCACATAGCCTTAGAATACAAATTAATTTTCCAAACTTTGACTTAGTCAAACCTACATAACTGTGGTTATCCCGCTTGAACGATCACGTAAAGTTCCAGATCTTGGTCGCGCGAGTGTTAAAGAAATATGGAACCTGGAATGTAGGTGTTGTCCCGATGTTTAAACGCACAAGGATCAGACAATTACATTTTCCCTGATTTACTACATATACGCGTACTTTGCGCAGCAAAATAGACAAAAAAGGCTCAAATGAATAACGAGTTCATCAGCACGTCGGGATAGTTGTAGTTTTCGCCTAAACTGGAACAAAGTTGAAATGTTTATTTTTATTTGTCAAGACATAATATTACGCAATTTTGTTTCTTTCCAATACTTTCATTTTATTCTAGTTCAGGCGATAGCCAACTTTGTCTGTTTTAAGATTCATTTGTTTCTTTTTTTTTTGTTTTAGACAAGTAGAACAACCGGGGCGTACCGTGCAATGTGTTTTTCCATACTCGCATGTAAAAAAACAGTATATATAGAGGTGATTTGTTGTGTTATTGGAAGAAAAAAAAGTCGAGAAATGTGTAGTGAGTTGTAGAAAATACCCACATTTGGATGATCCTTGTTTTTCAAAAAAAATTAGTGAAAATAGTCTAAAAAATCCAGCTTCTAGAGTAGAATTCCCTCTTAAATTGTACGTTACATAATTTTTTAGATCTGTATTCTTATTTTATATCTTATTGGTACCGTTATAACTGCAGTTATTGTAAAACATGAGTCACAGTTATAAAATGGAAAACCTCAATCTGAATAATAATTACAATTATACGTACGCAGACAGATTATATGCAGAAAGAGTGCTTTGGCCTTTGCAAATATCACTTCACGATTCACGATCAAGTGTTTCCTTGTCCATATACATATTTAACGTTTAAGAAATAAATCATTGCTAGAACGCTAAAGAAATTGACGGTCGGAAATGCAAAACGGGTACCTCAATAGTAAGAGGTACTCTCGAATTAAATTTTGATCACGTACAAGCAACGATAATCTGCCACATGCAGACTATATAATGTTATAAACGCGAAATTAATTTTAAGAAGTACTTATCTAATTGAAATTCAAGGTTGGTTAACATTGGGCAAATAAGTGGTTAATTGATTGAGGAAGCCACTTCAGTAAATGTAAAAGACAGGTAGTACGCGATTAAACAATCGATCAGTATGAGCAATAAACCATAAAGTTAATTGGTTAAGGCACTTTGACATCTACATACAAACAGCCCGAGTGAGAGATATAAGTAAGTCTGCAGAAACGGGTTGCGCTTCACGAAATTAGCGGAGACTAGACAGACTCGTCTCGGGAGAATGGGTTCGTGTTGCCTACCGGTTTTCCCGAGAGTCGACAAAACACGAGTCTGTTTAGTCTCTGCTAATTTCTTGAATCGCACGGAAAGTGATCAAATAGGAACACATACCTAAACGAAATTTATTCTTTTCGAATCAAATGGAAGCATATCCGCAAAGAATTAAACTTCGTTTGAAGTGAGTAGCAGGCTCGTATTATATATTTGAAATTTAGTAAATTGAAGTTCAATTTTGTAGCTGTGTAACAAATTTTAAATCTGATCTTCGAAATAAATAACGCTAAAGTCCAAAGTGGAGAATTTACATATTTGGAATTATCTTAGTCATCATCCATGAACTTTCTCTCTGAAATTATTAATACGAAGTGACCCAGATGTGTTATTGTAATTCGGTTTTCTCTATCACATCTACACTAATCACCATCACATCTAATACAGAGTTAAATAATAACAAGAAAAAATCTATTCCTTCCGTAAAATAAAAACGGTTGCAAATATTTAATAATAAAATAAGTTAACTTCGGAAGTATGTCGCAGTATTTCTTGAATAATAACCCCGATATTCAAACCGATTTATTGGAGAAGACGTCGAAAGTCGGACAAAATTCAATAACGTCCCAGCATTGAAATGAAATCTCGCTTCCGCGCAACAGGCGCTGTAAAATATAGAATTTAACGAGAGCATAAATTAAAAGGATGTTTTTTTTTAAGAAAAATAAACGTTGTTCTTGTAGCTGTTATTGCGGAACATTAAAACCTATTTTTGTAAGAAATAATTGTTAGCGTTTACATCATTAATTCTTGGTGATTTACGCGAGTTGTTTAAACTGATCTGGAATAGAGTGGAATATTGCAAAAATCGCCAACAGTTTAGTTATATTTTATAATCTATAATTTTCGACGCAACCTTTTACTGTTGCTGGCTTACCTTGTGCAATTCACATGTAGTGATTTGATTCTTTTTGAATAACACTTAACAATATTTTACAATAACAAGTAAGATGTATACAAGGCTATTATTTGCCTTTATATGTTTTGAAAAGTTATAACTAAGCCTACAGAAACGAACGCGCTTTACGAAAGTAGCAGAGATTAGACAGACTCGTGTTTTGTCGACTTTCAGAGAAACACGAACCCATGAGACGAATAAACACGAGTCTGTCTAGTCTTTACTAATTTCATGAAGTACAACTCCATTCTGCCGGCTTAGTTATAATTAATGTCGACCCTCCTAATTGTTAACTAAACAGCGGCGATGGAAAAATAACATGGCACCTTTCATCACCAATCATGACGGCGTGGATCCAACCTATGGATCATAGGATCGTTGAATGAATAAAATGATGCAAAAGAGGATTGAATCAGTAACTTGCAATATCCGACGAGGAATCTGACGTCAAAGTTTTTTGGAAACGTCACACCACTAAGGATGCTACTTTTAGCTCTGAAGGAAGCTTCGAATAAACTGTGGTTACAGGAAAAAGAGGGTAGTAACGACGAACATTTGTATGGCTCTATCCCCGGAAGAAAGTTATCAATCAAGTTATCAATACGATTCGAAGGATGAATATGCGCAAATTTGACAAAAGTTTTGAGCTTCTAGGTGACGAGGAACTCGTCGAACTGAAGTGAACAGGAGGACAAAGAACTTACAAAAGCTATCACCTATGTTGAAGCAGAATCTATGCTTTCTAAATGCCTTGATTTGTTCAAAAAGCAGGTGCTACTCTCAGATATTACTACTTCTAAGACTACGCGACACAGCAAGCAAAAAGCACGCGGTATATTTAAACAAAAAGAATTAAGTGATTTCAGAAATTTGATCCTCGATTCCGAGACTACTTTTTTGAAAATGCTAGAATTTAAGAATTGCTCTTCTTCATTTCCTACAATGAATCCTGACGAAAATATTATTTTCTGGACAGGATAATCAAAGCTATAGAAAGAATATATAAAGATGAGATAATCCATAAAGGCATTAAATAAATTTCATTTCTCCCCAAAGTAAAGAAGAAAACGCTACGTAAAGCCATAAAAGTCGTTTTTTACGAGCACTTTTAATTGTCTGATAAAATAAAATCGAAGCTGGTTTTATTTTTTTTTATTATGCCGACATAAAAGTAATAATAAAGTTTTATATTTTATTATGCGACAGAACGATGATATGAGGTTTCCGTACAATGCTACATTAATAATATAATTCCTATTTCATGTTCTGGTGAATAGGGCTTCGTTAAATTTTAATATTTCGTAGTAAATCTACTCTTTTTTTTGTGGAAACTGCTTTTTCAGGCGTTTCAATTGAACCAAATTGAAAGCATTATAATAATGTTTAAGCGTTATACGTGCACAATTTTTGTAGCCCATTCACGAAATAAGCGTACAAAATTGCTTCAAAGGCGTTTGCTTGAATACCAGAACCTATTCTAAAATTAGCATACAAACTGCTTCCACTTTAACTTGATTTATCGGTAGCTATTATGTTTGAAAATAAGGTTACTAGCCGCTCTACAATATAAATAAGAACGCAATGCCCTTATGCACGGCGAAATTACTCGTTTCGTCGAAATGTCTTGTTACAAAATTGTAAAAGCAAACGCTAAATTACACAGGAAACAAATACGGTACACGCAAATGTTTAAAATCTGGTTGCGTATTTATTTTTTTTGCAAAGCGTATAAAGTATTTAGCACTTCCATTTCTATTTATTTTGCAATGTTTTAAATTGCCGGGCTATTTATATACTGCCGCAATAATTGTACTTATTTTTATTTACTTACATTTGGAAGTGGTTCCAAGTTCGCGAAGCGAACCAGGGGTAAGATTACGAAACTCGCCCGAGCTCATTGGATATTTCGAAGAGTAATTCTGCAAAACATTCACGATACTCGGCCGAATTGGAATAGATAATAGAATAAAGCTATACATTTATTTAAGTTAAAAATTTCGATAATTTCAATCTATTTAATATGCAATATATTGATTAAGCTTCCGATTGTTGAGTCAATAAAATACTAAATAGTATGAGAGATGAAGAATACGATAGAAAGAGACAATGTTATCCGCCGTCACTGGCAAGGTGCCTTAGGGTCGAGCAAAACGAGTTGAATGAGTCGTGAATGAATTATTTTATATTGTCGACTAAAAATAACGGCTTCGAGTCGAGTTGCGAGTATCGTGATCCAGGCCCAGCGTTCCCTTCATTTTCCCCCAAATTATTTTTTTTTCTCATTGTCTTACTCAGAAAGCATTAGGCATCGCAACATAATGTATTGTTTGGAACTTTCGAACAAACTTTTCCACTGCAGAGATCGAATTACACACATCTACTCAAAATCCCTATTGGAACTGGTTCTTATATAACCTCAAATATCACCACATATCTTTTTAATACTTTGAGACTAGGATATCTCGAAATTCTGAACAAGAACTGATATGTTTCATTCAATTTCGTTGATTCCTATTATACAGCCATACAATGGAAAATTCAACATTAATCTGGTGTTTCCTACTCGGTTCTTATTTAGACAAATTACATAGAAAAATGCATGAATTAATTATTTCACGTCAGAGACTCATTTATTTGTTTTAATTTATCACTTGGTTATTAAGGGTTGGCAACCTCTTAAAAAAAAAAACTTTGATAGCAAATTAATGCAAATTACACCAGCAGACGTGTAAGCTACCCATGCAGAACACAAGAACAAAGGAAATATAAACAAACCAGCAGACGAAATAGCAGGACACGCAATGAAAAATGATTTAAATTACATTAGCAACATGGCAAGGCAAATGACAGCGAGTAAGAAACATGAACCAAAATGGATGGCATGCAACCTCATAAGAGCTCCTAGCAATATATGTCAAGACGAGATAAATGTCCTGAACGTATTTCAAGATAATGATAGAGGACCTTGTTTTCTGAAGAGGTCATATTGGACGTAAATTAAATGCTACATTTTCGGAAGATAATGACGTATTATAAATCTTATAAACAAATTAATTTTTATAGTCGGAAGATAAAACAAAACCAGTTACAAAAAGCCTAATTTGAATATACGCGTTTTCTTTTTCACTCTCTTGAAGTTAAAATAATACGCGGATTTCACTTAGCGAATCGTATAATCTAAGTGGGCCGAGTACGAAATGTTAATGTGAAATTATGAAAATTTATATAAAATGTATATTTCTTCAGTATGCTGCGCATATCCATTAGATCTGACGGCTGTTTACGTAAGAAAAGGCAACTTTCACAACGTGCTATTTTGAAATTCTAAAGGAATTTTTGCTGCCTTTGTTTTTTTTTTTTCCACCGCCGTCTTATTTTCAAATATGAAAGTTGTTTCAATAATAGCAACGTGAAGGTGTAATATATAGAACATGTTCGGTAACTGGTGGAACATGTAACCGTATTTCTTTAGAAGAATTGATTTATACAAATATGGATTTCCGGTAGGATTGAATTGACATTTACGCTACGCTTGCATGTACAAGTTGTTGTATTCTGAAACACTACCGTTTAGACGCGTTTAAACTGTAGATTGCGGTTAAATATGATAATTGTTATTATTATTACTATTTATAACGACGATGGATTATAATTTGAGTTCGAAATGGTATTTTCCAGCTATCCTCATTGTTTGTGCGAGTGAAATTATTCAGTAATTTGGCAAAGGCTCCATTGTTATCATTGGAACGGTTTTGAGAATGTTGTGGTTATTTTTACCATATTTATATCGAAATAATATTAACGCCAAACTTCTTTGAATAGAGGCAACAAAATTTAGTTAAGATAGTTAAATGCATTGAACATTTTCTACCCTAAGAATTTCATCTGCAATCTTCCCCCAAAAGTCAACTGTTCCTATAATCCTTTGCTTTAAAAACCGGGAAAACGCACTATATTTGACCCTTTTATTTTTGCTTGTATACGTTATCCATTTGTAGGAATATCGACAACAATGAGAAGAGGATGCAATCACGATATAGATGCGTTTGGAGCTCACGCGTATACCAGGTGTGTCGGTAATTCTTTTCCGGTTTTTTCGCTAAAGAAAACACGTTACTTAGAATGGATAGTTAAAATTTATTTATTCAAAGTATTGGCCATTTGATTCTATACATTTTGTCCATCTCTCAGGCAATTTATGAATGCCATTCCAAAAGAACAGTTCCTCCTTTGAGCTAAACCATTCATCGAGCCATTTTTTAACTTCTTCGAAATCGGCGAAGTGCTGCTCTGCAAGCGCGTGCCCCATCGATGCGAAAAGGTGGTAGTCGGATGGAGCCAGGTCTGGAGAGTACGGCGGGTGCGATAAAACTTCCCATCCAAGTGATTTCAACATTTCTTTGACTGGTTTTGCTGTATGAGACGGCGCGTTGTCATGTTGCAAAATCACTTTATCATGTCTTTCAGCGTATTGTGGACGTTTTTCGATCAATGCACAGTTCAAATTGATCATTTGTTGTCGGTAGCGATCACTATTAACTGTTTCTCCCAGTTTCAACAGTTCATAATATACGACACCAATCTGGTCCCACCAGACACAGAGCATGGTCTTGCGACCAAAGCGATTTGGCCTTGCAGTCGATGGGCCAGCTTCGCCAGGTGATAACCATGATTTTTTTCGCTTGGGATTTTCGAAATAAATCCATTTTTCATCACCCGTTACTATTCGATGCAGAAATGACTTCCTTTCATACCTTTGAAGCAGAATTTCACTAACGATTTTTCGATTTTCCATTTGTCTGTCATTCAATTCATGTGGCACCCATCTCCCCATCTTTTGGATCTTTCCCATAGCTTGTAATCGTTCACAAATTGCTACTCGGCCCACATTCAACTTTTCTGCTAATTGTTTTTGAGTTTGTGTTGAGTCTTCATCCAATAGCTCCTGCAATTCCGCGTCTTCAAACGTTTTCGGCCTACCAGGACGTTCTTTATCTTGAACGTTGAAATCACCACATTTGAATTGTCGAAACCACGTTTCACATGTTCTTATGTTTGGAGCATGCTCACCGTAAGTCTCTACTAGCAAACGATGACTTTCAGCGGCTTTTTTCTTTTGATGAAACAAGAAAAGTAATGCGTGCCGCAAATGCACGTTTTCAGGCACAAAACTCGACATTTTCAAAAAATTATAAATCTATAACGCTGTTATTTTGGCGGAACGTAACTTGTGTAGTTTTAAGGTTAATGTCAGTAGAATAAAATTACATATGTATCAAATCATAACATTTCATACTTATGGCCAGTGACATCTGCCGGAAAAACCGGAAAGGAATTACCGACACACCTGGTATATGGTTCAATATGCATAAAGAAATTGTTTGAAATTTAACACATAAATGGTAGTTTCTTTAATGGGTTACGTACATTTAAGTTAACTTCAACATAATATGATATTGCAGTGCTGTAACCAAAGAAACCCTCTAATTTTTTAAATACAAACATTTTAATTTGAGATTTTAATGAGCTTCCAATTGGAGATAATCAAGAGAATCAAATCAACAAGCGACGCGAGAACTCTTCCGCAAATAAATCAGAGTACTTTTAACACCAACAATAATTCAAAAAGATTTGTCAATTGTCTTTACGAAAGAACTAAAGAAAGAAACGAAATGCTAGATCGGAAAAGACTCTGTACGAAGAGGAACTGAAAGAAATATAAGGGTTTTAGCTGCGCTAACCTAAATCGAATCAAAACATCAAGAATGTTCCAGAATGTTCACGGTTTAATTCAAACTGGAAAAATAACAATTTTACACTGCTTCATATACATTTACTAAACTAAGTATTCATCTTCCGTACTTAACATTATCCAATATTACTCGTTATCAGTTGAACCATGGGAATTCACCGAATTATAATGTTTATCTACACATCAAACAATTAAAAGATGAGAAAAACAGCGTACGGACAAACAACGTGGCATTAGGAAAATAATGTTGAATTATTACTTTAATATTGTCCCTATAAACATTTAAAACTAGGCACATTTTTCTACTCATCTTCGTTCATTAATCACAATTATCCCATTAACAATCTAAACTACATAATTAAAAGTGATAAAATCAATTGACCAACAAGCAGCACTTGATATTTTTAATTAATTTGGGTAAACAACTTGATTAAGAAATTACGATGTTCGTCTGCGATAGACGTGGATGTTCTTGTGACGGGAAGTCGATATTTAATAGGAGTACAATTTGTGGTTAAATACACAAGATAATTGCAAAATATTTTAGTAATTTTACCAAGATGACTTCTAGACGTCATGCAACAGCGCTATGCCTTTTTATTTAGAAGTTAAACATACGAGAGCAGCAAGGAAAGTTAATCCGTCCAAATAGTAGTTGGCATCTGCAAAATAGGCATGTTACGAATGTAATGGCCTCTTCATTAGGTGAAGATCTCTGTCCTCCAAACGAAACTTTCAACTTAACAAACGGAAAAAAGTCGTCGGGCGCCAAATCTGGTGAATAGTTCTATTAATCCGAACCCCAATTCGTGATTTTTTTTACCGTGGCGACCGCTGAAAGGTAGTTTTTCCGCAATTTCTGCTTTCAGCTTGCCAAGTAATGATGTGCTCCAGTTATTCCTTTTCCTTTTTCAAAGATAGTCAACTAATACAATTCCTTAACTATCCCAAAAAACAGTTGCCATCACTTTCCCAGCCGCTGGAACGGTCTTCACCTTCCATTGGAGCCCTTCGTAGTCCACTATTTCGACTTGCATTGATTGCAGGAGCATACTGACGTATCAAAGTTTCATCCACAGCCTTATTTTACTTCAACTGCTTGAACAGGGTTGAAGCTTGAAGTTTTTGGTCTTCAGCGAACAAGCGCGGCACCGGCAACGTGCGGTTAGCTTAAATCTTCAGTCGATATATGACAAGCACGCTCTTTCGAGATGTTCACAGCCTCTGCTATTTCCCCAACCTTAATCTGAGGGTCGTTTAGCACCATTTGGAGAATTATTGAATCAGAATATTTTTGACGAGCAACGTCGACTTCATGTTGAAGCCAAACTTTGACATTGACCATAATACCTTTATACAAGAAAGAAATTTATACAAAGCAAAATGTTGAGAAATATAGGAGATTTGTGTTATCTGGTTTAATTTGATTCCTTAAATGTTTTTCTATCTCTGACCCTAAACTGAGGGAATTAAATCAACTGAAATAAGCGCAGAAAATACATGTTACTTTACTACTAAAAAAAACGAAGTAAACGCTTACGTAGCACATTTATCGTATATACGATAGGATTTTCAAAGATAACACGCAATTATTTTCTTAAATAACTCTAAAAACAATAAAAATTCGTCCGGTCGTACGGATAAAGTGAATAATCGGCGATTCTCGGTGGACAAGACTCATTAACATGGTGCTTTACAGCCCGCTTTAAAGGTGCATAACAAGGGTAGAACGGGGTCGCCGTCGCCGTAAAGCAATCTTGGTTAATGGGGTGAGAGAATACTGTCTGGTGAAGCGGTAAAGACGGTGGTTGCATGTAGGTATATGGTGTATAAAGCAACCTAATATCAACACCAGATGGCTCTACAGTCGGCATCAGGTTGGCCGCCGATCAGATTATGGTGAATCGGTCCAATGGGTCGAGTTCGAACTAAACGCTGGCATGTGCACCATGGACCCATACCTACACTCACGTTCATAAGTTCGTTTGTGCTAGTGGAATTAATATAAAGTAAGAACAAGTATTTCTTTTTAGGACGTAAACTTATATTTTCCAAAGAGCTATGCTGCCATCTCCAACTTTTTCTATTAGAACCTGTTTAGGAAACCTTTTCTAACAATAGCAAAGTAGGTACAACGTATGCCCTCAATTAAAATACTGATGTTATGCAAAAAATGCAAACTTTTCTTTGTAGACCTAATTGCTATTATTTTGGTATTATTTGTTTCCTAATCCAAATAGCTTGTTTTAAACATCAAACCTCGCGATTCTTAGCTTTTACGATGCTTTAGTAAAAGCAAATATAATTTTATTGCGACCAGCTAAGGTTTTCTCAACGACGATTCAATCAATCGCCTTCTTCTCCGATATCGACGTTGTCCACGCTCCTTTTTTATAACCTTGAGTCGAATCTGTCTGGTATCTCTTATCGAGTATACTAGGTTTTTCTACGTACGGTTGGTACATCTGCTTTCTTAATAAAACGCGAGATTCCTAGTTTATGAATCGGTCAGCGTTTATTGGCTGTCAGTGACTGATAGTATAACCGCAGGGTTTCGTTTTTTATTGCACCATCATATCGGATGTCTAGTTTTATTGGGAAGACGAGATAGATATAATACAAATATGAGGAGCAAGTGAAAAATTACTTAGTAGAAATGTTGTCCTTGGAATTTATTAAAAATAGAAGGAAGGAAATACTTGGAAGAGATCTCAATAAATATTCTAAATTTATTCGTCTTCTTACAATCTTCTCGCCAGGGCGAAGTAAGAATTTTAAAAGTAGGTAGTCAGCACCGTTGCAAAAGTATGCTAGAAAAGTCCTTCGATGACCTTCTCAATTATGAGATTTATTTTCAACACGAAGCTTGTCTGGCGCATTATTCTCAAATTGTTGTGAATTGGTACCATTTAGCCAATTCACAACAATTTTGTAATCGGTAGATAGCTCCAATTTTATAGCTCTCAAAGAACCCAGACTTAATAATTGAAGATTATTAATTGTGGACACGTTTAAAATAAGCAATGTATGAAACTCACCCCATGTTAAAAAAATAGCGTTAAGAGATCCGCCTTAATTATTGAGGAAATCCACAAACGCTGTAGATAGCTGCGTCGAAGGGGTGAATTATGTAGCGACATAGGTGGGGGGTTAATCAAATATGTAATTTAATATATTCTTATTGATACTTTCTGCATATGCAGACGTTGTCCGCTGTTATTACCAACATTTCCATTGCAGATTTGCCTCTTTAAATTAAAAAAAAAAATCCTCCTTTAAAATTACCTCTGAAAAATCAAAAATTAATATCTCTGATATTGCTCCACGTATTACACACTGTCCAAACATATAACAGCCTAGGGAATTACGAGTACACTTATGAACGCCGGTGTATATGTACTAGTACCTCATGTTGGACTTCGTCTCAATTGATACAAGTTGAACGGGGTCAAGCTGGGCCAATGGTGGCGGCGGTGCTGCGTTCTCCCGATCCCCATCTGTGGTGCGCGCGGTCAGGTGGTCCCTTGCGGCCCTTGTCGTCTAGTAAGCGTTGCATTTTTCATCGGCTCACTTGAATTAGACGTAATAATACGCGAAAATCGTCAAAGCATTGAAAACGATATCGCCGCCATTGAGATTTAGACCGGATTCCGGTCTTTTTGGAGCTACTAATCATTTTCGAATAATGCGAATCGAACGTAAAACGAATCGAAAATCAAGAGCGAGCGGGTGCTCGAACCGAAAACAAAGAGGAAACGAATTCTATTCGATTACGAAGAATTAATCGCGCGATAGAGTTAGGATCGTAATTCCGATCAATTTAGGGGAAGTTAATGTATTTTTTTTTACTTGTGGAATATGTCACGTGAGAATGAAGATGTAAAAGAGCGGAAATAGATTCAATTTTAGCAAATAGTTAAGTTACCTTAATACTATTAACTGTGTAATCTGGGACTACCGCTATCTTTTAATACGTTCGTTGATTGTATAGTTGCACGCATCTATTTTTAGAAACACATGTTTCTGGGGAGTTTACATTCGCTGAGTGATTGAGCGTATAGTGTGCACTGGATGTGGATATTATAAAATGCAGCTGTATATATTGCACCAGACGTTGTAATAATGCATTTACACTACACAGCTCCATTAAAGCAATATTCCAAACAAATCTCACGTTCTGCTTAGCAGGGCTACAAAAATAATAAGTTCGAATCCGTACGATAGAAAACCAAGGGGAGATAAAATTACAACTTCCCAGAGGATCCCAACACAATGCTTATTTGGGTATTACGATATGTCCGGATTCCACACCATTAAAAACCGAATATACACAAGGGTCAGGGACATGTATAGAAACTCTTGTCCATACAAAAGAAGAATTTTCCAATAATTCCTGTTTTTATGATCCCGGCTATTATATTTCTACGTGACGTAGATGGGGAATTGAGATTCCTCTCGTCTATCATTTTCTTTTCGTTCTCCACCTTGCCCCGCGTGTCATCTCGCCCGTCTCTCATCCCCGTCCATTTTCTTCCGTGTATACGAGAAGATTGGAAAATGGAAAACGAATAGAGACAGTTATGGATTTATAGCCCTTCAAGTTTCGTCGAGATTTTATAAAAACTACATCAAAGTATATAATGCTATGTTGTCGGTTGTCGGTGTGCGCGTCTGCGTTTGTGTTAGCATTATTTTTGCTTCGGCAATTTCTGATGCTTGAAATAGGTACCTCGTTGCCGGAGATAGGGATTCGTTTCTGTATCGTGATGCATTGCATACAAGTTTTTGGAGATACGCCATCTTAAATTAGTTTAAAATTGTTTGGATTTCCAATTTTGATGTATGGTTCTTCGTTGCCGTTGCAGATGGATATTGATCTATGCAGATACGCTGGATGCGAATATACAAATAGGGAAGTCAGAGAGTTTTTCGATAATCATATATACAGTGTATGAATTTAAGCGTGCCTTGATCTTCTAAGAATATTTGCAAATTAGATTGAAGTGAGATTATGCACCACGCAAGTCTGAAGCAGGTGTTTCGAGGATGCGTATTAACCGTAGAACTAAAGAAAAACCTTTCCCCTCTTTACCTGCATTGGGTGGCCCAAAAAGAGCTCAACATCTATATCTACTGGAAGAACATTGAGCACCCCAATCCAAATAATAAAAAAGCAAAGTTAAACAAAAGAAACGCAATAGGAAAAGTAATTTCATTTTACAGATTGCCGCTTATCATGTGAAGACAAGCAAGAATGCAGTTTCATTTCAGCTC
>LR737406.1:2398195-2522963 GCA_902655005.2 Marronus borbonicus | reverse complement strand
GAAGACAAGCAAGAATGCAGTTTCATTTCAGCTCATTTCCAGTTTGCTTGTATGCATAAAATTAGGGGACGGCCAACGCTGCATTATCTGCTCCATAAAACATGTGTAATCCATTTGCTTAATTTATGTTTATGTCCGTAAATAAATAGAAAATTAACATATAACATAATGTATCGTGGACATACAATTATTTTTAGAACCAGAAACACTTCATCCTAATTATTTAAGCGATAACTTTCCTAATCGCGTAATCATCTCGGCATGACTCACGCGTAGTCATAAATAAGAAAACAGAAGGGAGACAAATATTAAATTATAATTGAGGAACGTATTAAAAACGAAAAGACCAAAACAGAAGGCAACCGAAAAAGAGAGACGATAGTATCGGATAGACATAAAAATATAACGGGCTGGACTTTAATATTTCCACCGTAAAATCTTTACGACCATTTCAGGCCTTTAGTTTTAAAATTGTTTATTTATTGTAAGTTTTAATTAAAATCATGTCATTATTGAACATTGTAACGATCCTCCAAAACAGTTTATTCACGTTTTTATAACTGCTTCCTCAGGAGGAAAGCGTCCGTTTTTTAAATTTTAATATGGGCGATAAAATTTTGATGTGCTTAGAGATCTTGTAGGTATTTTGATCTTTTTAGATATGTATGTTGTACGTGTGTTCAACTTAACACATACGTATTGCATTAATTGCATCTAAAGAAATCTTTTCAGTCGCTTACTAGATTATAGTTTAGATTTTTTTAGCAAAAGAATCATATAGCATAGATAGTCTTTTAATTTAGAAATGATCTTTTACGTATCGCTAATTAAATCATCATATATCTAATACAAAGATCGTTAACGTTCATGATTGGCAACAATAACTTTTCTATAGATCAATAATACTCGCTTCATATTTAAATTTGTGAACAATACTTGATTTATTTTATTTTAGATTGAATTAATCAGTTATTTGTTGTATATGTTACTATTTTTGCTTTGTTGTAGTCCGTCGTAGGCACGATTGGGCTTTTTCTATTATTTAGCGTGGCCACGGTCCTAACCAAACTTATAAACTCCCTATTTATAAAAAGTTTTGCGTATATCCTTTATTTAACGCCACAAACAAAAACCTATTGGTAATAAATTAGGTTAATGAGCTGGCGAAAGGTGGTATTACTTCAAAAATTGGTGTTGAAGGAAGATCATAATTAATCTTCAATGAAATTAGTGAAATATGTAACATTCAGTCACAGCCTGTTCTCTAACAATATGACAAAATCAGGTAAAGCAATTCGAACTTTAGTCACACTTTTGAAGGTCGATTAATGTGCTCTTATTTAATGTTACATAAAAAAAAAAGATAAAAGTGGTTTTGATAAGCTTTATTATATATAATTCCGACACTTATCAACTTCACACTGTGATATGTATTACATATAGTACATAGCATAGAAGGCCAGGGAGTGCCGATATGTAACGAAGCAGCTCTGTATTCCCCCCAACCTGCCGCAGTTGAACACCACTGGAAGGCAAGCAAGAATGTTGCCGCTACTGATTACAATAAGCCATTTGCAATGACTCCATTGGATCGCCCATAGCACAATTAAACACCGCTACAGTCATTTTGCTCGCTTTCAAAGAAAATAAGAGATCTCTTTCGTTCTGTATCTTCTAAAATCGGTTTTAATTATTACCAATTCTATTGTACTTCACTCACAGCAAATTATCACATAGCTACTAAGTAACAGTGATTTTCTACAACATTTCCTTTGAAAGTTGAGTGTAGGCTTTCACGACCGTAATCCATCGTAGAAATGCCCTTTGGGTGATGCCGCGTAGTTAAAATTTTACTTGGACGTTCCGCTGATCATGCTGTCAGCTTCTTCAGAAGATTTCTAAAGACTGCCTTTAGAAATCTTCAAGTAAAATTTTAACTACGCGACATTACCCGAAAGACATTTATACTATTTCCTTTGAAAGTACATTCTTTCCGAGTCAACCTTCGATAAAGAATAAAAAGAATGGCGGATGGATGGCAAATTTGGTAAAATTTTAAACAAAGCCAAGTATTTTGGAAAAATAAATTCAATAATTGCATGCTTAATTGTATATTACATATCTGGCCCAATTATACGAAACAAAAATATATTTTTAAGTTATTCCCAATTAAAATAGAAGCAAACTTACCGCAAAATGAAGTTGTTTCAACACAGTAAATCCTACAGTAGCAGAGAAGCCATATAAAGTTGAATAATGGAAAGGAAAATTCCACAGTTCCGATATGTTTATTGATGGCTGCCACTTTTCACAAATTACTGCGTAATTATTTCTATTTGCGGAGCGGCCTACTTACCAATTTATATTTTTTTACCAATTTATATTAAATAATTTAAAATTATTGTGCTTATTCGATTAAAAACAAGCCAAATAATCACCCGGTTTCACTTTCAGTGATATTCTAGAATTTCCTACGATATTCCCCAATAACTAAACATATTCGAATAACTAGGAAAATGACTAGTTTTTAAGCTTTAAAATTATTTACAATTCTACGTCGTACAATATCAATAATATCGAGTCCTTATATTATAGAACGTATGTAATTAATCTTATTTCTAAAGGATATTGCTTATTTACTTAATTTTACTTAATTTATTAAAGAAATTGATGGCAAATACCAATAATTACAGTTCATTTTGAAACACACTATACATATCATTTTTTTTTTGTATAATTATTTCTAGAAATTCGATAATATACACAGCTTTTAATAGGCGCAAACTCTGTATTCAGTTTTCTATTTCTAGAACTTACATAAAGGTATCTTCATTAAAAATCGCACGATTACCATAAGAAAAACGTTATGTTAACGTTAACAAACTATTACAAAGGTATGCGAATATTTAGTATGGGAACCGTCAAGCATTATTCAAATCAGGAAGAAATAAACAATATACAATTTTACGTTTTCCATGGTGTGTTTTTTTTTTCTTCAACGGCCGAACGAGATAAATGCAATAACACAAAGTATACAAGACATTCGGAGAAGCGGCCATAGACATTATATAAACCCGTTTCCGAACTATTTATAAAGAATAAAAGGTAATAAAAGCAGTTTAAAAACGAGGAACGACACGAGAAAAAAAGATAGAAACTTAAAACTGGTTATAATAGCCGATTTTACCAACAGACTTTCAGACAAGAACAAGGCAACCTTAACAGAAACTGGATATTTCAATAAGGGTGAATTTTCACGTTCTTTTTGTGTTCTGTTCTTTGCGTTGTGAAGATATTTGAAATATTTCGGCGCTTCGTAACGTACGATATTTAGAAACAGATGATTATTTTCCCTGATTTCAGAATGCCCGTGATGTCTTTTTCGACGATAAATAATTGCAAGAACAAAGCAAAATAATTAATTACATCCTGTTAATTTCAAACAGGTCTTCCAGAAATTGTATGTGTGCTATTCTCAGTATCATATCATTTTAAAAGGCAATTTTATCAAGATTCCGTATTAAAAAGTGCCCCAAATACCCATTTTTCATTTAAGTAACCTTATCAGAGAAGATCAGAACTGTTGGCATCCAGATTCAAAGAGAAAAACTTACTCTCTGCGGACACAAAATTACTCGAGAAGAAGAACTGCTTCTGCTCTTTTGCTCAGAAAACGATAATGTATTTTGTAACGGTATTGGTGGTCTCTTAACGAATGGATCTCAAACTATCAACGCTATGAATGACCGTTGCGAAACGAAATATCATAATCACAGCTTTAGTTACAAAAGAAAAACAATGTAACAAAAACAATGGTTCCTGCTTTTGTTGCATATCAAGAAAATTTCCCAGTTTGAGCAAGGAGAAACTTTTAAGATATAATAAATAAAGCAGTACCTCAAATGAAGGCAATTAAACGTAAGCTAAAGATTTAGTTGAGAAGTTATTCACGATTGGGTATTATCGGATTTATGTGGTGGCCACTCGATAAACAGTATACGAACATCATTCAGATAACCCAGTGTGTCTTTAGTCACGTGAATTCGGGCATTGTCTCATCCTAACGTTCAACTACAACGTTCTCGAGATAGAAATTTGCATTTATCAATCTCTAAGTTGGTATGCGTTGAAAGGGTTCAACTATAATAATATCCTTGAGCATATATCGATTTGTAGTTGTTTTCGAAATTAAACATTTTATTACGATATGGATTCGAGTGGCTCTATAAAGATAATAAACAATTCAATTTGAGCAATGTATTAAAATGATTTATTGATGTATTTAACCCTGGCTAAAACATTAACAATAAGTAACGATATCCAGATTTTGGGCACATCAAGGTTAATATGCGGGCCTTATCTTAATTGGGCCCTATAAAATTTTACTCCATATTCAAAAGATTACATTATTTTTATCAACGAATAAACAAAACCATTTTACAGCCGAGGTCAATATTAATGTTGTCATAGCGATAAAAAAAATGTGTATGTTTTTTTTTAAACACTTTTTTACAATAGTAGGTTATCTCTAAACGAGCGTAGAACGTTTTCTAAAAAAATAAAGAATGAAATTAAATAGAAATATATATAAAAGATGCGTGTATAATAAATTTATTATACCTCACGAATAACGTTGTATACGTAAGTATATCTAAATAACCTAATAAAATCTTAAAGATTACGTACTAAATTTTGATAGTTTTATATCCACGTTATTTTTATTTATATCCACCTAATTTATAGGCGATTGCATAAAGTTGGAAATTTATTAATATGACTCAGAAACGGTAATGGAGGATCAAAATTAACTTTACGACAGATGCAGGTTACTAAAATAATATTTAATTTAAGATTTGATTTATACCAGGACCTACATTCGTCATCTGTAATGAAAACGTAATTCATAAATACACAAATCAAAATTCCATTTATACATACATCTTTCCACCTTTTCCGCTTTGTGCGTATATTTATTTATTTTTCCGTGATATCCGTAAGGGCTTTGTATATAATGCAACAGCATCTTTTACGCTTCGAAGTAAACAAAAATAAATAAAACTTTTATCTCTTTATGTATACAAACGCATCTCTCGAGTGGTTTTATGGGCTTAGAGTTGTGAGAAACAGGTATATTCCAGCCTGGCCTATAGACAGACGCAGCGGACAAGTTAAGGCCAACTGTGGAAGGTTGCATTGTAGAAAAATTACCTATTATTCCAGGTATTGTGGGATGAAAATGGATAATGTCTAATTTGTATACAATGCGAAGACGATTTATTGAGCATTCAATTTCGAAATGAACGGGAACGAGCTATAATAAGTTGTTTGGAGGAATTTAATTGAAATTGTAAAACCATGCAATAGTATTTAATGTTTGGAAATTACTTTAACACGATTCACTATCAAATTAAAACCTAATAAAAAAACAGGCGTAGATGTTAGACTTTAACTCTAACAGATACTGATCTATTCAAAACTGTTAACGCGTAACCCTTCACCTTCTGTTCATTGTGATCCCAGGTAGGCAGACAATATGTTGCAGGTTGTGCAGTTAAAAACGGAGCTGCTCGAAGTGGGAGCTAAAAGTAATATAAATTGTTTTGTTTTATTTCTGGATGGATTTTCTTAGCTGGTTTCTATTTTCTAGGTTCATATTCTTAACTAATCCACCATCTCCGATGAAGCTTTTGGGTGTGGCTCGGTGTATACCTGAATCTACTCTTTTAAAGTGCATATATCGGATAGTTGTAACACCTGCTCCTTCCTATTATATTTGTCGAATTTATTATGATGTATTCAATGTGTTATCTTAGTGGATAATGCATGCAAATGATATCTAGGCTCATAGTTGCGTATTAAATTTGTCGACACATATCCCTCAGTCCAGGTTTTAATTATTTATTGTGGTAAATTTACTTTGTCCTAGCATTTGTTGTATGAGAATGTCTCGTTTCTCGAGTTGTTTGTTGTGTACTTCAAGTATGATCTGTGTCGTTATGGAAGCGTAAGTTTTTTCGATGTTCGAATTGGCAACGTTATTCTAGTTACTTGCTTTCATCGAACACTGGATTTGGGAAACAAGTGAAAAGCAACGCGAAATGGACATTTTTGACTAAAATCAATAAAACCAAATGCTTCACTCAAGTATGCTTGAAAACGTATTCATCAACGCAGTACAAGTATTTCTCAAATTTATAAGAAATTTGGAGCAGATTTTGCAAAATCTCCAAGATTGGAGTTCGGAAAACATCTCAGTGAACTAAAAGACTGTAAGTGGAAGATTTAAAAGTTTTCAGCCAATAATTTTACAATATAGCTACTACACACAGAATGGTAGTGCCAACCCCCTAAAGGAGAGCTAATGACCGATTTTCGCATACACCTGAATCCCACCGGCCACGTGGAAATTCATAGCCCGCACGTGTTCGTCATTCGCTGGAAGGAGACCGGCTGATCGCACCGGTTGGGTTCTCCTTCGCTCATGCTCCTCAAGTTCCCTTCTCAATCCCTGATGGGTCTCCGATCCTTTGGAACCTGTCTCTCATCTTGCCCACCAGGGTCAGGACCCACAACTATCGGCACGTTGGAGCCTAGGCTGCCCAAGTCCGACAACTATCGACCCCTATTGGGACCTAGGCCGCCAAGCACTGGCAACTATCGACCAGCGACTGTAAGGTACAATCGGCTCGCCCGTGACATAAGCCTATAACGGGAATGGTCGGACCAAAGCCCTACCCAAATCGTGCTTGCCGAGATGCTCGTTACCCAGAAAACCTGGGATTGCGTCAGAGCACGAGGGCTAGCTCCAGGCCTTAGGGTCTAAGCAAGGAGCTCCAGGCGTTAGCAAGAATCCGAAATTCCCCAACCAGCCAGGATAAACAAAAGAGTGTCTATAAGAAGATGGGGTAATCTAAATACAAGATTCAAACAAAGAAGTAAGAAATACAAGGTTGAAGCTGAAGAACAGTATTTGACATTTTTATTCGATTCATTTTTATTAACCTTAAATTCGTGTTTTATTTTCGCTTGGCTTTTAGGTGTTTAGTAAAAAAAACAAAAGCTTCTTTTCCTTGGATTTATATTATTTTGCAACGTTTGTCCGTAGCATTATCAACTTTTTCTTGCTTTCAGATTACATCAGCTGTAATATTCTTTTCCATACAGAACATTAAAGATTATAAACAAAAAATTATGTCGTTTCCATCGTTAATGTTCCACGTTTGGTTCTTACACTTATACATACTTTTAATTAACTTGTTTGACAAAACTTTTCAAATAAAAGTTAATCAAAGCGGTTTGCAAAGGCAATTAAATTATATAAAAATAAATCACATAACTAACAGCATTTCAAAGGTAAGCTGAAAAAAACTAAAAGAAAGAAAGAGAAA
Source organism: Marronus borbonicus (assembly GCA_902655005.2). Classification (NCBI taxonomy): domain Eukaryota; kingdom Metazoa; phylum Arthropoda; class Insecta; order Coleoptera; family Scarabaeidae; genus Marronus; species Marronus borbonicus. The sequence goes on along the minus strand of LR737406.1, from coordinate 2,515,575 downwards.
GATTACGACAAATACAACATGGATACAAGAAGAAGCTGACAGATATTGCTTGAGAATCTCCACGAAAATGGTGAGAGGAAACGATGCAAAATAAAACAAATCCAAGGAAAATGAGCTTTTGTTCTCTTTACTAAGGACCTAAAAACACAAGGAAAGAAGACCTTGTGCACCTTGTTTGTTTAGCTTCCTGTGTATTTCTTTCAGGAAAGTAAAATTTATTATTATTATGAACTTTCCAGGCTCTGCATAGAAGAAAGACTTGATTTTAAAATTGTAAAACTGCAAATGATTTTCTTGTCTAAAATTTATTAAAAAGAAATCTTTAATCGAATCAATAATGGATATTATGAAATTGCACTTTAAAACAAGAAGATATTAGAAATGTAGATGGCGCAATTATGATTGTGAATTTATCAATGAAGTAATATAAATTGAAATATCAGATCAGTCAATGGCGAACGAGTAACATGTAATCAATAACGACCTTGACGCTAATATATTTTCAAAATCAGCTTTTTTAAACTAGAGGTCAGTTAGATCTGACCTCAGAAAGTCAAGATATTTATAAATAGGTCACAACGCGTTTTCCTCATTGACGCAAAATATTCTTCACACATAAAGAGCTTGAATAATCGTTTCTTCAATGAAAACATTAAATTATTAAATATTAAATTGTGATCGCTGTTCGCTGGATCTCGACCAGGACGATTTTTTTTTGATTGTTTATTTGCATTTATTGAAAACAAAAAAATACGGTGATAATTTGTTCTTCTGTAAATTAACCACCCTCCCTTCCATAGGCTAGTAATCATCTCGATTGGCGACGATCTGCCATTAAAATCTTACAAGAATCGCCTTCGTAATCAAAAAAAATCATAAATTGTCAAAGATAAACACGAAAGTTTTTTCCTTGGTGTTCTTTTTCTTTTTTCCGACACGAAATTTAATTAAAAACTTCCAACATCAAAACGAAGAGAAGGACGAAAGAAAATGGAAACAAAGAACCAAGTGAGGCTGTAAAAAACAAGTAAAAGAAACTATAATTTTTCTTTATAAAAATAATTAATAACCCAACTTTTTCCTCTTTTATGACTAAAACGCTCGTACATCGGATGATGGTCCGATCCGTTCCTCCCCCTTCGTCCCGTCACGTACACCATATTTGCCGTCTCTCTCCATCTCTGGCAAATTGGTCGAGTTTAGCGAAGTTTAGATTGATGTTATGAGTAAAGTTTCCCCAGCAAGACTTTTTAACTATTTGGCAATTTACATTAAGTGCTTTCGGAATTGCTGTGCTGCTGGTGGTTCCCTCCTCCCACTATTTTGATGGACTAGCATGCAGTTAGCGAGATGAAGAAAGAGGAAGTGATATGTTATGCATATTGCTTTTGGGATCGTATCGAGTAATTGTATCATAAAGGGCTTCGCATGAAATTTTCCATTAAAATCGGAACGAGACTCAAAAACTTAATTAATTTTGCTTTTAGTGGGTTACAGTCTGATGCATTCAAAGATTGCTCTTATGTAAAAGGATGGCACTTAGATGTCGTTAGATTTATGTTAAAAGTTATCTTGGATAATAAGTTGGTACGAGACAACATATTTTTCATAAATCCATACTATAGACCTTCCTGTGGCATTTATTCGTCAAGGTATGGAAAGCTATAAGTACCTATTCAATATGTGGATCCCTCGATGATAGTCTATTAAATTCTTTGTTATAGAAGTTACACCTGCTCAGTAGGCGTGGCCATTTTGATGAAGACGTATAATAATATAACTCGTGTAAATCAATAAAGGTAAACATTGACTTTTATGTGAAGCCGTAATACGTTCTATTTTAAACTATTATTCCCGTTTAGCAGGTTCTATGAATAAAACTGACCTTTTGAAAAGTTTCAATGTACCTGCGTACATATTTTTAAGCAGCATTGATAAATTTAGTAAACACGAGCATAATAAATAAATTTTTAGCAGGGGAAGCTTTTACAACAAACGATACGCTGATTTGCTTTGGGAATTTGCCACTTCGGTTATAATTTTCGTACTTTATACACGAAATTTGAAAACATCAAACGCTAGCCGCACAGTTCCCGTAAAAATGGGTAGGAATGGGTGGAACATCTTTTTTATGGGAACAAAATTCGATTCGATTGTTGTTAATTGCTGCTATCATCTTGGTTCACTAACATTTTGGGTATTTATTATATCCGTATGTGCAAGTCACAACATTGTTATTTTTCTAATAAGCTGCAACAAGTGTACGTAACATTCAATAAAACCGTATAATGGATTAAGTTTGTAATATACGACGAATATAAAAACGTCAAACGTTATCTTGAAATGATTATTGGGTTGGCATTGCACAAAGTTAATCTAAGATAAAATTTACAATTTCATTCATAAATTATAAGTTATTGCCAATAAACTTTTCCAGAAAATCTTACATATTATAAAGATAATAATCTGGAAACGTATTAAAATTGTTGCTGCTTTTGATGTAACCAATTTAAACGCCAACACAAGTATACAAATGTTATTACAGGTCTCTACGAAATGCTTTTATGGCCCGTTTAATTGCCTACGTAACGAAAAAAAAAGACAACTTAATTGCTTAGGAATTGCAAGAAAAATTAGTAACAGACACTAAATTAACAACAAATGAATTTCGAGAATTTTCACCGCAGCTATGCGAAACAATTAGGTTACGTAAGATTTTTGAGTTTCTGCCTCGTTGAGTTGTCTATTTTTTTTTCCTTTTCATTATTTATATTAAAAAAATTCTTTACTTTTTCCAGATCCAATTTAAATACTTAAACAGTTTATTAAATCGTACGTAGAATATTTTTCTTTGTTGGGTACCCGTTTCAAATACACAAAAGTAAAGTTTAGATTTGAAATGAAGTTATGAAAGTCTGGTGTAAACATTAGAAACCGTTATAGATATTTGACGATATAGAAATAGGTTCTTTTTTTTTTTACATCGAAGCAAGCTGGAAATATAATAAGGATTTTTTGGAGAACCTTAAGAGAGGAACCAACCCACATATGTTCTGCCATCAACACCACGCGATCTAGTATTTACATTCAAGTAATGGTGGAAATGAAATATAAATCATGGCGCTCGGAGGCATATATACAGAAATATGTTTTTAATTACTAACATCGTTTTAAGATCTATCGGGACCATCTGTGGTAATTTCTTGCGTGTTTGTTTTATGTGGCAGTAATTATGCTCCGCATATTCAACGTTACACTAATAATGGATTCTAATATGTTACACGCATAAGAAGAAGACGATATCGAGATGCACGTGTTAAATCGTGTCGCTGACAAGATGATAATGGTGGAAGAGTATTTTTGTTGACAGAAACGGCTGCGATGGTAAGCAGGTATACTAAAATAAAATACCACGCATAAGTGCTAGGAGCTAATGCTTATAAATAAACTTGAGATCGATGGTCATTGTCCAATCCTATTTCTAATGTCTGTGAAAGCTCTTTGCTGCGGAAACTACGCGTTTTCTTATTCTGTAATGATTGTGCACGTGTTATATTTTCAATTAAAATTTATTTATGTTTTTAATTGATATCGTAAGTAACACAATTTTGCTCAAGTTAAATATAAATATTACAAGAACTTTTATTTTAAAATACAATCAACAGCGGTTTGCTAGGGACGCCCCTGACAATTTTTTTTTATTTATACCTTTCCTTAGATCTTTAATCTATATCCTTCGGAGACCGGATTTCGGAAAATTGATAAATTCGAAATTCTTTTTGTATATTGTGGATGGAAGTTGGCATCTGCACACCATTTAATTTTTCGACATTTACTGAATTGTTTTTTGGAAAAAAATACTTTTTTACATTTCGGATTTGAGCACTTTATAGAGTTTTAACTCTAGAATTGGAAGATGTTGTCTCCTTGTCATATTAGCATTATTGTTGTTAGGAAGGGTTGGAGTTGAGTGCAGATTTAATAGAAGTAAAAGTATACATTTTCTTGGGTTTTTTTCTTTTGGTGTGAACTATTCGTGTGCTAATGTTATTATTGTTGTCCTCTTTGTCTTTTGACTTTGAAAGAATTCTGCGATTTTGAGCTTGGATTTGAAACCTCGCATTATGTCTTTGCGCCTATTCCCAAATTTTTTGCGATCAATTCGATACAAAATCAAAGAAATTGCTATCGCCAAATCAAGAAAATTGAAAATTGTATTTATAGTCCATTTGTTGGCGATTACAGTGATCAATAATTTGCCATAAGACTTATCAACTGAGATTAAGAGATGATTCGTTTTGACTATAGCATTTTCACTAAACACGTGTACATTAAAATGGACACTCGGTCTCATGACACTATCATCTTTATTCTGTAATATTTCAATTTAGTTTTATTTTATTTATTTATTTTTTTTAAATTTCAGATACTATCTAATCTAACTATTTTATCAAAAATATCTATGCTTAGTTTGCTTAATAAGATGCATATACATTCGGTCACCGGTTGAGAATGAGGATCCCACGCATCCTCGAAACGGCTGTCCCGGATTAATTAATTTATTAAACTCGTGTGGTGCGGAGTGTGCTGATACTTTTGCGTTGTTTGCCATACTACGCCACAGTCCTTGCTATCATTATTTATTATATTCAATTTTAGTTGAGCGAATTTGGCAAATATTTGTTGTAACCTGTTCACCTGCAATGCTATTTTGGGATAATTTATGGAAAAATATTTATAGCACAATGTAGCAACATAGCTATTATTTCTGGATTGAACAGCAAAAAATTGAAGATTTATTTCTAATTCCCTAATCTCCATAATTAAATCAAAACACATGTACTCGGACATTTTCTTTATCAAGCGCACGTCATCCTTCTAAAATGTATGCATTACTAAGAACGTATTGAAAAAATTCAGGTTGGTTTGATATAATGAGTTAAGAATTTAAAATTAAAATGTGAATGAGTAAATTGTGAATTTAAAATACCCATTATTTTCGCAACGAGGCTACATTTTATAACTTTGTATGTTATTTCCCCGCAAGTAAATGAAGTAGGTCACAGGTTGAACATTACGAAAGCTGTTTTCCATGCCTCATTTACATTATTATGAATTGGTTATTTTTTGCCATTTGTTATGAGTAGCAATAATTTCTTTTTGAAACTTACGTCATCAATTTTAAAATTTTTAATTGTATTTTAGAAATATTTTAAGAAAGAAAATTCTTTATCACGTCTCACCCATGCGATGGATAGTACTTCATCCAAAAATCACTATTTCCTCACAGAATATAGTACCCTAAAAATTTTGCACCTTTAAACACTGTAATTTATAAAATCAGTAAAATAACACTTCAAAGATTTTGAAATGCGAATTTCGTAAAAAATATTACTACGCATTTTCTTTCCGAAACATAGTGTTTTTCTTTGTCACTAAAAATGTTGGGGTAAGGCAAAAACTTTTAGGAAAAAAGTCCATACCTTGTACAAATACTGATCAAACATTCTGCAAACGTCTACATCGTTTCCAACGCAGTAGGTTGCCTCCATATTCTCACCACAAAATCCGTTGAGAGTGTTGATGGATGCCACGATAGGCCTTAAATGTTCCAGGTTGTTAGTTTGGTAGTCCAGGGTCACAACAGGAAAAAAAGAAAAAAATTCAAAAAAGTTTCCGTCGGCGACGAAAATGAGTGTCACTAGAAGAGAACTTGATCCCTTTTTTTGATCGAACAAGTTCAACCAATCAAAGTAATCTGTTAACAACGCACACTGTTCCTTCTTATATTAAATTCCCTTTTCGTAATATGTTCAATAAGACAAACAAAACTGTTTTAATTAATGCGTAAACACATCAGTCACTTGTTTAAAGAAGAATGCAGGAAACGGAAATGTTTTAAGTATGTTTTCTTTATACGCCGAGAAAAATAACACACAGTTCCTTCTTGTTCTTCGAAAAAAATTCCTCTTTAATCGTATAGAAAACTCGAAAAGATTGGATCCTCTTCGTGGATCTTCTATCTTGTTCTTCTGACGCTTTTTTTATTATTGTTGTTTTTTTTATTCGATTGTTATTCAATAAACGATTCCGGTACAATCCCGGCGCGTGTTCACGATAAACATGTTTCCGGACTTTTGCGGGACGTGTTAACGGAGCTCCGGCGTACGACGAAATAGCGCGATCGGAGGTATGACCCCTCCCGACGTCGGTAGAGAGCGCCCGCGACCCCCCTCTCCCTAGCGGCGCGATCTCCTTTCCGCGCGCCCGCCTGCGCGCACCCGTACCGAAATCGGAACGGTCCCGCGCCGATTTAAATCTCAAAAATCCATGAAAAACGAATAAATAATACACCCGCCGCGTCGCCCGTTCCCTCCAGGCCACCATCGCGGATTCCGTGGGGCTCTTCCCCGCCGAACCCCTTCGTTCTTCCTCTCTCTTTCGCGCTCCTTCTCCCGCGACCCCCCTCGCGCCGCCGGTTAGGTACCGTCCTCCTCCTGCGACGACGTCCTCGTTCCTCCTGGTGCTGCTGCTGCCTCCTATTTAAGTTATATACGATGTAATCATATTGCCGTTCGGGCTTGTTTTATGCCCGGGGTGTATTACACACAGAAATGGAATAATAAAAGTTTTCAAATTAAACGGATAGGCTTTCTTTTAATCGTTTGAGATGATTTTTTTTTTCTTTTGCTCGATCTTTTTTTTATTTATTCCCTTGCATTATCTTGCGTTTTCTATAAATAGTATTTAGAGTGCATTTAAACAACTTTCATCATATTCATTTTAATCTCCATCTGTAACAATTTGTAATTTTCCATAATTACGATTATAAAGCCATTTATTTTGCCATTGCAGTGTTTTAATGCCTGGCGTACTTAATCGTTATTGACAATTTAATCCCACGCGTTAATTAATCAATAACATCCATCGTATCGTTGATTTAATCCTTACAAGACTATTGACAACTACTAAGGCAAATTTTTTAGCAGTGTACCAGGTGTGTCGGTAATTCTTTTCCGGTTTTTTCGCTAAAGAAAACACGTTACTTAGAATGGATAGTTAAAATTTATTTATTCAAAGTATTGGCCATTTGATTCTATACATTTTGTCCATCTCTCAGGCAATTTATGAATGCCATTCCAAAAGAACAGTTCCTCCTTTGAGCTAAACCATTCATCGAGCCATTTTTTAACTTCTTCGAAATCGGCGAAGTGCTGCTCTGCAAGCGCGTGCCCCATCGATGCGAAAAGGTGGTAGTCGGATGGAGCCAGGTCTGGAGAGTACGGCGGGTGCGATAAAACTTCCCATCCAAGTGATTTCAACATTTCTTTGACTGGTTTTGCTGTATGAGACGGCGCGTTGTCATGTTGCAAAATCACTTTATCATGTCTTTCAGCGTATTGTGGACGTTTTTCGATCAATGCACAGTTCAAATTGATCATTTGTTGTCGGTAGCGATCACTATTAACTGTTTCTCCCGGTTTCAACAGTTCATAATATACGACACCAATCTGGTCCCACCAGACACAGAGCATGGTCTTGCGACCAAAGCGATTTGGCCTTGCAGTCGATGGGCCAGCTTCGCCAGGTGATAACCATGATTTTTTTTCGCTTGGGATTTTCGAAATAAATCCATTTTTCATCACCCGTTACTATTCGATGCAGAAATGACTTCCTTTCATACCTTTGAAGCAGAATTTCACTAACGATTTTTCGATTTTCCATTTGTCTGTCATTCAATTCATGTGGCACCCATCTCCCCATCTTTTGGATCTTTCCCATAGCTTGTAATCGTTCACAAATTGCTACTCGGCCCACATTCAACTTTTCTGCTAATTGTTTTTGAGTTTGTGTTGAGTCTTCATCCAATAGCTCCTGCAATTCCGCGTCTTCAAACGTTTTCGGCCTACCAGGACGTTCTTTATCTTGAACGTTGAAATCACCACATTTGAATTGTCGAAACCACGTTTCACATGTTCTTATGGTTGGAGCATGCTCACCGTAAGTCTCTACTAGCAAACGATGACTTTCAGCGGCTTTTTTCTTTTGATGAAACAAGAAAAGTAATGCGTGCCGCAAATGCACGTTTTCAGGCACAAAACTCGACATTTTCAAAAAATTATAAATCTATAACGCTGTTATTTTGGCGGAACGTAACTTGTGTAGTTTTAAGGTTAATGTCAGTAGAATAAAATTACATATGTATCAAATCATAACATTTCATACTTATGGCCAGTGACATCTGCCGGAAAAACCGGAAAGGAATTACCGACACACCTGGTATATGTGTATATTCTAAGATTAAAGAAGTCTAATTAGCACAACATTTCCGTCTTTTATAGCGGCTTGGAGACAAACAGAAGACCAACCATGATTTTTATATATCTTGCAATCAAATGTTCTTTAACCGATCGTCGATTTATTATAGATTTTCATAAAAAATCCATTTAATTACTACAAATAACATACAACAGATGAAGCTAAAAAAAAATGACATGTTAATCTTTTTTTTTTCGTGGGGCATTAAAAAACGGGGATTTTTTGAAGGTGAATGGTATTGATGTCATTACAAAGATGTCCAACTCTTACTAACCATGATATAATAATAAAAACCTTTGCACTGGGATTCCCTTCGCTTTCCTAAAGGATGTGCATCCAGGGGACAGTCCCACCACTATCCTAAAGTCTCCGCGAACACTCATGTCAGAAGCACAAAAATTGTTGCTTTTTTTCTTTCAGCCTTGGTAGAAAAATGTCATATAATCGAAAGTATGTACACAAAAAAAATAATAAAAAGGTACCCTGGCGTGGTACACGGACGGCTCAAGAATAGGTGTTGGAACAGGACTCCACACCAACATACTTGTGCGTCATAAAGAACCTCAAGATAGGGATACAAGGCGCAACCATAACTATATTCATTAGACCCTACTCATACGACACCTTACTTTGCGATGGGTCCTAAGCCATCAAGGGATCGAAGGCAATGAAAAGGCAGACAAGCTAGCTAGAGAAGCAGCGAATATGCCCTTCATCGGTCCTAACCTCTTCTGTGGCCTATAAGAGAGCCACATAAAACAACTAATTAAAGCATGGGAGGGCAATCAAAAGACATCGTACTGGGAAAATGTTCCAGTGACAAAAAAACAGGCGAAAGCACTCACATCAGAGTCGCCTAAGACAGCAAAAGTAGTGCTATCGTTCAGCAAAGGGAACTGGCTGGATTTCTGACAGGTCATGCAGCCCTAAAATATCACCTATTCAATCTAAGAAAAGCAGAAGATCAAATTTGTCGTCTACGCAAGAAGATCTTTCATTCTATGTAAACATCAGGCAGATACTACTTACCAAGCAGGTTTCTTTCGTCGTATTTACACTGCTATTTATTTAGAAATTTAAAACGTGTCATGTCTGGTCATGGTTTTTTTCTCTCTCCTTTTGTTGCGTTTGCCGTGAATTATTCCATCAATACCATGACGAAGCTAAGCTATCTTAGCATTATATTTTTTCAGTTAATTTCAATCTGTCATGTTTTGGTTGGTTCTAAATTAATCTATGGCATATGTTTGTGGGGTTTGTTCACTGGTGCTGATCAACTTTTTTCTGCTCAAAAGCGGATCATTAGAGTTATTGCTGGAGTATCGGCCAGTTTGTATATTCGCCAATAGAAATTGTAACAATTGCCTTTCGTACTTGCAATTCGCTTTATTCGCAATTTTAAATTAATAAAAGCTGCGTTTAATACCAAATATGAGATCATTTACCTTGCACTAAACGCAACAACAACAACAAGACGGTAAGTTATGTATTACCAATCGTTACAACCCCCGCTCATTATTCCCAGTCTCTATAAATTCAAATTTTAGGCGGGAACTAGACATTATCGCTTAACAAATACTTCCGTTTGGCTTTGTCTTGACGTGTTTTGCACGAAATCCAGAACACATCTAGCCTCACTGTTTTGAGTTTGGTACTGAAAATTTTACAGTAATTATTAAACTTAATAATCCAAAAATATGCTGCTGCAAGATTTTAAGTATTCCAGATAGGCACAAATGGAAATCTGTTTGTATTTTATAGAATTCTGCCTGTTTTCTAATAGGTGATCGATACACCAACACATAAGTAAATGTTTTTAAGAACGTAATCGTTGGAATTAATTGCTAAAGCTTTGGCTGATTTATAATGGAGTTTTCACCTTTATTGTACGTACACACGCAATGTTCACAGCACTTAGTAATACGTAACTCCTTTCCGCTTTTAATACACTTATAAAAAACGTCCGTTAATTATTTGACATCGAGTTGTAGGTTGCTTAAAGCTGTAGGTTAATTGCTGACAACGAGAAGAATGTTGCTTTCCTCAAAATTAAATTGGAAAAAGCTATACTAAAAGACTATTTACATTGAATTGGATGAGACGAAAAAAAAACGAGTAAGAGAACGCATTGTTAAAAGTTCAACGTATACAACTTTAAGAAATACAATCACCAATCACTGGAAGCAAAGCAAAAAAAAAAATTCGCCATTTTCGTTAAAATGTTCTTGGTGGATTAAATTATCACACTTCATAAACATGAAACATGAGACAATTATTATAGAGCAACACCTTTTTGAGCAATCTAAGTACACGATATCTGGGGAAATTTACGTACCTGCAGAGGACTTAACACCTGCCACTTTTCGCAGAATTAATGGGAACTGTAGCTGTCAACTTGAATAACTGTCTTTTAAATAAGTAAAGTGGTTTACAAGCTGGTAATTATCTAAATATGATATCTGCGATACGCGCAATCCGAGATCATTATCTGCTTGTCGAGCTTGAGCGAAATTTGCATATGGAATTATAACGAAAAAAACGTCGATTAGATATAATAAAGTTAAGGAAGTGTTATTAGATTATGAGAGATATAATTTATTGGACCTAACTGTAGATAATATATGGGTTTGTGTTTGTGCTGAAATCGTAATTAATTGGATGGATAATAAGGTGAGTGTTGTTTATGATTTATGATATTTATAGAATTTGGTTCAATTAAAATTAATTTAGGAAAAAAATATGTACAAAAGGATCTAACAAGGCGATGGACAATATAATAACGTTTCTGACTCTGTTCCTGCTGAAGGATCGAGCAAAGCTGTTTATTTCAATACTATAAATTTGATTAGATTTCTTCTGATTTTTTTTCAATTCCTTACTTCCGATTTCCTCCAAAACATAAGCATCGCCCTTGAAAAAATTATGAGCAATTGAATGATAGAATAATGAAAAATATTCTTCATTAAGAATATGTAGAGAAACCTTCAGACGAAAATATTCATACTTACATTGTCGCAGCATATTCCTCAAATGCAAATAAAGAAAGTAATATTCGATTCAAACGACGATAACTCTTTACAATTTGAAGATTACCTCCGTTCACGATGGAAGAACCATGTATACCACTCTGTAAAAACTTAAATCCTCTATATAGGCAAAAGTCTTGAAAACTTAAATAGAGGAAATAATGCAAACGACATTCTGTGTCAAGTTGCAGCTGCAGGACGAGAGCGACGCGAGATGCTGACGCGCTAAGCTCAGACGAAGACGCGAGAGAGACGGCGAATCTCCTCTTCTCAACCAGTACACTCCGACAGATTTACAACGTCATAATGGACGCGAGTTTCAGATCAATATCGCGGCCAAATAAATTCTCACTTGCTTATTTCAGCTCATTCGGATTGAACGGGCTGCCGTATACGCTCGGATTCATGAGCGGCGTATATAGGAGGTGGAGTACGTCGCCAACTGCAATTCTAGCTTTATGCGCTTTGTAAATCGTGTCTGTGTACACACGAATGCTGGGTTAGAGACTGGGCTTCATTTACACGGTCGCTTTAATTTCTGATTCAATAATTAAACGAATTACCTTTCGTATTTGTGGTTACGCATTGAGCAAGGAGAATATTAGTGCGACAAGCATTTGGAGTTGAAAGAAATATGCGAAACAGTTGTTGTTTAAGTATGTGCAAGCAGTTTCCCGAATAATTAGGTAACTGAAGCAATTATAAAGGTGGAATTGCAAAAATTTGAAGCCGAGATCGCTTGTTAAAATGGAACACCTTTCTAATATCGGATTGGATATAAATCGCACCGTTTCATCGTTGTAGTAACTAAATCCATTTGATAATGTTCCAGTTCAAAAACTGGTTTTAGAAGACGAAGATTAAGGACGAAGTTAAGTTAAGTTCTTCGACGTTTTCGCAATCAGAAATCTCTGCAAAGAAATGAAAATCATTCGATTCCAGCCTAATCTCATGTTTCTAATGAAAACATGAGATTAGACGTTTTTATACAACGCGAGAAGATTAGAAATCGATAGTATGAAGCGCAATAATTCTAATAAGGTGTATGTTGTAAACTTACTGGTGTTATTAATGACGTGATGCACGGTTGGATATTAGAATTTTATGTAAGGAATGTCCAGATTGTACGGTTGTTGGCACTTGGTTGGTAGTTTCACATTACAGCGAATACAGTAATGAGTAACGACACACTGAAAGCCTTTGCTTCGTCTAATAAAACGATTTTCCCTTTTAACTGGCATTTGTTTGAAATCCTATTTAATAAAATATCCAAATATTACATAACGTATAAAACATTTAAAAAGAAACAAACAAAATACATTTATTCGAAACGGTCACAATTGTAAATATGCCCGAATATATTAATTAAAATTTTAATCCTTATTACTTTCCAATTAAAATAAATATACATTAATTTAGCATAAGTTAGCACCGGTAGGTATAGCATATCCCAACATATATCATAATAGCGGTATTTAAACGCGTACGCAATGAAAAAAATATTATAATTTATTAGAATATAGATTAGGGTAATTGCTAGATATCTGATTGCATATCCATTAAGTGCAGTTATCGCGTAAAACGCAATTAAAATCTTTGTTCCTCGGTAAATAGAAAAATCAACGGTTATGTAAATAGCATTACATATGATGCAAATGCTAGCAATACGTTTTTGATTTTTTTTTTTGCAATTACGTAACAGGTTTATTTTAAGACTTAATTCATTTATAATTGTTAATAAACTTATGTTATTATTCGTTGCGTGGTATTTACTACAATAATGATCAAATACCTTTCGGCTATGATAAATTACAAATATGTATGTTGTACGTATATGAGCGTATGTTATTACAATGGGGAGTATTACATTAGAAAAGCAAGGTGGATGAATTATGGTGTCTATTTACCACTTCGTGCATAATATTAGATTGTATTTCTTATGTACAGTCGGTACAAACAATTGCTGATCATAAACTAGCTGTTGGCAACCAACATTACACTCGGCACCACGCAAGTTTAATTAATCAGTCCGGAACAGCGGAATCTGGTGCCTATCGCTCCTTTCGTTTGACCAATATAGGTTTTATCGCAACCACTACATGCAATTTTATAAATTTCCGACCTATCCTTAATGTCCTGTTTATCTTTCGGATTGCCAAGAAAGTTTTTGGGCGTATTTCGCAATCTGAAACTTATTTTCGTATCTTGATCTCTAAAAACGTTACTTTCCCCCCGTTCTTTTCGATAGGCTGTCGAAAAGAAGGGAAATTTCTTGTCGCGGGCTTCTGCCGGGATTAGTCATGGAATTGCTTACATAACGGTTATGTTGGACTTTCTTAGGAATGCGATCGACATCTATAGAAAAGCAACCATTGTAAATAGCTAAATTTTTTATAAATTGGCTATTCCCAAACGGGATTGTTGTCGTAAATATTACTTCTTACAACTTTTCTATTTATACACTTCTACCTACGGATCTTCCACTATCCGCAGTAATGCTAATGGAAATTGCAAAATATTTCAGTTAACATAATTTTTTCGAGTTCTCTTTAACCTATTCTTTTTCCTGGTATCTTCTTCCATCTTCTCTGCATTTTATCCAAGTGTTATACTTACCTGTTCTTCGCTAGGTCAGGTTTCTCCGTCTCTTTTTCCTCCAAAAACCATGCTAAAAATGGACTTATTTTGTTTTTTCTCTTGCGCAAAGCCTAGGTTTTGCTGTCGTATAACCTTTAATGCTGATCAAATGATATCGTACATGTAGTTGTAGTCCAGACGGATTCTAACTTTATAGCAACCATGAACAAACTCCATTTACAAGCGAATGTAATTTGCCAACACGTGTCACTCGACGTATATAATTTATTTAAGTTCGTATCTCCTATAAAATTTAACAATGTTAAAAAGCTGAAACTCGACGTCTAAATAATGTAATATCTGCAATTTTAACGAAATTTTTATATCTAATTTCCGAACTATTTCAATTTCACTTTAATGCCCCGACCGGCAAGTACGGACCAGACTTTCTAACTTTAATAACCTTTAACTTGTTCAATAAAGAAACGAGGCAATTTTAGGAAAGGAATGAAAAAGTTTCACTACACTTTGCTCCACTTCTTTGTTCTTTCACGTCGAGTTTATGGCCGCCCCCCTGCGACCGGGGCGTTATGAGAAAAATGAGCTACGTTTCAGTTCGCCGACGACGAGGAAGTACGAGGAAAGCTTTTATCTTTTGACATTTTCCGAAATGAATAAGCGCCGTACGATTCGTAATGTGAATGTTAATTATATACAAAGTTTCTTTTCTCGACTTCCGAGTTGAGGCCATGTCACCTTCCTTTGCTTTATGTCGTTAACCGAAAGCCTAAGGCCCTTATTCGGTAAGAGAATCTATGTCAAATTTGTAGGGCAATTTTTAAGCTGAATTGCTACAACTAAGATTAGGACATTTTTATGCGTGTGGTATAAGTAGAGGGAACGACAAGTATTTGTAGGAAGGTACAAATGATTGCTTTGGGAACAAAGCGGTGCATGGAAATAAAAAAATTGTTCGCTGTCGCAGCTTTTTCTGGTTAAAAGCACTCCACCTATATGCGACTTTGTAATTTTCAGTAAATTATAGACATATTCGCAAGCAGGACCAACCACTCAATTAATCATAGACGTGTCCTGCTTTAGTGGTGGTCACGGTTGTGCCTGTTGCATTCCTCAACGCGGTCATTTAGTAGCACTTCGATTGGAGACGGGGTTTTAACCCGAGCTTATCGACACACACTCGAGCGGGATCCACTGTCATCTGTTGCGGTGATATAAACACATCAAGATGGCTCTCGTTTCAAAATCAAACCACGAAGTGGTAGTTTAATGGGGTTAAAGGAGCCGTTTAAACGTTTATGGGTTAAGCTAATTGTACTCGGAGCCGACTTTAGCGGAATCTACGAATTATAATTGTTAGAAATAAAATTTTTATTTTATTTCCTTGCTTTGCTAGTAAAAACGCGAAAGAAGTAGATGGTGTTCTGAAGCGTTAATTAATACAAATGAGATTCAATAAAATGCTTTTCTTGAAGACACAACTTGCAGAATTAACAAACGCTTAGTGAATGCACCAACATGGAATTAATGAGAGATCAAGTTAGAATGGTATCTACTGCACGGTCTCTTAATTGATGCTCCATTAATTTAACGCAAGATTGAGTGAGTAATTGCAATAAATTATAATCGAGACTCCACAAATTGCAAGTGAGGTTTCCGCAAAAAACTGCTTGGCTGGTACTTTACTAACATGCTTCATTAGCAAGAGGTTTTAATGAAGGTATGTGAGTAATTTACATGCGTTTATTTTAAATTAGCAAGAAAAACCAAAAACAATTTTAAACACATTGTATTCTTGTTATTAAAGCTCCATATTATGTATATTCTTTAATACATTTTCTATCCGTCACACTGGTATGGTTACATTTGATACAGGAGGAGCAAGAATATCGTGTATATTGCTACTATACACTCCAGCAAGTTAAGTCGAGTAATGTTTCTTACGAGCCTCCTGTAATTAAAGGTTGTAGCCAAATTAATGAAATCTCCTCTGCTTGTACAAAATCATTTTAACACTGGGGTTCCTTAAGTGTGCGCCGCGGCGCTCCGAGGCGCCTTGGAGTGTAAACAGGAGCGCCGCGAGTTTATCAAAAATATCTCTAAATATATAAAATATTCCAGAAAAGTATGGAACTTTCCAGTACTATCGGAAATTGTTGAAGTTTCGCTAAAGTTCTAAGTAGCTAGGGTGACTAATATAAATGCGGCAGCACTTCGGCGAACTAGTTCAGTTCCTAAATAACAATCGAAGAGGAAACATCCAAGAAGAAAAGTAAGGTGCCTGCTATCAGAGGAGCGTCCGCTTTGTTTCAGCGTGTTGTTTTGTGTTTTCGTATAGTCGTAGATAAATGGAAAAATTTTTATTAAATTAGCAAGTATAGTTCAAGTGAGAGTGATCAAGCATTGACAGGTGGTAGAGTAGCAGAGAAACGAAAATATCGTAAATACGAGGACAACTGTTTGATCTTTGACTTTATTTAAGTAGAAGTAAATAATGAAGAGGGACCGCAGTGTGAGCTCTGTTTAAAAGTTCTAAGGCCTCTCAAGTAAGCTAATGCGGCATCTCGAGACCAATCACTCTAACATAGTTCAAAAATCTAGCGATTTCTTTAATAGGAACCTGCAGGATTTACAATAACAAATATTGTTGAAACATAAGCTATATTTGCCTTGTAAAAATTAATATACACACGCACGTAAAAATCATATATTAAACACGATGTTCAACATTTCTACTCGGGCCGAAGTTAAAAGACGATCGTAGTAACTAAACTTAAACGGAGATCCAGACCGCACACCGGTAGTAGTATAGATGGAACCGATTACACCTCGGGTGTTAATTGTCACAGCATGGAAGTGTGCCGGCGGTCTCGTTCTCGAGTCTGGAGCGGCGTGAATGGAGATGTCCCGGGACGCCAAAAGGCAGTTCTCGAAGCGAGACGGCGATATCTAAAGCGGCGGCAGCAGCGCTTAGTCGAGCGTGTACAAAAGGCAAGAGGGGAATTCTGCGGCACGACAGCGGGCCGATTTTCCCTCTCGGATCGCGTGGCTATGCGAGAAGCGACAGCACGGGGGATCACGGTCGAGCGTCCGGAAATGGGCAGACATCGGTTATAGAGGTCGGTAAGCCGCACACGCCAGACGTGCACCAGCAGCGGCAGCAACAGCACCAGCAGTAGGTCCCCCTCGCCAGGAATGGATTTTCCTTCCAACATTTTAACCAACGTGTTGATATACTTCTCCATACGGACGTATATGTGTTTATGACTAGGTGCGTCACATACGTCGGCCTCCATGAGAGTCCATGCATGGAAATGGAAGGAAATGACAATTTTAGAAAAAACGTTCTTTATGATCATTTATTTCGTTACGACTTTGACTAACTCTTACAATATCCATATAAGGTAATACATTTCTTCAGAAATTATAGCTGTTCTCTTGAAGAGAACTCTTATCATCCACTTAAAAAATGGGGATTGGACTTTACTTTCCATTATTTCTTCCTTTACAGCTTTTGATGTGTTTTTGCTTGGTAAACAATTTTCCCCCGTTCCTTTCTATCAACTATTTTCTTCTTCCACTGCTCTACTTTCAACTTGCTCTTTCCATCTATTCTTTGCTTTTCCAAAATGTGAACCCCCAGAATCTTGATTTATTTAATGAAAATTGTAAAAACATCCAGAAGAAATCTTTGTATGTTAAATTTAACTTCGATATGAATTCACTTTTCTTTGGGTTAATAGAATTAATTTATTGCTGTTCACGCATTTGGAAATTTGCATACAGCAATAATTAATTTCCGTAAAATGGTTGCTTATATCCACTATAACGAGAGAGACTTCATTACGAAACTTTCGAATGACAGTGTATCTATGCGTTTTTCCATGGAACCGGCACGTTCGCACATCCAATGGCACCGAAAGTCGCACGTCGTATTCTGAAGCGCTCCGGCGTGACGCTATCCTTCGGAGACTCGTGATGTGTTCATCGCACCTCGGCATTCGCCCGCTCCGGGCGTCGTCATCCTGATCCCTTACGGCTTGTTTACAGCGTTTTCTTTATCGGAAAATGTTTGACGTTGATGCACAAAAGGGACCAATTTGTGGCGAAGGGCGTTGTGTTTTATTATTCCGTGCGTTTCCGCTGGCGAATAGTTGGTTGCCTATTTGAGGCGAAAGTTTCCAGATTGAATCGGATAAATAGGTAAACGTCTGATACATGTCGTTACTCTTCTTGCTTCAATAAGTAACCGTAGTGGTGGATTCTATTTTACCATGTTTTTCAGAGATAAGTTTACCATAAATTACTTGCTTGATCTGCGAAATGTGAAATAATAACATTTTCTGTTTGAGTTAGTTCAGTGGTATGTTTCAGTTTATGGAATTAATTGCGACAAAAAAAAACACTTCGTATAATAAATTAAGGAAATTGAAGTAATCCGCTTCCATATCTTATATAATCCTGGCATTTCAATTTCGTAGTTATTAATTAGGTTTCTTAACTTATTGTTTGGCGATTTCTATCTAACTAACATCTATTATTTAATATAGCTGCAGCTATATTAAATAAACATGAAGACATACGTAAGTCTTATCTTTAAGGCAGCAACCTTATGCTCCCAGAATAAGGTTTGTTAAAACAACCGTTCTGTCTTCTTATTGAAAACATTAGCTACAAATACATATTTGCTGTAATCATCCGTAATTAACTTTTAAATTCCGCATTATAGAATAATTAATAAAGCAGCTGTTGATTGAAACTGGCGCCAAATTAATATTCTATATTTTACACAACCGGATACTGTGCAACGCGCGAAATAGTATCTGATTTACATGCAACATTGTCAGCTTCATCTGACGCTGTTTCCATCCACTTCAATCGTTTCATTGCCGCTTATACGCCGTTAATATTATTAAAATATTTACAAACACGTTTTAATAAAACTCATGATGAAATCTGTATAAGCGTTCGAGAGAATTACGATGCAATGAATATTAAATTTTCAAATCACGCCAGTAATATCAAGGTACACTAAAAGAATTTAATAACCACAGTGTTTGCGACTAAAGAAGAAATAGAAAATAAAAGGGTCTATTCTTGATGGATAAATACAAGTACAAGTAGACAGGTAAATAGACCGTTAAAAGCTCATGCCAACATTGTTGCCCTGTTTGTGACAACAGGAAACACAAATCCGCTATTTGATTAGAAGGTGGCAAAACGAAAATGAAGACAATGCTTTGAAAACAAGACAGCGAGACCTGCTCAATTAAGGCTGAAAATAGCAACATGATGTTAAGCTTTGTGGACAACAATCCGAAAAACATCTCGTCATGTGGTAGAACAAGTAGGACTGGATTGATAATTTGTGGGATATAACGACGACGAAGTGGGAGCAGAAGAACCAACCTCCACATTTGCGAGAACCTTAGAGGTAGACCGAGTTGCGAAAATATTCTGGAGACGACGCCCAGTAAGCTCGAAGAAGCCATTACAAAGACGGATATTGGACCTCGTATTGATTTTCTCTAGGATCTAGTTAAGTTTATATTTATTAGAAGAAATTTTTAGTTATACATATTGTATTTTGTTAATAGTATGGAACATTTAATTTAAATTTTATGTAAGTCTCAGGTAATTTAGATCTATATCTAATTTCACTATCGGCCCAACTGCGCTCAACCAAGAAACGACGATGTTCCTGCTATCCTCGAACATATGTTCCAATAATTCTGGAGTTCTGCATGGATGCAGCGTTAGGTAGGGCCTCTGTAAAACCGGATGATCCATTTGAGTTAAAGTCGAATACATGTCTTCATTCTCTACGAAATTGAAACACTTCCATAACTCCTCCATGGTCAGTATGGTACCGTTACTTCGCCAAGAATTCATGCACAAAATCGGAGCGCCATAAGACGTGCTGTACACCACGTGGTATTCGATGGAAATTGGTGATGCATCTTCTACAGATTTCGATGGTAAAATTTGTTTCTTAGATAGAAATGTATTAAACTCCTCTTCGTTTTTGTGCATAATCCAGTTGTCGTTTAGCTCCTCCGAAAGATTTCGAAGTTGTTCGATGCACTTCTGAAACGCCTCCCGGGTGATGTGCATTTTCGTGGATATCTTGAAGGAAAGAGAGAAAAGAAAATAAGAATCAGGTTTTCGGTGGTGCAAAAATGAGAGAACGCTGTGAATTTAAATTGCAACATCAAGAAAGCGTTAAAAAATGACCTGAATTCTTATTTTCTCTTGTATTTAAACCAAGACAAGTACAGCGATATAAACTAGATGAGCTTAAACTTAAAAAAAATGCTTTAAAAGCAAGACAATCAGGCAACAACAGCCTTGACGGAGATACCAGCTAAGAAGAATAAATTCATTGTAGATATTTTAGGGAAATTTGCTTTTAGATTTTGGATAACTAACAAAGTGTATTGGAAAAATTAAATTCGTCACAAAAACTGTAGCTTATGAGGTTGGTGAATGTCCAAAATAGTTTGAGGGTCAATAAGTTCATAATTTATTTAACAACTACATGTCGAAGAAAGAAAAAAATGTTGTAATAAGAATATTAGGTAATACCATGTGATGTACATAATTGTAATGTTTTAGGTGGGGAAAAAATAGGGAAAATTTCGAAATTTTTATGCTTTTCGGAAATTATTTAAATTTCAATTTTAATTCTTCAAATTAACACCTTTTTATTTGAGATTTACTCAGACGCACTTACCTGAAAGACTCAAATTAGCGCCATTATTTAATCGCGTTGACGAATGTTTTATGTATATCTCTAAAGAACACTCTTCTTTGTTAGATATGCGTGGGCGCCATTAAACCAGATTTTATTGTCAACCCATGTACAGACAATCTACTGAGTGAAAAACAACCTTTTATAAACTAACACTTCTTACCTTGCATTTGTTGGATAAAATTTGATTCGCCCACAAGTTCATTACGAAATTAGGTTCAATTTTAATTCGTAATTTATATTTATTCATTAGCATCCTCCTTTTAAAAGACACGGCATAAATTACTAATTAATTACAATATGTATTTCGTTAAATAACGTTCTCGTGATGTTGCAATCTTTATCCACAGGAATGTATTACGACTAATAAACGGTTGATTGAGTATTTGTTTTCAATAAATGTTAAATTAACACCTTCGAATTCCTTGTATAGCCCCCTTCCTCCGCGCGACCCTGATCCCAACAAAAGAATTCGAAAGCAACAAAATTAATGAAGGAAAACAAAGATATTTCTTCTTAATTAATGCCTTATCTATACATTGATCTAAACGGCTGTACAAGCTACAATGGAGTGAAAGTGCGAATAAGGCATTAATTCGCTCGTTGTACATGATAGCGTTTTCGATTGGACATTATACAACCATTTAATATCTTATTATTGTTTTAATCAAGAGAGATAGACTAGTCGTGACCCAAAAATTATTCAATGCTACGCTATATCCGGAGTTCATAGAAACGTGATACCAGTTATGGATCGAATACAAGGAATTTCATTTTATATGCAGTTTCGGAGATAATAATTTGACGTCATTACGAGGAATATCTCCAAATTAATAATGGGAGAGTAATTATAATTAAGGTGGAAACATTCTACGCGCGTTACAGAACGGTATTGAGAACTTCATGATGAAGTTTTCTCAGAATTCGATGTAACAAAATAATTAAGGTTCCACATTAATCTACCTAGTCTCTACATCGTTAGTTAGTCCAATGTTTTAATGTAGAACTTTATTATTAAATGTTGCCTTAAATAGTGTGCCATATATAGCTAGGTGCTAAATTATAATTTCAGATATAAAATATGAGCGCGTTACATGTTCGCTAACCATAATAATAACGTGTTGTTACCAACCTAGTATACAGGGTGTCGTAAAATTGGGATTTGATTCAGGAGGATACAACTAATCGAAAATGAAGAGTAAAAAATTTTCCGTTTACCATTTGTTGTCGAGTTATTAATGAAAATGTAAATAATAACTATTATCGCTTGGTCATTCCAGTTTGTTGCGTCACATAATTCAATGCGGTGACTTTGACCAGAAGACGAATAGAACAAAGATTACTGGCAGCAGATAATTTGAATCCTCGACAAAATCAGGCCGGACGACCATCTATATTAATCGTCGATCAAGAAGAGCAAACTGTTGAATTTGCTGAGAGAGAACCAAATACAAGCCTTCGAATCGTAGCTTCCCAAACTCACATCTAAAAAGATACAATTCATAGATTATGAAGAATAAATGGCATTTATCCATTTAGGCCTCAAAAAGTTCAAGTTTTACATGACGCTGATAGGGAGCTTGGAGTTAATTGTTGCAACGATCCAGATTTTATTGAAAAAAATTATGTGGGGTAATGAATCCACATTTACTGAGACAAGTACCATAAGTACTCATAACCTGCATGATTGGAGAGATGAGACCCTTGAGTACGCCTAGCAATGAGCATATCGGTTTGATGGGTCGGTTAATGCTTTTGTGGCATACGCAGCCGGTAAATTCGACAATCTTTATTGTAAATTTATTGCTTTGTATGCACTTGTTTTGTTGGTTATAACTGCGATTGGACAACGATCAGAGACGACGTGAAATTGTATTTTGCTTAATAAAAAGAATTTATTAATCATGATCCGATTGCAACGAAAGGTTACAAAAGTTAATTAGAACTCATAATTTACCTATTTTTGAATGTATATCTTTCTGCATTCATTTGTTAGTAAATTAACACGATTTGTTTACTAAAAAATAACATTCTTCTTTTCTAAAAAAAAAGAAAAGAAATTGCACCGTCAACTTTTTCTCCTTTAAATAGAGGTCTTTAAATAATAATAAATTTGTACCCTTTCAATAGAATTCTGCAATAGAATAATCGAAAAAAAAAACCCTGGAGATATAAATAAAACGATTTGTACGCACGCACACGATTCACGAACATCCTTCTTAAATCGCCCGAACATAAATCAACCCTTGCCCGTTTATACTATTACCGCATGTACCGCCATTACTAACAACATCGACTATCGCGTTTCGACCCCGAAGTCCGACCCAACGACACAGTGGCATAGCTTCTTGCTCCCCATTGTGCGAAAACACTTACCTTATAAGCGACGGCGGCGAGCGAACGACGTCAGTATCGATGCCAGCACCAGCAAGTGGCCGTCCCCAGCCGTCCTTCCGCCGGAGAGGATACACACAGCTCTTCTACAACTCACAAGTGGCCTGTAAAAAATCCTAGCTTTAAAACGGGTATCTCAGTCCAAGATTAGAGTAATTGTTATGACGGTTGGTCGGGGCGGTGGTACTGATGCCGGTAGTGGTGGTGGTGGGATTCGCGTGCGGTCGGTGGCGCGTGGCGCCCCCTTTTAACAGCTTGGCGAGTGACTCCGCCTCCTTCGAGTTCCCATGTGTTACAAATACGCGTGCATGTGTGTGTGTGCCTTGTAACGTTACATAATGTTCGTGACGCGGGTTCGGACAGTCCCAGAACGGGACCCCCTCGTTTTATCCATTCGATTTAGGTTGCGGAAACGTACAAGGAGAAGGAAACGTGGAAGAAAGTGTAGGAAGATGTTTTATAGATGTAATTGAATATGAGCAAAATAGACATGGAACATTTACTTCAACGAAATAAGAATAAAATGCAGAAATGTGGTTAAATCTCTGCAATTTGATTGTCTTCTTTGCATTATTGTGTTGATATTGTCTATTCGTCTTGAAAGATTATCTTAAGACGTGTAACTTATTAATAAACTTTCACACTTTCTATCAAGAGTACATAATTCCATCAATCAAGACAATCAGCAGGTAGATCTTAATTTAACCTTTTCTGCGATAATTTAAACAATTGGACCGTTTTATCACAAGACTTTAGCACTTTGATGTGTGATGTGACCAGAACACTTTTGGAAAATTCTTAAAATGAAATGGTAGAACTATAGTTAATTAGTTAAATCAAAGGAAAGCTTATTTATAGATTAAAAAAAATGGAGTGTCCACAGTTTTTTCAACTGCTTATTAGAAAATGGAAAATTTAAGTGGTTTCCATTGATATTCGCATCAAGAGCAGCTGCTCAAAGTTTATGGAAAATCATAGTTGGAATTCCAACATTATTTTCTACTATACAAAAGAAAAAGAAGTATAGCACCAAGTTTTTTCAAATTTTTTGCAACAATTAATCCAATATCCCTTTTACACTAGATTTTTAAGCGATCACTCTGCGGACCAATAGCAATTGCAAAACAATTTGAGCAGCAAATATATTTCAACATATTTCCCCTAATTTCTCGTCGATCCCGATAACATGTAATCGCTATCAAAACCCCGGTCTCCGCAGTTCGGCGTCCCGCGTGTTCGATGGTCGCACGTTCCGCTGGTCGACGGTACACCCTCAGGTTTTGGGCGCGCGCCACACGACCGCGACGTCGAAAAACACGGCGACCGCGCGAACCTCATCAACTCACCATCGCTACCGGTTCACGGGGCTCACCGCGGAGAAACATTTACCAACGACAGGCCCGAAAGACCTTTCCAATTCCCCAACATACGCATACATGGATCCGGGGGCACCTAACACATTCACATTCACACATTCTCCCCTTTCTCCTACTCCCTCCCTCCCTCTCTCTCTCCATTAAAATGAAATTTGAAATCTAAATCTGATTCTCTCGGCCCGCTGCAAAATCCATTTCGTTTTAACTTGACGTTCAAATTGAATGTTTTGTAGTGTGGCGCTGTGGGTGGTCGAGGGAATTGTGTGAGGTCCCCTACGAGGATCGAGCCCCTTCGAAGGTGGGGGAAGGAGAGAGAAGACTCCCCGAAAAGGGGGGCGGGGTGGCGCCCGTAGTCTGCCGGCGCGAGATGAGGGGAGCAAGCAGCGAAAAAGGAGTATGGGGCAAAAGTGCTCTTGATAAGCGTGATTTAGCAGCCCCGGGGATATTGATTTTTACGTCCCTCTATGTCCCACGTCCCTCTGCGTCCCTCCTCACAGTTTTATATGTCTGTTTTCTTACTGTAATAGCTCGAGTTGGTGTTGCGCACGTCCAAATGAAGAGAAAACACAGTGCGCGGGAACACGACAGGACCAGAAAAGATGGTTTTCATTGGCGTTGTGTTTCCGCGAGAGAGTAACGTGTGCTAGTCGGGCCGGTTCCGGAGGGCGGCGGGGAGACGGGCGGATAGGACGAAGGCAAACTGGGGTGTGTAAGAGAGAGAGAGAGAGAGCGCGCATGGGACTTGGGATGGATGGATAGACGGATAGATCGACGTGGAAAGCACTCCGTTGTCGATTCGCGGGGTATTTGAACAAAGTGGAGCAGGAGAGGAGAACGTTGGAACGGAGGAAAGGAGTCCCGTACGCAAATACAGCCATTATGCTTTGCATTACCCGATGTTGTCCTATCTATCGTGCCAATTCCCCACTCCTTACCATCATGCGAAAGAGTAAATAATTTTACACTTCTCGAAAACTTTCCCACTAAAAATGGGAGGGACGGTACAATTGTATATAGATAATCAAAAGCAATCATGATTACCTTTCGACAACCAACAACCTAACCGGATCGGTGTTAAGTCTTCTTTATTTGTATGTATATTTTGAGTAAACCTAAAATTACAGCAAACCACTCTCCTATGGCTATGATCGTTAAGCAACCACACTCTGGTATTTTCTTGGGGTTGGGGGCGTTCCATAATGTAGTTGGAATATTTTACGAACCCAAAGCTGCCACGAAAGACGTCATTTGCCATCAAAGACCATTTTAATGGACCAATGACAGGGTTCAAAGGCATATACGCTAATCATCAACTGCTTGAGTTTATGGTATGTTCCTAAAGTTTATTTTTCTTATCTAACTAGAACTATGTATAATAAAGCATGAAATATATGTAAGTACATTGTTTATATTACAAAGCTTTTTGACCATTTATGAGTCAAAATATGACACGGAATATTGAGACAAAACCTTCAAATAGAACGGCAGGCACGAGCGTGTAAGGAAGACCAAGAATAAGATGCATTAGCAGAATTAAAGTGGAAGCAGCGAAGAAGGGAATGGTATGGAATAGAATACAAAACTCAGCACAAGATAGGAAACAAATACTGGATTTTCGAACCCAGTACTATGTAGGCATAGAGTTGCCAGAAAGTAGCAGGCAGCAAAAGGCTATATTTTAAGTTTTTACTGATCTTAGCGTAAATTCAAACGTCAAAGTTGGACTTGAAAAAAAATAGATCTGCAAAAAAGAATAAGTTTCGTACAATGTTGTTATGAATGTGGTAAAAATTACTGTTGTTTTGAACGAGAATGAGTTTGAGAGCAGGTCCCTGTAAAATGGAGACGCACCGTAAAAGCGAAAACAATTGAAAGAAATTGGATTGAAAACTTAATTTTTATGGAGGATGAAGTATCCTCGAACATTTATCGGCAAATTAAAAACTTGTTTACAGCTGTTTTTCAAGATCATGTTATAAGCAACTATTTTGAAAATTCATAACCACCAATATCGCTAGATCTAAACTCAACGGATTTTTGGCTTAGTTAGGGTTAATTAAAAAAAAATTGTGTTTAAAATGCGATCAAAAATACAGAAAGAATTAAAAAAAATAGTATTAGGGAACAAATTGCTGCAGTTCAACCCGAAATTTTGTATAATGTGATAACTTGAAGGAAAGGTTAGTGCCTATTAAAAACCATCACCTTCGCCATTTAACGACTTGAAGTTTTTCATGAGCCCCAGTTTTATGCGCAGAGGTGGTACTGCATATTGTCTTTTGCTGATATAAGACATTGAAGAGATTTCTATCTGTTCAGAATTAATCTCAGTATTAAAACAAAGCACGTTCGTGCAAATAAATAAAAAAAAAATACCATAAAAATATGAAATAGCAATAACGACACTACAGAAAAAAAATATCGTCAGAAAAGAAATACACACCTGATGAATATACCCTTGTCCGAATTGGACGGTAGAGTTTCTAATCCAGGATGATGATCTTCCGTCCGGGACGTGCAAGAGAGACGAAGGGAGTGTTAGAGCGAGAAAAGGACGAGAGAGAAACCGTCGTCACGCACGCTGCCACGCCAAGGGGTCTTCTCTTTATCCGCCGGGTGTCTCCGTTGCCGCCGCTACTTCCACAGAGAGAACGGCGGTTAGAGGATTCGGCACGCGCCAACGCCGCCAACGGCACGCGAATTACGAACGATCATGACACACGATCGGAGCTGAATGGAGGAGGAGAGAGGTCGTCGCGCGTTTTGCGGCGGCCGACTAGGATACTCTTTCGGGACTCGACGCCTCGCCGCTTTTTAATCTGGCACGTCAACCGTTCCGTTCAGACCTTCCCAAACCCGATGTAGGTCGCCCCGTAATACGACTATTACTTAGACGCCTTTTTTTCTCCCTCGGAATCCTTTTCCTGTCGGCGACGATTTCGCACCTCTAATTTGTAGAATAGATCTTATAAAGGGGATAAGTTAATGAAATTTAAAGGTAACTCACACCGCGGTGTAAATTTGACTATCCGATTACGTTTAGTCGCGTTTGCCAGGGGGTGGGGCGGGGCTAATGAAGGATTTGTATATTGTCTATTTTAAATTTGAATGAATGACAAGTAGATCAACTTTGATTTGTAATTGTAATAAATTAAATATTTAGAAAAGGAACATCTAAACTCAATAAGCGGAATGTTTTATTCCGTCCTCAAAAAAACGAATATATACTGCCATATATTTGCTATTTAACATCTCCATTCTGGGTCTTAAAAAGAAAAAACAATCATACCGGACGAAACCACTGATTTCCGTTCATTTATTTTGACGAGCTAGGAGTTTCAATATGGTCAGATTTTATTGTATCCCCCTTACAGGGGGGTATCAAGTTGCCACATTAGAACTTGTTGTCGACATGTAAACGAGACCAAACCTTCTGGTGATAACGGCGGCTCTGGGTGGCGACCCTCCTCGCGATGGTGACCAGCTTTATATACTAATGTACCGCTATTCTGACTGTAGTTAACGTCTTAGCTTTGTGGGGCACCAGCGTACCCTAGCTTGCATCTATACTATCAAGCGGGAATTCCATTATAAGTACATCTATGCGTTAATTCGAATTAAAGATATCTGATAATATAAATCGGAGATAAAAATTATTCATTTATTTTGAATTTGCCCAGCTAATAATGCACGGCAAAACCCAGTATCTAATTATATTAACTGAAATGTTGTTCGTTTCTATTAATCCTAAATTGCCACGAGGCCCTACTTGGCTTAGCAGCTACTTCTTTGTAATAAATCTTCACATGTTTGATCGAGAAAAAGAAAACAATAAAAGAAAAATAGATTAATTAAAACAAACGTAAAACGTAGTCATTTTTCTTTGAAGGAAATCCTCAAAAAGTCATGTTTCGTACTGTTTTATTAGTACTGTTGCATGTCCTTCATGAAATAACTTTTTATGAGTGTAGTAAAAGAAGTCGAGTAAAAGTAGAGAATGTTTGCCATTACTTTCAACAGACTTTTATTACGTAAAAGTTGGTAAAGGTGATTTTTGGCACTTATCGAACTTGACTATAAAAAACATTCTTGTGTTATGACATTTTAAACTGATTTCTGTGTAGAATTTTGATGTTTAATTTAGAAATATGTTTTGTTCAACATTCAACAAGGTCATTTTATTTGGATCTTTTTAAATTATCAAAGTAAAGATTTCTTTCCTGTTAAATAAACAAAAACCTATATTGTTGAATTAAGTAAGTGAAGAGTACGATTTGTTTATTTATTCCCTTTTGCCATTTGCCGGAAACATGAGTCGGTAACTTTTGCGCTCGTATGCTATGTTCATCCTTAAAAGTTTACATGCGTGAGGTAAATTACAGAAGACCTTAGTTTGAGAGAGTTGCGAAACCGAGATTCGAATCCGAAACTCCGTGACCAATAGCTGGGTGCATTACACATTATAGGCCACTGCTTATATAGGGTCTGACAGTTTATTTGCCCTTGTAGCCTCTTCTCTCGCACTTCCCAGAGATTCATTGTCATGATCCTCAGGCGGTCTCAACTACCACGTCTCGAGTCTTTCTAATCCTGTAACCAATCGAGTGGATTGGTTTAGTTTTAGCTGTCTTACCTAACAAATCATCCTCGTAGATCTACTAGATATAGCCAGCACTCCTTTTCAAACTATGTGATCGCCAGATAAAGTAAAACAAAATAATTTCTTTTGTCTAATTGATACGTGATCGCACTATCAAGCTTTCGTTAACAATCATGCTTTATTTAAAGTGACAGCCATCTTGATTGCCTCAAATAAAACTTTTTGTTAAGAGCTCTGATAATACATTGTTATTTGAGAATGTGACTGTTTCGCATAGGGACCATATTGACTGCTTTTCCTCTTGATAACGGCGTAACATGAAAGAACACGAAATAATATAGCAATTAGCAACAATCAAACCTAGCTTGCTAGTTCCATTAGCACCTACAATTGTATTCAATCAAGGAAAGGAATCGTTAAGAACGTTTAGCGGCCAATTACAACAACAGGTACTATAGGGAATACACGAAATAATTAAGGTATTTTGTTCTAGAGGCAAAAAATTCCGTTTGCGGCGAAATTCTAAGTACAGAGCGTGCTGAAGATACACTAATAGTGTAATTAAAATCCATGGGAAGTGCGAAATTGCTGGTAGGCGACAAAAAGCATATTTCAACTATGATTCATCCTCATACAACAACTGCCTAATCAAAGCTAATTACGTACATTTCTCTTTTTCTGCTGAAATAAAGTTTACGTCGTCCAATTATCGCAGCTACCTGCGCCTTTTATAGATACTTGTGTTAACGCAAAGAAATTAAAATAACTACTGAATCCAAAGAATTATTCCATTAGCGTCCATCCACTAAATTTAATAATAAAATAAACAACGTTCCCCGTATGTACTACCGTTTTCTAGTATAAGACCGCAAATTAAAATGTATAAGGATGTTAAGTAATTAGATGTTACACCTGGTAATGGTAATTTTAAAATTTGAGTTACTGTAAACAGATTATCAACACATCAAAAGAAGCACTTGAATACAAACATATAAATTCAATGAAGTCCTAAGATTAGATGTAATAATTTTATTTGATACAAAATAATGTTGAAACGAAACCGACGAATTTATTTTTCCAAAATATCATAATAAGGTTCCGTCGATCAGGATGAGTTCGATCAAACCGAGATTTTCGCATTCTTTCAACCGTACGTCTGTGATAATTTTTTAATCATCAGAAGCTCGCAACAATTTATCAATCAGATCATTAGTGAACATATTAAACATTAGTGATACTCCAAAAGATATCAGATGTGTAATTATTGTATGATACATAACCAACTCTATCACTTCGACAAGGGTTGTGAAGAAATTCAATGGCATCTAGCTTATTCAGGAAGAGGTTGTGATCGATTGTGTTGAAGGCTTTGGTGAAATCAGAGTAAATTACATCAACTGGTTTGCGCTGGTTCAATACGGAGGATATATATTGTGAGATGTTAACGAGATTTGTTATAATAGACCATCCAATGTTGGTAGATCTTGCTGTATAATATTCGCTCAAAGAATATGTGTACACTGCCGTTCAGTGAAATTCGGCAATACAATAAAAATTTATTATATCACACTGTAGACAATTATCAATACATAAAATTAGAAAAATATTAAGCATACACTCTTTTCTAAGGGATTAAAGCCATAAATTATTATGTAAAGTAGAAATATTGCGACGACCACAATAAAGTCCCTTTTATTATCATTCCAAGAATTTCTCGGAAGTACCGATCTTTTGAAACGGGTCGTTTGGGGATTATTAACGAACAATACATTTAGGAAATATACCGCAGTATCATTCTTGTTTATTTATCACGGGCGTAAAGATATAAATTTGCTTCATTTTACTGTTAAACGTGTGTTGGTGTGCAATGGCACGTGGCAAGCCTATCACTGTAGAAAAACCTTCACGCATTATTACGCTGTTTGAAGAAGGATATTCGGGGCGACAAATTGCTGAAAAAATAAATATGAGAAGTTCTACAGTAAATGACATCGTAAAGCGGTATCGGACAACTGCAACTATAGAAAATCGTGTTCCTCCCGGAGCATCTAGGAAAACAACAAAAGCTGAAGATTTGAGAATTGTATTATTAAGCAAACGCAATAGAAAATTAACAGCGCCATAAATAGCAGACGAAGTCAATCGCGGCCGTGAAGAACAAGTTTCGGCGAGTACGGTAAAAAGTCGACTTCAACAAGCGGACCTTCATGGACGCATTGACATTCGAAAACCCTTATTACGTCGGGGCAACAGAGCAAAATGGCTACAGTGGGCCCGTTCTCATCTAGATTGGTCGTTAGATGATTGGAAACACGTGCTTTGGAGTGACGAGTTAAAGTTTGAGGTTTCTTGGCAAAATTGACGAGTTTATGTCCGAAGATCTAAAACCGAAAAGTGATCCCGAACTGCATTGTGCCAACAGTGAAGCAAGGGCGTAGTTCTGTATTAGTGTGGGGATGTTTCTCCTTTGCTGGGACGGGAGATTTATGCAGAGTGCAGGGTGTAATGAGGAAGGAAAATTATTTTGCAATACTCCAGAATCATGCAGTGCCATCAGGATTGCGTATAATAGGCCGTAACTTTACATTCGTGCATGACAACGACCCAAAACACACTGCGTTAGCGTGTAAGAACTATCTAAAGGAGCAAGAAGAACAGCACACCCTGAAACTAATGACATGGTTCCCACAAAGCCCAGATTTGAACCCGATAGAGTTGTTGTGGGATGAATTGGACAGGAGGATCCGAAAAATATGCCCAACTTCACAAGAACATTTATGGAATATTCTGCAACATGAACGGATTAATATTCCACAATCCGTTTTAACAAAACTTATCGAAAGAATGCCTAGAATAGTTCGAGCGGTGATTAACAGCAAGGGAGGTTTTTTCGATGAAAAAAAAATATAATGTTCAGTATGTTATATTAGGCCAGAATAACTTTTTATTTATTTATTTTTGTCTTTTTTACCTGTACATACAATAAAATTGCATTTTGTTTTTAGTTTCGTTTGTTTCTGTAACCTTTTCATGTTTTTTACTAACCGACCGAACTTTTCTGAACGGCAGTGTACATATTTCAATACATTGACTAAGTCAAACGAATTGTACCAGATGTTTCAGAGATACAATTTCCGATATAATTCTTCCTTTTATTACTTAATTTACAGTTCCATTTACACATAAAAGTGTACATGGTACATTGTTTCGATAACAATAAAGTTATAACAGTAACAGTTACCGTAATTGTATCTGCTTCGTTTATTTTCTCCGTCATACACTTTTCACATAAACGTTAAGGAACAAAAGAAAAAGAAAAAACCTAGAGAAGTAATTCGATGCTTCTTTGTTTTCTTCTCCCTTAGTTTACTCGGCTGGGAAAAGAAAAGAAAAAAAAATGGGAAAAAAGGCAAGATGGTAAACTTTCATTATGCAAATAACCTGTTCGCTTAGTATACCCCAGACAATAATTGAGATAATGATAATAGTTAAGTTGCGTTATAGCGATCGTTTCGTTAGTTTAAGGATTTAGTAAAGGCATAATTTCATAATCATTCCTTGAGAAATGATTCTTGTACTTGCCAATATTATCACGAAATTACCTTCTACGAGAACGATACTATTACATTCCGTCTAGCTTCGTATTTTAAGAAGAATCTTGTTATCCGTAGAAATAAAATATTTCATTCCATCGCGATGGAAACCAATTTAGTTCCAACTTGTAAACTCAAAACTAGTTTTCCTTTAAAATGTTGTCTATTCAGCTGAACTAGGCCATGAATATTAATATATAGCATCATTCTGGAGTACCTGATCCTCCGCTATACATACATACATACTTATTACTCGTATGCACCTGACCGTCTTCACAATTTAATAAATACATACATATGTGTACATATATTGGACGTCTACATCGGGGATTCATAAAAGGAACATCAGTAGAAGGTATGTATGGGTAATAGAAATGTATTACTTGTACGAAGGTAGGTTGTTTGAAGGTTTCAAGCCTCAACATGAAGATAACGTTACTCGTCAAAAGTATTCTGGTATTATAATTCCGCATGTGCTCAAAAATGTGTCAATAAAAGGATAATAACGGTGGTACTATGCATTATTGCTTGACAGAAATTTGAAGAAAACATTTTTTTCCACCAAGAGAACACCAGATCTAGCTCCAACTGACCTTTATTGTTTCCTAGGTTTAAAGTAAATTTTTGAATGGAATTCAATACAACTTGTTGACATTAAGTTTACTCACAACTCTTTCTATAAAAATATTAAAGCGTTAAAGTAGTTTTACAAGTATTAAGCTCCTCCTAGATTTTGATTAATCAAAACTGATCAAGAGTAACCTGACCAGACAAATATATTATTTCCTGTTCTTAATGTAGGTTCCTAAAAATATAAATACTATTTGGGACTTGCAACAATTTAATACCAAGCAGTAGTCACTACATTTCTTTGACATTGTCTCAAAACCTTTTTAGGATCACACGTGGAATCCAAAAACATAATCGCAAGTACACTGCCGTTCAGAGACGTTCGGTCGGTTAGTAAAAAACATGAAAAGGTTACAGAAACAAACGAAACTAAAAACAAAATGCAATTTTATTGTAGGTACAGGTAAAAAAGACAAAAATAAATAAATAAACAGTTATTCTGGCCTAATATAACATACTGAACATTATATTTTTTTTTCATCGAAAAAACCTCCTTTGCTGTTAATCACTGCTCCAACTATTCTAGGCATTCTTTCGATAAGTTTTGTTAAAACGGATTGTGGAATATTAATCCGTTCATGTTGCAGAATATTCCGTAAATGTTCTTGTGAAGTTGGCCATATTTTTCGGATCCTCCTGTCCAGTTCATCCCACAACAACTCTGTAGGGTTCAAATCTGGGCTTTGTGAGGGCCATGTCATTACTTTCAGGGTGTGCTGTTCTTCTTGCTCCTTTAGATAGTTCTTACACACTAACACAGTGGGTTTTGGGTCGTTGTCATGCATGAATGTAAAGTTACGGCTTATTATACGCAATCCCGATGGCACTGCATGATTCTGAAGTATTGCAAAATAATTTTCCTTCCTCATTACACCCTGCACTCTGCATAAATCTCCCGTCCCAGCAAAGGAGAAACATCCCCACACTAACACGGAACTACGCCCTTGCTTCACTGTAGGCACAATGCAGTTCGGGATCACTTTTCGGTTTTAGATCTTCGGACATAAACTCGTCCATTTTGCCCAAAAACCTCAAACTTTGACTCGTCACTCCAAAGCACGTGTTTCCAATCATCTAACGACAAATCTAGATGAGAACGGGCCCACTGTAGCTGTTTTGCTCTGTTGCCCCGACGTAACAAGGGTTTTCGAATGGCAATGCGTCCATGAAGGTCCGCTTGTTGAAGTCGACGTTTTACCGTACTCGCCGAAACTTGTTCTTTACGGCCGCGATTGACTTCGGCTGCTATTTGTGGCGCTGTTAATTTTCTTTTGCGTTTGCTTAATAATACAATTCTCAAATCTTCAGCTTTTGTTGCTTTCCTAGATGCTCCAGGACGAACACGATTTTCTATAGTTGCAGTTGTCCGATATCGCTTTATGATGTCATTTACTGTTGAACTTCTCATATTTATTTTTTCAGCAATTTGTCGCCCCTTTTTCAAACAGCGTAATAATGCGTACTGTCACGTGCCATTTTGAAGTAAATTTTCTTAAAACTTTCGCGCAAAAACGACAGATGCACACCAACACACGTTTAACAGTAAAATGAAGCGAATTTATATCTTTACGCCCGTGATAAATAAACAAGAATGATGCTGCGGTATATTTCCTAAATGTATTGTTCGTTAATAATCCCCAAACGACCCGTTTCAAAAGATCGGCACTTCCGAGAAATTCTTGGAATGATAATAAAAGGGACTTTAATGTGGTCGTCGCAATATTTCTACTTTACATAATAATTTATGGCTTTAATCCCTTCGAAAAGAGTGTATGCTTAATATTTTTCTAATTTTAAGTATTAATAATTGTATACAGTGTGATATAATAGATTTTTATTGTATGACCGAACTTTACTGAACGGCAGTGTACATAAAATATTGAAGTCAACCGAGAAAAAATCAAGTTCTTTTAGAGATAAACGCATACTTTACTTATCACAATACACCATAACATTACCTGCAGCATACCTATTCATTTTCTGCACTTCATTAGAACTTTACTAGAGTCGCTCCCCATTGGTAGAACTACCATATCATTCCTTTAAACCCACAATTAGTACATGTATGCGCGGCGCTATCGCGAGCGAAGGTTTTCAGCAGTCAAAGTGCGATGCAAATAACACGAATTGTGGGACTCGGTTGCCGTTGTACACCATTGTTTTATGTTTATCATGTAATATTTGTAACAGGATATCCGGCCTCTAATTACAGTACTTAAAAATGTCCGGCGTCGTGTTTTAGTATTAACATGCAAATTGCAAAACGAAAGCAGTGAAAG
Source organism: Marronus borbonicus (assembly GCA_902655005.2). Lineage (NCBI taxonomy): Eukaryota > Metazoa > Arthropoda > Insecta > Coleoptera > Scarabaeidae > Marronus > Marronus borbonicus. Next base: position 2,480,012 of record LR737406.1, on the reverse strand, counting down.
TATTCACCTCTATTTTTTTTTTCTTTTGATTCAAATAAAGAAGGTTTTATTGTTTATATATTTGCCAAAAATTGTTTCATGTAATAGGAAGTAATGTTACCAAGCGGTAAATTTTATTATAGCTAAATAGTATCCTTTAAATCTGTTTTGTGGGAATTAATTTGGATAAAGAAATGGAATGAATTTCTTGTAGCCATCTTCGGTCATGTTGCTACTTTCTCGTTCTTACAGATGATATTTATTTCCAACATATCAGAAATTCCGTCTGGTTGTGAATTTAGATCGCTACAATGAAAGAATAACAATATTTATTGGACGTGACCTAAAATATCTTAAATTCAATGCCAGAGCATTGAATTACTTCCAGATGGGAATAAAATAGCATTTGGCATTATTAGTAAACCAAAACAACGGTAAAATTGTTATCTAAAAGTAAGGAAATATGCGACAGGTTCTGGTACGTTTCATTGTTCATACACAAATTTAATCCATGCATCTTTCGTAAAATCACAGGAAGTGTAACAAACACCATCAATCCTGCCGAAGAAAAATGGCGAAGACCATTTTTCGCGATATACAAATCTGCTGTTTATAGGAGAGCTTACACGCTCCGACCTACGAGTGAGTTGACCGAGAGGTGTAAAGGTCACTCACACATAAACTCCTGCTGCTAGCGCTTTACTGACTTACGGCCGGTGCGAGAGAAATACACGAACACACTCTGGTAGCATTAGCAACTTCGTCGATATTTCATCTACTTATGTTAACTTGTTTACTTTTAGCCGTGGATAATACATATTTCCGAAAGAAATTCCATTATGACTGCGAGGCCCTATATCACTGCTAATGATAACGGATAGTTGTTGTGTGTTTTGCGAAATTGGATGAAGACGGCGAGCAGACAATTAATGTTCTTTATAGATTACTTTCAACAAAATACATCAGCGCAGTAAGCTATGTTTATACTAGCGTGTACCAGTAGATAAACTTGAATTGAACATGGGGAAATTGCTCGAGATGCTTTTGTAATTATATAGTTTCTTTTGCGGTTATATTTAATAATAATGGTGATTTATTTGGTGCGTTCGAAAAGTCTGGAAACATCCAAATAACAATGTAATCAATGTTTTTGAAGAAAATCATGTTAAAAAAAAAACGAGCAATTGCAGTTTTTGAAGGTCTCTTATGGATTGACGCATTATCGTGAAGCAACAAGACACCTCGCATCATACTTATTTTTCCTGCAGAAGGGGAGACTTTAAACTTTTTGGGAGGGCTGAAGCCCTTAATGCCACTGCGTTGATTGTTATTTTGAGTCAGGCTAATGGAGCCATGTTTCTCATCTCTGGTGACAAGTCGATTTATAATTAAATCTAATTTGTCTCCACGGAGTGCCAAAAATTGTTCATACGTCTCCATCCGGACACATATTGGGAGAACAGTACCCGGTTTATGTCGCTGCTTCCTGAACGGCAGGCATGCGTTTCTTTGGCAGTAGAGGGCGCCAAGAAATGTCGAGATTGTCGTTTTGAAAGTTGTGGCATTAACTGTGAGGCAAGAGCGATAGAAGGTAGAGATAAAAAATTACTCTCGAAACCACGCTGATGACGCCGGATAGGCAGAAACATGTCCATGTGTTAGTGTAATTTTTTTCTCTCCTTTTGTTGCATTTGCCGTGAATTATTCCATCAATACCATGAGGAAGCTAAGCTATCTTAGCATTATATTTTTTGGTTATTGTTTCTAGGCATTTTCTGATGTGTTCTGTTCTGCTAATTGTCGTTTTTTTCTCTTGCGTCCTCCAATACTAAAGACATAGTTTGTTCAATAACATCGGAAGTGACCACGTTAACAGGCCGACAAGGACGGGGATTATCATCCCGTGATTCTCGCCCATTTTTAAGCAATTTTGACCATTCGTAAATAATCGACTTTGAAGGACAATCATTCCCGTATACAGCAGCCAACGAATAATTTTTTGAGATTTTTCGTGTTTTATTATGAATTTTATAACCGCTCGATATTCCAGTTTTTTGGATCCCTCGTACCATTGTTGTTTAAATGACTTACAATTTGGTATAGCTTTTAATAGAAATGATTTTACGGTCTTTGAACTGTTTTCACTTCACGATCTGAACGTTTAAAATGCTCTCAGGAGCCAAGAATTCCATTTAAACGATATAGTGACTTCGCTTTTTTATCTCGAAAAAAATTAGGAAATGGTTTAGAACTGTTGCTGCGAAATGCTTTTATTTCAATTGGTTAACCTACTTTAATTAATACGAACTATTAAATCGAATACATCTCAAAGTTGTTTTTTTCAAGACCAAATGATTTCAGCAAATCGATCCATTACCATCAGGAAAAGAGAAACGTCACAATTAGATCTGTCTAATAACTAAATTAAAGCGTACATCTCAAACATGACTAGCTGCACAGTCCTACACAACAGGAGATATGTAAATTATTTAAATAAATTAAATGCAAATTTCTCCACTTCGTATGGCGTACGTACGTTTGGTGTGTGTCAATCAAGAACTTTAATTAATAAAAAATAAGTTGCTTAAAATTAGAAAGTGTATTTCCTTCTAGTCGATCAGATTAGCTAACGGTATCCAGCCTTATACATGACAGCACAAACATAGAAATACGTTTATGAGAATTAGACATAATCTGTCAGTTGTCATCTATAACGAGAATTACTATCCTACCATTACTAAACACGTTTGATTTATTGTAAGGATCGTCTACATCTGCATCGTAAACAAATCCACGTTATAAAAGCGAGTCATTGAAGTTTCTAGGGCATTACATATTCTCTGTGTTAAAGTAGCTTTCAATACCTTTGTTTCCATTCTAAAGAGCAGATTAATAAATATTTCATTAAGACGTATACCTGCTACATTCTTTCTTGTAGATTCTTGAAAGGCAAACATCAAAAAGTTTATTGCACCAATAATTTGAAAGCGATGAAGAAGCCCTTGCATTCCTTCTCTCTTATTAGAGTTTCGTTTATATTGTTCGTTTTTAACTGATGATGAAAATACGAAATAAAAACGCCTTTAATGTAGGTTCAAAAATAGACGCAACGAGGATCTTTTGAAGCGTACTGAAAAGAGATTTTTTTTACAGCGAAATTCATTTCACAAACGCTTTCCATATACATTTCACGACATATTTCGGATTCACGTACATCGTATAACGGGGGAGTGAATATGAAAGAACTATTTATTAAATCTGGCCGCCATGTTTGAAAACTTCCGTTCACATTATTTTAAATATTCCATTAAAACGTCCTCCACAGAACCTGTCGAAGTTTAAAAGCATGCCGGTGTTTTATGAAGGTAGGGGGCGCGACATATTCTGTCCCAATATATCACATTTTAATATCCTTTTCGGTATACGAATGTGGCAGGGTGCGAGGTAACATAGATAGGTGATATTAATTTTGCGGAAAGGAGGCTTTTCGGGGAGAATTACCCTTTTGATTTGAATATTGATTTTCTAACAACAACATCAATAATAATAAAATGGGTTTTGAAGTAACACAGCTACTAGACGCTAATGCAAGGTGATACGAAACGTTTGGGCTAAAATTATACACTGCGTTCACGACGAAAGGTACAAATTCAATTCAACATTCTAGAAAGTCTATAATTTTTTTACGTACATAAACCTGAATAGAACATCGTATGCGAGAGTTGATCGAAAATTCCTTTCTTTGCATTTTCCATACATCGTTGGTTCTAGGAGCATTATATCTTAGTTGGTTAGATCTCGTAATTTACCGACTTCTTTCTTTAGGCATACTTAACGAAAAGTCTCTATGTACAGTCGCGAGCAATAAATTTTGTTCGTCAATATAATCAATGATGCACTGGCAACATTAAAATCACACTAACGACCAGAATTTTTTACCCGCAACTGTCTACAAGATCTAGTAAAAACACGTTTGTTATTAAAATAAAAACGTAGGCTTCCACGGCCAGAGTCAGTTGAAACTAAACGTGTTCCGGATTTGAACCGTGTCATGTCGTTGGTTAAAATAAAACTGCGAAGAACGCGGAGAGCAGCACGCTTTTATGCCGGTGATGGATGGGACCTGTCACTGATTGGTTGGGTGTGACGATCAGGGTTGGGCGGAGATGAGTCGTTACGGATAACCTGTGTCCCTATTGACCCTGAGAGGTATGCCTTGCTTGTGAATCTTGGGAAAGCCATACAACCGAGGTGGTTTGGATTCACCTGGGATCAAGCGTTTTTGAGCTTCAGGAGGAATGTCTGATGATTTGATGATGGTTTTAATTTCCCTTTCTAGCTTGGAAGTGGGATCTCTAGATACGATCCATCACCCAACAAATCCATCACTTTTTCAACGTATTGGGAATGGTCAAGAACTACTGTAGCATTGCCGTGAGTTACCGTGATCAACCGCTTCCCGCTCCGTTAGTTTCGCCTCTGGTCTGGTTCACACGTTGAGTTGCCACCACTCTCTTGAAGAAGCCCCACACGATTGTGGGCGAAACGTCGAGTTTTATTTTAACCCACGACATGACACGGTTCAAACTCGGAACACGTTGTTATTGTTAAAAAAAATATTTATTGTTTTTTTTTCAGCGAACAAGCAACGTGCGTTAAACAAATACGATTTGTCCAAACTAGGAGTAGCTTAGTTTGGCCTAATATTGCTTTAAAATAGATAATATTCAAAATATTTTCCAACATTTTATATTTGCCTCAGAGTGACGTGGGGATTATCTTCAGTTGCAAAGAGGACGCTTAACTTAGCATCTTCAGGTACCTTGGATGGTCAACCTTTAGGTGGCCAAACTCCTCGAATTTGGTTTAAATCTTATTCACAGCAGATTTCATTAATTAGCAGATGATTAGGACAGATTTGAGTGAAGCCAAATATCATAAGAACCCTGATTCTTGTACTTCGTGGTTTCTTTTAGATAGATAAGACATTACGATGACGAAACTTCACAGAAATTTAGAAAGAGAAATAGTTAAAATTATGGAAGATAAATAATTAGAAAGAAGTCGGAAGCTTGAAAGTAGGACAAGAGATCAAAATCATTTGATAGTAGCTAGCAGCATCTTTGCTTGATGGGAATCTCTTTTAAATCTTCGAGAAAATAAATCAACATTCTCGAGCATTTTTGTCAAAAGAAGTTGCTAGAATGCAATCAAATGTTAACCTTTCATCGTATTTAACATGCCAAGGTTACTGCAATTTAAAATTAGTACTCCATTAACATCACTTGACATTTACCTAGCTAATACTTAATTACACGAAACTGAAAGATCAGTAACTGTCAGTTTTTTCCAATTAAATACATAGTAGGATAAATTGGCTTTCTTGAGAATACCTCTCGGTTCAAGTACCATCGGATAATGAATGTAACACGTGTAAGCCAATGTAAAGAAGTGCAAAATGTAGGTACAAGCGGTTACACAGCGAGTAATAATAATTAAAATTAGCAATATCGAAATATAAATTATCCCAATCACTGTGAATTGCCCAACTGCTTCTTGCTTGGCAATAGTATTACGTTTTACATTACAAAATGTTTAATTGAACGGGTTTAAGATATTTTTCATTGCTTTTACTTGCAAATGTCAGATTACTAAACGTTATTTATCGTTCGCCCGGCATATAATGAACACATTATATTGATCCGCGTACATACGTACTACTTATAATACATAAACCTCGGCTTGTAAAATTCCATCGATATTGGGAAATTATTTATAGTTATGCACCGCAAAGTACGAAAATGAAAGGCGCCTTTTTTTTGCTTACGACAAATTTCAGAAGCTGGAATTAAATCACTCTCATTAAAATCGTAAGACCGAAGGAATAAACATTCGCGAAATAAATAACTCCGCGCCATCTTTCCTACATTACGGCATCGCCCAACCTTGTACGTTAAAGAAGGATCGTCTCTGAATCGCAAGCACAACGGAAATTTAATAAATACGCATATCGATTTATCAGTATTCAGCGGACGAATTGAAAGTTGATTAAATTTAAAGATATTGCAGGGGGGTCGCGTTATTTATGACCTACATGTCCTTAAGCTCACTATTACACGAGCGGAGGAAAAAAGTAGGGAAAAAAGCGCGATACGACAGAGAGATCCCATTAAATTTATTGCATCGTAATGCCGTAGGAATAAGAAGTAAAAGGAATAATTTAAATGAAAGGGGGATAATTCAAGCAAATAGGAGGAGTAACAGTTAGATAGCGGAACTATCTATTTGAATTTACAGCAACATTGGGAAAAATAAGTTAAATGTAGAGTTCGTTTGGTATTTTTCATTAACGAAAGCTAGACATTCACTCTCAGAAAATACATTAAGCATTGTTGCAGATAAACTCATGTCTCAAATAGATATAACATTTTTAATTCAATGATGTCTGAGATATTTCGTTACGTCTTGTCCTACTTCATTAGTAGCTGAAAGATTTCTGATTGTAATTGTTCAATTATAATTGTTCAATCCGTTATTTTAACTAACATCGCCCCAAGAGGAAAAAATGCTTCTTCTTCTATCTTCATTCTTCGCATCTTAGAAAAACGGAGTTACAAGCAATCTTTCTAGTAGATTAGTTCACCATGAACTAATTACATAACCAGACACTCTTGATATTACATTAGCCCAATATTCCAGCATGGATCCTTTATTATTCTCAAGGGTCCTTGAAATTACTGCTACGATGAGCATTACTTTCTTAGCATCGCTGCCATTTTATTAAGCTCAAGTGCCTTTAAATACACGAATCAAATCCCATTTGAATCATCTATAAGTACATAACAAGCTGAGTCATCGCCCCGAAGCGTTTATATTCAAAACGGGTTTCTTTCTACTTGTGAGGCTAGATTATCAGCACAGTTTAAAATTACGTTGAAGCGTACAAATTGCCTCGAACATATCCAAAGTTGTACTTTTCTTAAATGAACCATGTTATACATAAGCTTCCTTTAAATTTCAACTTTCTCCAAGAAACATTAATAACTCTGAAACCCTTAATTTTAGGACAAATGAGAATTCAAAGAAAACAATATTTGAATTCTCATTTGTCCTAAAATTAAGGGTTTCAGAGTTATTAGTGTTTCTTGGAGAAACTTGAGATTTAAAGGAAGCTTTACTTCTTAATATAGAGACGTGAGTTTTGGCGCTTAGAACATAGAAGGCTCTATTTATGTGCTTCCAAATTTAAATACTGGTCGAAGAAACCAGTTATTTAATCAAAAACAATGTAATAAAAGGGGAGGCGGGAGGTCTTCAGAGTGTTAAGTTAGTTTTTCAAATGGAAACCAATACTTTTTTAATAAACCACAATTAACGGATTCCGAGAAGATGTTCCACAAGCCATATAAACAATAGATTCTAAGAATGTGATACAATTAAAACTATTGCTGAATGGTAGAAATGTCTTTCGGGTGAAGTCGCGTAGTTAATATTTTACTTGACGTTTCGCTTACCATGCTATCAGCTTCTTCAGAAGATTTCTAAATACTGCTGTTGTTGTCTCTTGCTTCTCGTTATATATCCCATTTCTCTTCCGCTTTGCTGATCCATAATCGTTCCGCTTTGCTGATCCGTAACCATTCCGTTCCGTTGAATCGTGTTGCTGATCTTGTATCCATCTCAGAACACCAACAACTTCAATCGCGAAGACGGATACAAGATCAGTAACAGCATTACGGAGTCGTCATGCAACGAACGATGCGATTCAGCGGAACGCAACGGTTATGGATCAGCAAAGCGGAACGGTTATGGATAACGAGGAGCAAGAGACAACAACACCAGTCTTTAGAAATCTTCTGAAGAAGCTGACAGCATGGTCAGCGAAACGTCGAGTAAAATATTAACTACGCGATAACACCCGAAAGACATCTCTACTATGGTTACGGTCGTGAAAGCCTACACTCAATTGTTGCTGAATGCTCAGGTACACCAAATTAATATTCAAACATTCACTAGTAGTAGCACTTTTTTAACCCGCAAGATGGCAGTATCATTTCATTGACAAAGTATTCTCGCTAAAATACGACGCGAACTAATAACTGCATTACATTAATACTAAAATTTAACTTTCATTTCCATATATGAATTTCCATAATTCCGGAGAGCATTGTTTAATTGGAAATTAAATTCAATTAAAACGTTCGCTAGTCCCGCGCGCGCTAACTCCAATTTAATTAACGAGAATAAGAATTTGTAGTTGTAGCAGATCGGGAAAACTAATTTCGGATAGAACAGAAGCATTAATTAAACATATAAGGATGGACTGGCTCCTTTCAGTTTGTTTTTCCGCGAACTGAACTTTTTGAAAGAAAATGTGTTCCATTGTTACATTATTATATTTATATAGGTATATAAGGTATAACGTACTGTATTCAAATACAGTGCTCATCAATTGAAGTGGATAATGAAATAATTTCTAAAATTTTAATAATTAAATGACACCATAGATAAAATTAAACGTATTCTGGGTTCGGACCGTGTCATGCTTATACGAAAACTCGACGTTTCGTCTACAATCAGATGGGGCTTCTTCAGGAGAAGGAATGGTGGTAGGCAACTGTTTGCACGGTAACTCAACGTGTAAACCACGCCAGGAGCGAAACTAACTGAGCGGGAAAATCAACTGCAAAGCTTTGAATCTTGTTGCTAAAATGCTCTTCCTAACCCAGCATCTAGACAGACAAATCTATTTTACTGTTTTGAAAATTCCAATACACAGTGCCTTCCGTTCTAAATGATGGAGTATTGATTAACACCTTTGTAATAAACTAAAGAAGAAGTTACAATTTAAATATGTAGCTGAAGATACTTTTAGCTAATTTATTTATCTTCATAATCACCATTAGAAATTAAAAATTTGCAAACTAACTACTCGCACTGCAAAAAAAAATTACATTCCTTTGTCCATACTAAACATGCCATTTCGCAAATATTAATGGCACAAATTTTTACAGGTTATCTCCCTTATGAAGACATCCATACGTCATAATTCATACGGCGGACACCTTATTTGGTTACGAATAACAATAAATACATAAACAAATGTACATAAATCTGTCAAACGTTACGGCTGTTATTATCTAAGTTTTTGAAGTCCTTGGGGCACTCATCCATGTATATGCGTATGTAAAACATACGTATTAGGCGTGCTCGTGTGGATGTACGTACATGCGTAGTTGCATATTAATGGAACTGCTTCCTCATTAATAATGAAGGAATTTCAAACACTCTTCTTCGTGCAACTAATTGCGCGATGTTGGTAGTTCTTTAAGGAGGATAACTTATTTAAACGAGGTGTTGTATAATTGATTGTAAATGAACGTCGAATATTGTAAGGCGATAATACCGACATACGTTGAAATAGGAAAAGAGAATTGTAGGATGTACAATTGTCCTTATCAGCTCTTTTGTTTAGGTAATGCTTTATGTTCTTCTAGGTAACGTTTTTTATGTTCTTCTAAAAATACAGACATATAATAAGGAAAGTCACTCAACGTTCTTTGAGAAAAAAATGTTTACGAACGCGAAAAACATGAGATAAGCTAGGATAACTATAGGCAAATAGGGAAAGAAAAGTTTTTAACCAATGAACTGCAGTTCGCTGGTAATTTAGGAATATTTTTACACATAGCTAAGGGCCAAGATTTGACCCATGTGTAACCCTACACTATCTAATATGAAATGCCGAACCTGATCTGTACTCAAGGTAAGAAGACATCAATCGTAGAAGTGGAGAGCAGAAACCAATCAATTTGCTTGCAATAATCAACCTGGCCATTGTTAGCTAAACATAATTGATACAATTTGTCGACTTACGGGTTACTTTACGCGACGTATTTAGATTAATACTAACATACGCTTCTAGCGTGTCTTCTCCAACTGTAATTACTTCCATACACTCCATTCTTCAACGTACTCCTCCAGGAAAGTCAAGAGGCGTTAGATCAACTGATCTGGCGGCCCACCGAGCATTATTACACACATTATTGGTGGTAGTAACCTTATAACTAAGCCTGCAGAAACGAGTTGCTCTTCACGAAATTAGCAGAGACTAGACAGACTCGCGAAGCAGTAGACAACGCGAACCCATTCTCATGAGACGTTTAGTCTCTGCTAATTTCGTGAAGCGCAACTCGTTTCTGCAGGTTTACTTATAACGCTAGTGCTCGGTACCACGAGTGCTTTGTTCCACCAATGTACACACTAGCACGAACATGAAATCTGTAAGACACCAGGTGCTTCCAGATGATTGCGGTCTTTGGTGGGAAAGTAGCCTGAGAGTTTGAAATTGAAATTTTAAGATTTTTTTTTCAAGCTCAAACTCCTACGGAACCACAGTTCCCAGTCAATGTGCAGTAATAGTTCTGAAGATGTACCCTAAGAATGAGAACGAAACGTCGGAAGAACTTACGACAACGACGCAATTCCAATCCGGAAACCGAGAATAAAGAAGGCGACAGTTTTTAGTTTTTTTTATGACTTCTTCAACTACTTTCTAGATTCTAATCAGCACCTACAACCGCAAAACATTGCTCATTAAATCCTAACACCTCAGATCTCATATTCCTATAAGCCAGAATCAAACGAATCAAAATTACACAACAAGAGCAAATTCATCAAATAAATCTGCTTAACTCCGTCGGTATGCTATTTCGCAGTATTAATTTCGTTCCCCTGCAATTTACGAGCACTTAAATTTATCGCGATATTAAATAGAGGTGGACTATACTCATGATATTACACTTTAAAGTGTCTTATATGAAACGATAATTGCCATTCGGATAAAATATTGTGTACTTTTTACCGCGTTTTAATATAACTTTGTGCGAAAGCAAATTATATTTCTACCTCGAACGGAGACGAGAGTAATCTTGCATCCCCCTTTTCTGCACTCGACAACAGCATGCAGCAAGAGCAGCAGCGCACACATACACTCTGACCCGAGCGATCGCGCATACAGTATGAGAGGAGGAGACCAGCAAATCATAATACGAGAGAGAATAGGAGAAGACGAATAAGAATAAATAGAAGAAGTTGAAGGCGGAGGATTATATTTACGACTTAAATTAGCAATTAACTTTAAAACAACGTTGTATTAGTTCTTGTGTTCGTACGTGTTTATGTTCTCCTGCACGTAGATATTGTGTTGTTTTTAGCATGGTTTTGCCGTCTGTAATTTGATACACGGGATTACATTGTGGCTGCCACATCGGAGTGGGTTCGGTTCGAAACGTACATATTCCCTCTCGATTGCAAATTCATGACAATTAAGCGACGGCTAGAGTTATTGGAAAGATCCGAAATGGAGTATAAAATCTACAATTCGGACAATTGGACGTTGTCGGTGAGCGCATTGAAGATCCATGACGAAGGTTTCCTTTGACTCATTACGGACTTCATGGTAATAGTTATTCTAGAGTCTCTAAAGGTTTGTAGTAACAAAGGAGAAGTTGGACCATCTTCATTTTAATGTATCGTCTCTATTTACAAAAATGCTTCTTCAGGGTTGAAATTACAAAATTTATAATTTTTGTAATTTTTAAAATTTCTGCAGTATTGATCTAATTCAGCCACAACAGACCCCATAATTTTTGAAAAATATCAAGAATGGTCGATATTCCTTACATCTGTTAAAATATGAATCTCAATATTGCACGAACGGCGATAAATTAAATTAACGTCAACACTCGACTCAAATTATTGCTTAAATATCGTCGTTACCTGAAGATAAGTACCATCGCGGTGGTGGTGATAACGGTGGAATGTTTTACTTACATAGCGATTGTATATATATGGTAAGCAAATACCTGTTACAACAGACAAGATATCGCATACATACTTGCATACGTATGTTACATGCAGACACACAAATAACTGCTAAGCCGTACGGACATAAGTTCTTAAAAACATAACTGTCAGGTTAACGGTACTCGCACGATATAAAACATTATTTTTATAGCATAAACGCACGTATTCATCAAACATGTTCCGAGAGTACGCACTTCATGTATTTTAATGTGGTCCGCGTGCATGTCCGCAGGAGAATTTTTGCGGAATAGCGAAGAATTCGTTTGGATTTCGCATTAGAATATTAATGAGCTATTTTGCTGAGAAATACGACTCAGGCATGTGGAAACCATCATCAAACTAACTGAAGTAAAGTTAACAGTTGAGGTATTACATTCTTGTAGTGGAATCATTCCAATTCGAAATAACTGAATTTAATGAAATTTGGTATATTACCCCTATTACTTTGGTTTTTGGTTGAATTTCATCTTTTGATAGAAACGGCCCTGCTAATGGCAATGCCTAAAAAATGCAACATCTTTATTCTCATCCCACTCGCCAGATTCCTTCCGTTCATGTTCTTGTAAAACAAATATTGCATGATACCGATTCATTTGGCAATCAGTCCCATTATTGTGGAGAGCAAGATCAGTGTCTACTCCTGAAGTAGTAGAGACAATTTAAGCAAGGACAGAGTAGAATCCGTGGACAATATTGCGGAGAGTATCAGCGTTTTTTATTTGGAGAACCCTACATGAGCAGCAGCTTTGCCCCTACCATGCACAGTATCACCAGGCACGTTTGATTTTTTTGTTCCAATAGAGCTGAAGATCTTAATTTTGTTGCCAATATTCTTTCTGCTGATGAGTCTGGTTTCATACGAAACTGAATTTTCGACACCACGCATGCTCCACATGCTATTATGGAATGAGGCACGTTTTTCATTGAACACTTGGATGGGTATTTTGCGCAGCAAGTCAATAGGTTCAGTTGTTTCACCAACCCGATCAACAAGCGCCGGTTAGCTAAACATTCCGCAGAATGCAACGGGTGATCTTTTAGGCAACATTCCGGTGAACCAAAGGCAATAAATGTGATTCCAGCACGATAGTGGAGTGCCGTCAAATACCATTTACACTGAACTTTTGGATCATACCCTGAAATATCGTCTGATCCATCCCCCTTGATTTCTTTCTTTACGAATATTTGAAAACCTCAGTATACAATGCGCCTGTAAATGACTTTGAGGAGCTGCAACAACGAGTTGATCAAGAATGCCACCGAATCCAAGCCAACTTGGCGATTTTTCAAAGAGTCCGAAGATCATTGGCTGTGGTGAAATGCACTTTGAACATCTCATTTGAGTTTTTGCTTTTGTTCTTTGTTCATAAGTTACATTGTTTGCTTGTACATAATAAAATAAAGTGTGCAAAAAGACTTTCTGTATATTTTTGAGAGACCTTTTTAAATTCTGAACAATTCACCTCTGTAGCAACATTCTGCAAAGTAGTTGCGATCCACGCCCACTATTCGAACAGATTCACAAGAGAACCCTTTGAGAAACATATGAACAATGTTGTGTATACACACACTTTACAGTTCTATTCCACGTTCAAGCTACACCGTTTTTCTAAGGTGCTTTAGGAATTTTCCAACATAAATAATAATGTATGTATTCAGTAACTTGAGGAATTCGAACACATAAGAGTAAAATCACAATTTCGTCCTTCTTACGGACATAGCGGCAGTACTCGTAACTTGCTGTATTTACATTGCATTATGTTGCCATACCTACAACTTTTTCCACCACGTCGGAGAAGTTCGTCCGAATTTCTAGATCTCCTTTTCCGATCTTACAATACCCTTCATATATACTCCCTTGTCATCCTTTCCTTCCTTACCATATTTCGTTTTCGTTATTTTTTCTCGTTTTCTCCTTCTGCTCATTCCTTTTGCTTTTCTTCCAACTCGAACCCTGAGTCCCGCGTATACGTATGTATCCCGTAATCTTCTACATACCTTTAGATATATTAAACAGTCTATCTTATTTTTCCTGTCAAAAAATTTCATTATTCCGTATGATGATATATTTCCATACATTTTGTTCTCGAACATTCGTCTTTGTCTGCTGCCGGCGGTACGCGTATCGCTCCGTCTTCCTTTCGCTTTATTGGTATTCCGGGTTATATTGGAATGTTCAGGAATAAGAATGGAAAACAGCAAGTAGAAAGAGCAGGACAGAGGAAAAACTCTTAATAATTTTTGCATAGAAGTGAAATTTATTCGAATATTTTCGTATATTAAAATTTATTCTCGCAGAGGAGGAACGAAGACGGAGAATATCGCGCATACATCCGGTTTTTATTTTCGCTTGTTTTTAATATGTTTATTTATGGATGCACTAAATAAGGGGCATGCGAAAATCGTAAAAAGAGAAACAAACGAATTTGTCTACTTCCATTGTGGAATTTGGATAAACCGATGTTTTGAAAACTATTTTCCATTTTACACGAAGCGGACACGTTGCATACTTTAAGCTAATGGAAGCTTCTGCAGCACCGTTATATTTTCTAAATTAACAAAAAGAAGGGAGTAAACACCACAAGCTTCTCATGCTATTTACATTTAATTTACTTCGCCCTTATTTACTTTAATGAATTCCAAGCGTTCATCAAACAACTATTAACAAAATTATTGAATAGAAATACTACGTCAACATAACTTTTGTTTAATCTTCTTGTCTCTTTAAATTCCTCTAATAGCAATAGGATATAAAGATGTGTACATTATATAATTTATTTCCACATACACGGAAATGGAAAACATACACCAGATCTCATTCACAAAGTTCAATATTCCACTAATTTAAAGCAAACATTACATCACTCCCATATACATTACAAATACCGAGCATCTAAAAATAACCTACCACTTTAATGGTTTTATTTTTTTCCTACTCCACTCCACAGCAGTTCCTTCTTTCTTTCTTTTGTTTCTTTATTCGCCATCGCTTGCTTAATGCATTTCTTCTATTATTCGGTGACATGTTTGGGTGTATTTCATATTTGAATCGTCTGAAGTATGTTTATACATTCTTTCTGAGGATTTAATGCATTTGATAATGGATACTGACCTATTTATAGCGACGGGTTATAACTGGTATTGAGTCAACATCAAAATGCCTTGATTGATTGATAATAGAGAGTAGATGAATTTAGTTACTAAGTTTTTCATGTACAGGTTGTCCCAATATTTTGGAACGTCAGTTATGTTTCGTATACTGTTGCCACAGTGACCAAACAGTAGTAACACTATATGCAAAATTGTGTTAAAGTACACATTTTTCTAAATATCTTAAACAATATCAATTTTACACATAAAAAGAAAAAAATAAGAAGTTGTATAAAAAAAAAATGTTTTCCCGTTGTGAAAGCTCAATCGTAATCGTCGAACACGCTGTATAATGTTTTCAAAAAAATTCATTCATACCCTATACGCTTAACGCAGAAAAATGCATCATTTTAAAACTTTGAAGCCACGTCTTATATCAGCATACATCATCAGAATTTTCTTATCCCGGTGTAAACCTCCAAATTACCTCATTAATCTAGTTCTCACATCGTACATTCTTAATCGAAACCATCGGAAGATGACATGTACAGATAAAATTGAAGACGTATGACGTAATCGACCGTTTCAAATATTCAGTGCTTCACTTTCTTAAAGTTGATAAGACATCTGTGCCTATTAGACGAACAGAATCTGAAACGAATATTAGAAACCAGTTTCGTCCGAGATGTACACACATACCTCTACGCAAGCACTCTCTCGAAAAGCACTTATTAAATGATTTAGAAGCACAATTGTGCTACTTAAGAAATGATGTCATTACTTTGCTTGTTCTAAACAGAAGATAAATTATAATAGTCAATCACGAAATTGAACGTCGTCATTAATTAGAAGCAAATGAATCGGTTCGGCCTCAAGTGCCGATGACCGTTGCTGTGTAAACGTCGAGATGATAAGGGAGAAGAAGAATCTGTACAATTTACGGAGAACATCTCTTCTTTAGAGGATCATAATGGAACGATTGTGCCGGTAGGATCGGCATTATTAGAAGCCTCGATTCCTCTCTATGTAATTATTAATTTATCCGGGTTTATGGCAATATACACATAGAAAGAAGGAAGATAATTTAATGCTACGAGAAATTGCAAAAAAGGAGATCTTCAAAGAAAACAATTTTTTTTTCAGCAATAGTGAACAATTAGCCTATCATATAAAGCATTAAGTTCTTCCGAATAAACAGGCTGACTATTTGCAAACAACGAACGCCATTCATTTGTAATATTAATGCATATTACAAATATGGGCAAGATGTTCGACATGTCCTTACCAGTTCAGGCCATTGCCCATTCATACTCCACTGAGGAGGAGACTTTGATCCGAGTGACTGTATAATTATCGTAAGAGAAGGGAGAGGGTTAAGTTACAATTTGTTTCGCCCGAATTATTTGTTCGTTAAGTTTAGCGTTTGTGCTCTCTATAATTGTTCCATGGTCAGTGCTCTCAGTACAATAGAAGCGTTCACCGGCATATAGTGTTATCCCATTTGGAATTACATTTGGCGTTGACACGATACCGGACCATTAATTGAACCCTGTGACACTATGCCCAATCTGATCGGAGCTTTTCACCAGTCTCAAATATGATGTTAATAAATCATTTTTTGTCTCTGAATCCCATTACATATAATTTGTTCAACAATATTTCATGGTGAACCAGTTAAAGGCCTTTGAAAGGTCCATGAATAGTGTTCTTACGCATTGTTATTAGTACCAATCGACAAGGAACCTGTTGATCCTCTTTAGGATATCCTTTTCAAAGATAAGTTATTGTTGCAATAAGTAACCCAGTTTTAAACAGCAGAACTTTTACGAGAAGCATATGGCCCGTAGATGGAGCGAGTGAGATTTTATTTCTTCAAATACCTTTAAGAACCATGATATTTGCCCAAAAAATGAATTTTCTGATGAAGAAATACCGCTGATTCCTCATCTTCTAATTTCAAAAACGCTGCAGCTTTATCGCACAAAATAAACTGTTCAAATTAAAGACCGAACAATCATATTTAATAAAACTCGACGGATATATGAATGTACTACATAACGTACTTGCGATCGGGAATTTTATATGAACGACTGTACCTTATCTGCATAAGTACATATATTGAGGTTACGGATAGGCCCATAAAACCGATTTTATATGCCATTTTTACGTATTAACTGGCCATTAGTTTAATACAAGTGCAGTTTATTTTCCTTTTTGACGTAAATATACGGTTTTATAGCTTGCTGCAGTCGCTGACAGATCGTGGACAAAGTGATCGTGGACAAGCTGTTAAATAGGTATAAATATTCTTATTTGGTACACGTACATCTCTAAATGTGCGTGTATCATAAGATATGCCAATTATATTTAGGTTTTATTTGTTGAACTAAGTAAGAACAGTTTTTGGAGATGGAAATAATCGCTTTAATTAGGATGTTGTACATACCCCAAATTAGTGTTGACAATTCATTTTGTGCCCAAGAAGAGCCGTATTTACCATTTTACGAGTTTTTGTGTATTTTAGCCAATCCAAAGAGCTACACCCTTTGCAGGTAAGAGAAGCACGAAAAAATGTTACCAACTTCATATTGTCCAACCATCCATTCTAAACTTAAGTCAAATCCGTCAAAAATTTTTCCAATATGTTCATGGTGTAATAGTGATGGTAAAGGCTTATATATGTTAGAGAAGTTGGAGGCTCTTAATAAACCTTAATATTACTCTAGGATCATCGTGCCTTCGATCCCCTGATGGCTTGGGACCCATAGCTGGGTAACGTGGTTTTTATGTTCCAATTTTCTTAAATTGCGTATACATTCGTGAATCAGACCAGATTCGTACGAGTAAGCTTTGATAGTCTTTAGAACTGCCTGACTGTCACTGAATATGGTTATAGTTCCCTGCCTCGAGGTTCTTTAAGACGCACAAGTTCAAAGGCAGAAATCTCTGCTTGACATACGTTGGTGTGGAGTCCCGTAGGCATTTTAAGGTGGTAGTTAGGCCCATTAATGCCTATACGTGTTCCAACACCTTCTATTCTTCAACCGCCCCTGAACTTACTTTGAAGCTCCTTATGAGACTAATCAAAGTGGCATTCCATAGAGATCTTGTCTCTTGTAATATGCATCAGGTAATTTATGTTGGAATCTTGGGATGCCCTTTAAGATCCCCAGGGGTGTGGGGTAGTATAGCAAACAGAAAGTATCGGCAGACTCCGCACCATACACATTATTTGACTAATTTGGCATAATTTTTTCGAAAATTCCGAAACAATTGTTGCGAATTAATGGTGCGGTGCGAAGGATGTCTCAAAATACTAAATCACGTACTCGAATACTGTGGCACTGGAACACTTCACTATACCCTCTACCACAAACACTGAACGTACGTTTCGATAGCTAAGCTATCATCTTCAGCGGCAATACTGAACTTCTCAAAATACGATAGCTATTTTCTCTTTTCGCCAATGAATTCATGTTGAAAAAGATTTTGAGGATAGTATTATTAATTTTTTTTTCTTTCTATATCTAATTTGCTCAGCGTATACATCGTCACTTCACTACAATTGTTGTAGAAACAATTATTTTTTACGATTATTACATTAACCTTTAACAGTGCGTTATATTCTTATACTTTACACCGTTTAATTCTCAGAAGCCGTTCACTTTTACAGTGTTTCTGAATATAAAAGCTAAAATTAAATAAACTCGGGAAATTCACATCTTTAATATTAATTTAAATATAAGCTTCTATACTTTTGGAATCATTCGGTATAAAGACTCATCTTTAAAAGTACATTGCCGGTTATTACGTTTCTAGATATAACATCGCTATTCTTGTTCTCTCTTGATTAAAATAAAGCGTCGCCGAACAAAGTGCATATAAGACACATAAATTATTTAATGGTAGAGTAATTATTGTTATTGTTCTTCTGAAGGGCCGGTTGGAAGGAGGGGAACCAGAATCCGAGGAATAACACAACACACCAGCAACTACAGCAAGACAAGATGATTTACGAGCAACGCCATTAGATAGATGTCTGCGAACATTAAATGTTAATTACCAATCGTGTGTAAATAATCTATTATTTATTGCGGAAATAAGTTGAATTATTTATTAGAAATTTTCTTTGCTTGTACATCTAACGCTTATACGGGGTCCATAAATGTGCGCTCGACGCTACTACTAAGTTCATCATTTTAATTTGTTGAAATAATTGAGTAATTTGTTAAACAACTTGTAGAGAATAGAATTAGTTTAAATGTAAAAGGGCTTGATAACTTTTGTCTGTCAGTTTATGCAATCTACAAGGTATTATCTTATATTTTTCTAAAGCACACGTTTGTTTGCGATCAAGAATAATTATGCTTGTTGCTTATAAGTTGATTATAAAAATCCATTTATGGAGCAATAGTGACAAATCGAAATTATGTCAATTTTCTCATCAATTTAAAGTCTAGAGCGTGGCACCAGCAGAATACTATTTGTCTATAAGTTGCTAATGTACGGCAAACTAAAATTGTACACTTTGTACTAGTCATTATTCTAATTCCAATTGTTAAAACATAATTGATTCTGAAGATCGAAATTTTCGAAACCTGATTGACAACATTCTTCGAATTTCACCTTCTTTTCTTATGTCTTCCGACGCATAAAGCGCAAAAGCTTAAAGTTCGCTAAAGCACGAAAATAAGAGGATAAATTTAACAGGTTTTGATACTTCTGACACTGCAGCACATTGTTAAAAAGTATCTGATATATCTGTTGGAGTTGGGTGCTTGTTTGTAGCAACATGTGAGTTGTGGTTTATTCATTGGTTTAGAAGGAAATCTGAACTTGGAATTCGTTATACAGGAATGTTGGAGTCGATTTCCGGTATTACCAGAAATTGCAGATACCTCAAAATATTTTAGCTGAGTACTAATAAAACAAATTCTTAAATCTGAGACATTTATTTTACGTGCACATATATTCTTAGGTAAAATTTTGAAATGGTTATGGTTAAGACTAGTTCTAATCAGCCAAAGTATCGATTAATAATACTGGATGAAGACATTCTGAATTTCCAGCGTAGAGTTTTCCATTTAAAGTAAAAAAGTTGGCGTTTCCTCCT
This sequence comes from Marronus borbonicus, assembly GCA_902655005.2. NCBI lineage: Eukaryota > Metazoa > Arthropoda > Insecta > Coleoptera > Scarabaeidae > Marronus > Marronus borbonicus. Next base: position 2,459,962 of record LR737406.1, on the reverse strand, counting down.
TTAAAAGTAGAATTTACGCTCGCTAAAATAGAACCATGCTGTTTTAGTATTGAGCAGATAAATAGGATTTGTTTTTTTTCGTTTCTTCCTCTGAAAGTGCAATATCTACAACGTAGGAGAGAACTTCATACTCTGTATTCCGCAAACGTAATGAGACATCTTACACGGCATCAGTTTCTTTTCAAGCTTCTCCAGAAATTACGTAAAAGTGAAAAACATCCGTAGCCAACCGTTCTATTTAGCTCTATCTTACATGCAAGTAATAGTCTATATACTTTATACGTATGTACGTGTACACTCATGCATATAATATATTTTATATACCCTAACTACTTTCAGATCGTGACCGTTTGACTTATTTATTGTGGATATGTCTACGAGATATGTTCTTATTTTATAATCATTATTTCACAACAGCTTTCTGAACAGCTTTCTCCAATGCCACCTACTACTTCTGCCTAGCGCTATTATTATATTCCATTCGGATATGTTATTATTGCCGCGTGCATTTGCCGTTATAAATAATCTCTGACGTTTTATGGTGTTTTAATAATATTTTAATAACATAATCTCGGCGATTACCTTTCGTCTAGCGGAGGTGTTGCCGTTCGGAATTACTAAAATTAAACGCCATTATTGTACGAACTTAAGTAAACGTTGATGGGAGACGACGATGAAACGTCAAAAGAGATAGTGCTATTAGGTCGGGTTTTTATAGAAAGTTAAACAGATGAAAATTTTACCTAAATAACAAATAAATGATAATAGCAAATAAATTGGTGGACTCCAATTTCGGCCGTACGAAGCCCATAAATTTCCGAAGTAATTGTTTCGAATTAATCAAATAACTTATATGGTGGGGAATTCTTTGATTTTTTCAATATCTTTTCCTCGCATATTTTCCTTGCATAGATCGTGCTTATTGTACTCTGCAACGGAAATACACGAGGAAATTGAATCGTTGTTCGTGTCCTCCCGTTTACGCCACCACCCACCGTTACTAAACGCTAAACGCTGCATTTCGCATAGGCCAGAAGCGACGCTTCACGAAATTAGCAGAGACTAGATAGACTTGTGTTTATTCGTCTCGTGAGAGGGTTCGTGTTGTTTATTGGTTTCCCCGAGTTTGTCTAGTCTCTGCTATTTCGTGAAGCGCACGGAAAGTGTACTCGGTTCTACAGGCTTAGTCGTGACGCCCGTGCCTCGCCGAAGTTTCGTGCATTATTACGAAAATAAATTTTACCCAAATAACAAATAAATGATGATAGCAAATAAATTGGTGGACTACAATTTCGGCCGTACGAAGCCCATGAATTTTCGAAGCAATTGTTTCGAATGAATCAAATAACTTATATGGTGGGGAGTTCTTTGATTTTTTTCAATATCTTTTCCTCGTATATTTTCCTTGCATAAATTGTGCTCATTGTACTATGCAACGGAAATACACGAGGAAATTGAATCGTTGTTCGTGTCCTCCCGTTTACGCCACCACCCACCGTTACTAAACGCTAAACGCTGCATTACACATAGTCCAGGAGCGACGCTTCATGAAATTAGCAGAGCCTAGATAGACTTGTGTTTATTCGTCTCGTGAGATGGTTCGTGTTGTCTATTGGTTTCCCCGAGTTTGTCTAGTCTCCGCTATTTCGTGAAGCGCACGGAAAGTGTACTCGGTTCTACAGGCTTAATCGTGATGCCCGTGCCTCGCCGAAATTTCGTGCATTATTACGAAAATATGCGTATTAATGATAAATTAATAACATGATGAATTTAGGGTGTAAAATATATAAAAAGTCGAGTGTCCTTAACAATTAGCTTCTTTTGTAAGAAACATAGGTTTGTAACTAAATTCCTACACGTCGTCGATTAGGCATGTACATGTAATGATGTATCTCCTTTCGCAGTTTTATCATGGAACAATCTAATTTTCTGGCTTCGTAAATTTTTGGCATAAAAGAATGGAGGACATTTAAAAACCGAAGCACGTTTTAGCAAAAACGCTTCTTTGAGGCGTGTTCCGCTAAAATATTCATTACTTCCTCTAAATATGTTATGGCAATATTTAAATGTCTTCCATACAACGGGAAAACGCCGTAGAACATATTTTTTTAAAACGAGGAAGGCAAATTTATCTTATATACATGTATATTGTAAGCATGCATGTATTTGTACCGCCCGTATATACGTACATATAAGCTGGCTGTAGCAAACAATGCATGGAATGTATAATAAAGAAGACTTTGAAATATGAGATGTTTTACATCAGTTAAATTACATATTGAGCTGGAAAAGTTCGGATAGTCCGTACGTTTCGTTCCGTTCGTCCCTTTCCAACCCGTTGATGCGGAAAAGTTATTAGTTGCAATAAACATTCGTTACATTGTTCCTGCGCTAATCACGAACACAAAACTTTACACTCAAATCAGTAGCTTTTCTACATAATCAACAATTTCATCGGTTTGTGTATTTAATACTTTTCTTTTCCTCTTCAGGAAGCATTAAGAAAACTTGGATAATGGACGAATAAAGGCGTCACAGCTCGTTATTGACATAGGCACTAAAAAAAGAAAAAAACAACTCAATTGTGTATCCTGTGAGATCGAATTGAGGTAGCATCAAATCGCGATTCTGTCTCTATTGTATTCATTATGCGCAATTGGCCAATTTTAAATCCTCAATCCGGGATTCGTTGCGAGAGTACAGTCCATGAAAGAACACAAAGGGTGAATCACAAAACCGAATGCCTACTATTAGTCAATCGAAATCGACGCTACTTGTCACTCAAACGTTGACTTTTAACATCGAAGCATGGCGCAGATAACATTGAACACAGTTAGTCTCGCTACCATTTTTGGCATACGTATACTTGTAAAATTAATAGGAAACGCAATCAATACCTCCGTCGGTTTGTAATTACAGCGGATAACGTTATTTTTGACATTTTAAGCTACATACAACGAGTCGTAAAACATTTTCAATGAAATACACAACCGACATCTAATAAGATACGATATATTACCAAGTACGCATTGTGTATGTGTCATCCGAAAGAAACCAATTATAGCTGACGTTTTACGTATAAAAATGTTACCCATACCACTGCGAGTACGCGGGCATCGATCAAATTTGATTAATTATAGAGTCAAAGGCGTGTGAATCATGTGCAAGAGGTTTTAAATACAGACTTTCGTATATTATGTACAGCCAAAGATGCACAAGACGTTGTGAATAAGTTACACCACCCGACAAAAACATAGACGCGGTATCGTTTCTATCTACGAAACAAAGTTTATATACATTATATAAAATGTAAATGAGGGTTATTAATACTTGTTATGTAAATAGTTCATTTATAGATATTTCTGGGTATTTATTGCTTTGTGAGGGGTAATTGAGATTTTCCCAGATCAAAATAGGAATTTTAAATGCGACAAAAATGTAGACCCTGTGCATTTATTACATTCATATAAGCGAAAATGTTTTAATTTAATACTTCTCTTTATATGCAGCGGTTGTGCTGGTAAAGTGTACACATTTCACCACAAGAAATTATATTTTGTAAAATGTTTGCAATATGGGTAGAAAAAAGCAATTATCCTTGATAGAAAGGGGTAAAGTTCTAGCCTGGCACCAGGATGGTGTTAGTAAGAAGGAAACTGTTCGTTGGTTACGAAGAAGCGATCATTCCGTTAGAAATTTCCTAAAAGATCCGGAAAATTATGGCAAACCAAAAGGCCAGGGGCGACCGAAAGTTGTAAGTGAGCGGGATAAACGTATGATATTGCGTTGTGCATCCAATTCTTCTGCGTCGGCGAGAGCTATTGCAGAACAGGCGGGGGTACAAACGCACGTGCGTAATGTTCAAAGGATTTTAAACGCGTCACCGGTAATATCACGGAAGAAAATGTTGAGAAAACCGCCACTTTCGGCGAAACACATAGAAGCGAGGTTGAGATTTGCTGAATAACACGTATCCTGGAAGAAACAATGGGAAAAAGTTATATTTTCCGATGAGAAACGTTTTAATTTGGACGGACCGGATGGGTACTCGCATTATTATCATGATCTGAGAAAGGAACCAAAAGTGAAAATGACCAGACAATTAGGGGGTGGATCTGTGATGATGTGGGCAGCGATTGGATTTCGCGATAAAAATGGGATAGTGTTTCGCACAAACAAAATGACAACTATGACGTATAAAGACTTATTGCGTGACAATCTTCTACGTTTTGGAAACCAATGGGCCGGGCGCCATTTTGTTTTTAAGCAAGATAACGCGCCAATTCATAAAGCAAAAACCATTACTGAATGGTTTAAAGAGAAAAAGATTAAAACTTTACAGTGGCCGGCACGGTCACCAGACTTAAACATTATTGAAAACATGCGGGGTGAATTGGCACGTCGCGTTTATAGTGGAGGCCGTCAATATTTCACGGTACAGGAACTGAAAACTTCAATAGTGACTGAATGGCGGAATATCCTTCAAAATTATGTGTTAAATTTATATAAATCTATTAATAACAGACTATTGGAAGTGATTAAGAACAATGGAGGATCTACGCATTACTGATCACTCGTTTGTTGATTTTTGTTTTACATTTGCAACAGAGCGTCTAAATTTTTGTCGCAGAAATTGTTTAAACATTGGAGTAATAATTTATTATTTAGTTCATATATTACTGGAGGAGATATTTTTAAGTTTATTTTACTTTTACGAATAAAAACTTAATTAGATATCTTGCTAGTTTCGCAAAGAAACGTTGTAACCCTTAAAACCCGTAAAACATCTTACCGCGTCTAAGTTTTTGTCGGGGAGTGTATTATGTAGGAAGGCTATATTACCTAAATTAAACAAAGAGTTAATTTATTTAGCATTGACGCTTTGTAATTGTAGATAAATATTAGAAAATCAACAATTTCATTGGTGTAGCATCTGGAGCAAACGATATTATTGAGCTTCGGGAATATTCCCGCCGTTTCTCATTCACTATACGGCATTAAAAACAATGTATTAGAATAATTTTGTGTGTTTGTATTAATAAACAGTAGATCAAGGATAATTTCTGATATTTTGCTAGGTTTAGACATATTTTTCAAGTATCTGCTCTCAGGCTTATTCTGCAGATCGTTGAGGATTGACCAAAATGTTTTCAATCGCAACAATGATATATGCAATTCCCATAAGTAATTAGATGGGCTAATTTCAGTTTGGCTAGTACTAGGAGACTGAGCTGTATCTACGTTTAGATCCATTAATACAGCCAAATTGCGAAGTATGTTTTACTCCTTACAGGAATTGTTTCTCCAAATTGATTGTTTTTTAAATACATTCGTAGATCACTACTTTTTTAATTATTTCAAACCTATTTTATTTGAACCTTACTAAACTATAACCTCTCAAAAATTAGAACAGCAATTTAGTACGTCGTAGGATGAAATTCAATAGAAGAATCAAGGACTCTTTCGCAAACGCTCGCTTCCACCAAATCAAGTTAAGCACAATGAAAATGTGTTCTACTAATACTATTACGAAGTAACAAAGTAAAAATATTAGCGTTCCGTCCGCATCGCTGTTTATAATATGCATAGATGGAGGGACCGGCTACTATGTACATACGTACACAATACATAGACGTATGTACTTGTATGCTCGTATAATCTCGAAACATCACGAATACAATAACAAGTACATCAAGAGAAGTAGGTGAAGGTTGCATTTGAAGGCAATTCAATAACAATCCGGCATAATCTAATTCATTACGTCGAGTACGAATTAGAAGTTGTATTATCTTTTATAAGAAAATTGCCATCAATTTCACATACGACGACGAACTACCGTCTGCCACTCTTGATTGTACGCATTGTGCTCGATGATTCCTTCATCTATTGCAGCAGCGTACGCGATAATCGATGCAGTACGCAATCTTACGCTTAGAGGTAGATCGGGTACTTGATTTACTTTATAGTGTAAATGGAATGTTTGTCATTATTTTTTTTTAATTCCACGTTCTCATTGAGAAACCTTCATTACCTCCCCGTATCTTATTATTTAGAAGTTTTTAAATTAGTCTATGCGCACATTGTACAGCATTTCCTCTTGTAACTTTATTTTACATTGTTAATAGGAGTGACTATTAGAATGACTTTCAATGCTATTGTTGCAACTACAATAAAGCTCTATAATTGCACGTATATGTTGTGTAGGTCCGTTTTATTGTGTGTGAGCATTTTTCTCTTCTACAATATATTAATAAAATCCATTCACATCAAATTAGTTCTTAATAATAATGGGCAATCTTGCCTTATGCATAACCTTTGTACTCGTTTTTAGAAAAGTTTTTGTACAAAAGAAGTATTGCACACGTAGGTAAATGTAGCAAGCCTACAAACGAGATTGTTTTTCGATTCTTTTATATGGACACGTCATCGCATGCCTGTTTGACCTAAATACCATTTACAAAAATAATATCGACATGAATATTGTTCACATTGTATTATATGAATACTAGCAAAATGCAATATGATCATAAAAAGAAACGAAATCGCGAGCGCCAAAATTGAAACCTGGAATTTCTTGATCTTAAAACTCACGCCCATTGGATCACGTGCGAAAGTGCAATCCTGCTATAGGTTCGAAGATCATATAAATGAGGATAATATTCTTGTCAAGGTTGGTGTTCGGGTGGCAGTGTCCAAAAGAAAAATTGTAGGTCGAATTTTCTTCAATGACAACATAAATGCCCAGAACTATCGACAACAAACTTGCAAAATGGATACTTTCAGCAAGACGGGGGCTATAGCACATACAACTAATGCAACACTTGCATTTCGTCAGGAATATTTTTATAACTTTTTAATAAGTGGCAATTTGAGGCCTCTTCGCTCGCCAGACCTTACTCCTCTGGATTTCTTTTTATTCGGATATTTGAAGAATAAAATATGTAGGAACCATTTGAAATTTCACCCGAGACATTAGGTAACGTTTTTGAAAATGTTGAAAGGAGTTACTTTTTAACCGCAGTATCTTAAGGTACTAGCGCTCACAATTACAAATAGGGCACATTCCTTATTTCATAGCAGCGGCACATCCCTTATTTCATAGGAGCAGCGCGCTTCAATCATTGTTGCTCTCTTTGTAGTAAAGCTTAGTTTAGTGCCAATCATGATTCTTATGATCATAATTCTTATAGACCAACATTCTTTCAGGCTTTCCGATCTTCCGAGGCTTTTCGATCTTTTTCTGCGTGTAAGCAGATGTACACTGCCGTTCAGTGAAGTTCGGTCATACAATAAAAATCTATCATATCACACTGTATACAATTATTAATATATAAAATTAGAAAAATATTAAGCATACACTCTTTTCTAAGGGATTAAAGCCATAAATTATTATGTAAAGTAGAAATATTGCGACGACCACAATAAAGTCCCTTTTATTATCATTCCAAGGATTCCTCGGAAGTGCCGATCTTTCGAAACGGGTCGTTTGGGGATTATTAACGAACAATACATTTAGGAAATACACCGCAGTATCATTCTTGATTATTTATCACAGGCGTAAAGATATAAATTTGCTTCATTTTACTGTTAAACGTGTGTTGGTGTGCATCTGTCGTTTTTGTGAGAAAGTTTTAAGAAAATTTACTTCAAAATGGCACGTGGCAAGCCTACCAGTTTAGAAAAATGTTCACGCATTATTACGCTGTTTGAAGAAGGATATTCGGGGCGACAAATTGTCCAAAAAATAAATATGAGAAGTTCAACAGTAAATGACATCAAGAAGCGATATCGGACAACTGGAACTATAGAAAATCGTGTTCATCCTGGAGCATCTAGGAAAACAACAAAAGCTAAAGATTTGAGAATTGTATTATTAAACAAACGCAATAGAAAATTAACAGCGCCACAAATTGCAGCCGAAGTCAATCGCGGCCGTGAAGAACAAGTTTCGGCGAGTACGGTAAAACGTCGACTTCAACAAGCGGACCTTCATGGACGCATTGCCATTCGAAAACCTTTATTACGTCGGGGCAACAGAGAAAAACGGCTACAGTGGGCCCGTTCTCATCCAGATTGGTCGTTAGATGATTGGAAACACGTGCTTTGGAGTGACGAGTCAAAGTTTGAGGTTTCTGGGCAAAATCGACGAGTTTATGTCCGAAGATCTAAAACCGAAAAGTGATCCCGAACTGCATTGTGCCTACAGTGAAGCAAGGGCGTAGTTCTGTGTTAATGTGGGGATGTTTCTCCTTTGCTGGGACGGGAGATTTATGCAGAGTGCAGGGTGTAATGAGGAAGGAAAATTATTTTGCAATACTCCAGAATCATGCAGTGCCATCAGGATTGCGTGTAATAAGCCGTAACTTTACATTCATGCATGACAACGACCCAAAACACACTGCGTTAGTGTGCAAGAACTATCTAAAGGAGCAAGAAGAACAGCACACCCTGAAAGTAATGACATGGCCCCCACAAAGCCCAGATTTGAACCCGATAGAGTTGTTGTGGGATGAACCGGACAGGAGGATCCGCAAAATATGCCCAACTTCACAAGAACATTTACGGAATATTCTGCAACATGAATGGATTAATATTCCACAATCTGTTGTAACAAAACTTATCGAAAGAATGCCTAGAATAGTTCGAGCGGTGATTAATAGCAAAGGAGGTTTTTTCGACGAAAAAAAAATATAATGTTCAATATGTTATATTAGGCCAGAATAACTTTTTATTTATTTATTTTTGTCTTTTTTACCTGTACATACAATAAAATTGCATTTTGTTTTTAGTTTCGTTTGTTTCTGTAACCTTTTCATGTTTTTTACTAACCGACCGAACTTCTCTGGACGGCAGTGTATACGCCGCAACGGACGGGTCTCAAAGAGACTACTATAGAAACGTACGCTATGATACAGGTGTTGAAGGCCTCACTTCCGGATTTCTGTTCAGCCATCTAAGCATATTCGGTACGTTGTTTACTATATTGTTTTTGCGTTTTCATAAATTTCTTATTGTTTTTAAAGAACGTGCATGTTTATTTCGATCAACTCAGCGCAGTAACGCTACTGCTAGGCAATCGACTCGTTGCGCTCTAGTTATCAAGATCTTCATAATGTATAATATCTGGACAGTGTACAGTAATAAACAGGTATTTCATGCGTGCATTGTGTATAATTTGAAACCTTTTTATTATTTATTTTTAGATAGGATTTATTATCAGAACCATTACAAGCAAATACGTACACAATTATAATTACAAGCAGACATCTAATTAAGAACAAAGGATCGATTTATCACCGAACTATAAAAGAGACCGCTAGCGCTTTTGTTTTTCCTCTTCCTCTCCGATCAATTGCTAAAACCAACAGCGTGCCGTATGCATATACGATCTGTATAGTCGAAATAACCCGTCCAGCATATAAATCAACGGATTTTTTATGCGCGGTGAATTTCAAATTAGTCGGTAATTAATTGTCAATTACTGACGATCCGAAGTAACAATACAACAGAAATAATTAATATTAATTTAACGTCGGTGTTGTAACACTGGTTATTATGTCGCGGACAAATATGGAGAGATATTATTGGAATACATGAAAAGGAGCAGCGGTATGATCATGCCATTATGTGATGAATTGCTTACTTAAAGGACGAACGGATTCTCAGTCGCTGTTAATATGCTGTAGCTATTTTGCTGCTTTTGCTGACTACGTCACAATTAAATTAGCGCTCCTTAATTTTACAAAACTATACGGCGACGTATGGCGCTCGTGCGCCTCTCTTTTATGATGATGAAAGAATTAATTATTTATACTTGTTTACGTACACTTTAATGAGTATGTCACTAATACACAGTTAGTGGCATTATTATATTAAATAAAAAAACAGTTAGCACTTGAAAAATGGCAACAAGAGATTTATATATCATTAGATTTGATTCTTTTTTAATGTTTCTTTAATCGAATATGGTCTTAACCGACGAACGAATTTAGATGGCCAAAATAATATATTAGAAGACACGAGTTTAAGTAATTAATTCGGGGAGGATGCAAGGATCCACATTCATTCGTTGAGAAAGCAACAAAAGGATGGAGTATATTCAGGCTACGGTTTTAGTTGTTACAATGACGCTGCCTTAATAACATTGCGCTGGCGTATGCAGGCATGAAGAACTAATCAATATAATATTGAAAGACATAAAATATAAGATTATAACACCTGAAATGGAGAGTAATATTTCAAGCGTTTTTGCAATCGCAGCTAGTACATGGATTAGTTTAGGAAAAAAGTATGCTGATTTATGACTAAACAAATATTATCCCCGGAATATATGCAAAATAATTGGAAATATGCGCATAAATATGCAGGCTTTTTGATCTAAATATGCACATCCTCGTGGAAAATATGCAAATAAAAAATATATCATAATTATCTCAGATTTTATAGCTAAATATTTCTGAAAGTATTCTACGGAGAAACTGTGGCGTTCGCTGTATTAACATCGTTAAAATTAATGCAATGATAGGATGCTGCTTCTATCCACGTCCTCCAGCGCGTGACAATAAATTCTGGTGGTAGTAGCAAAAAATAAATTCCTGCGGGCAGGTGCCTCCACAAAAACTTCCTTGACTGAAGATATCAATTTATCTGCATTCGGGTAGCAACTCCTGACTTCCTCTGATGCTAAACATGCAATAAACAGTTTTCCCAATGCGTGAATGTAAACATTACGCATTGATCAAATAAATAAGTTATCTCATTAATATATGCCACCAGTTCGCACAGTTACGTTTCACAAGGTTCTTCAAGCTAGAATTTTTATTATCAAATGTCATACTATTATAAGAACAATACATGCACGTACTTGTTATTACGTTTTATCTAAGAACATATCGCAAATTAAATACATATATATGCGCTGCATTCGAATATCGCTCCGAGCAGCTTTCTCAAACAGTCGGATATCATTTTTTCCTATTTTGTCTACGATATCCTAGGCGCTATTGTCAATAACGTAGAACAGGATAAGAAAAGAAGGTTATGTGAGAATGGTGTTGACGGGACAAAAGGCGAGGTTTCTATTACTCCAAGACAAATGAAAGATTTCTCTCTGTCTAACGAAATGTAATGGAGATCTATACCATCTTAGGATTACACACGAATAAGTAGAATAATATCTGCTTTTAGCATGTGATATTGGGTGCGACTACAGATGTTATTTGGATTCTTCAATAATTGATTGAAGAAATCGGAATTCCTCGCGACATTTAACTCAAAATTCGAGAGCATCAATGTTACATTTACAGGAAGAAGTGAACAACCAACTCAACCATTCCTAGATAGAGTGGCGACCACATAAATAGCACACGCATCAAATTACATTTGAATTAACCGCTCAAGCTGTTCCCGTTTAAATTTTTATTAAACTAGCGTGAGAGTTCCCGAGAAGGTTGCGTGTACTTCCCCTAGCTACGTATTCCAGAACAATAATTCGGCATTCAATGAAAAAAAAAATAGTTTCACTTTTCTGGCAGGCACATAAATAGCACAGTTGTCGGTTCTGTAGCGGAATCTTATTATAGTGTTACGGTTCGAGTTATTTTGTACCAAAAAAGTGGTGTACTTACTACTTTTAAAATTAACGTTTTATTAATAACAAAAATTTAGGTGTTAGTATAATGGGACGAGGAAAACATTGCACACCGGAGAAAAGAGAGTTAATTTGCACCATGAAAGAGAAGGGCATATCCATTTCAGAAATATCACGAACATTAAATTGCTCACGTAAATTAATACAAAATGCGATAAAGCATATTCAGACAGAGAAAACTTTACAAGAAACGGAAGATTAGGCCTCGTAAAACAACCTTACGACAAGACAACCTTATTCGTCGATTAAGTCAAGAAGATCCTTTTCGCAGAGCTACACAAAATAGAAACCGAATTTAATAAACAATTTGATATTGATATATCGAGAAGAACAATACGACGTCGGCTGAAGGAATTTAACTTACATGGGTGTATTGCAGTACGAAAGCCACTCGTGTCAAATAAAAACCGTAAAAGAAGATTACTGTTTGCGAAAATGCACAAAGAAAAGTCGCTTTCTTTCTGGAAATCTGTACTTTGGACAGATGAGAGCAAATACAACCGACTTGGGTCTGGCCGAAAAATGTATGTGCGACGACCCATCAATCAGAGATTCAACCCTAGGTACACTATAAAAACATTGAAGCACGGTGGAGGAAGCGTAATGGAATGGGCTTCTATGTCATGGCGTGGTGTAGGGCCTCTATTCAGAATTTCAGGAAAAATGGATCAGTATGTTTATCGCAACATTTTAGAAAACGTGATGGAACCATATGCTGATGAATTTCTTCCAGTAAACTGGGCTTTAATGCACGTCAATGATCCCAAACATACTGCGAGGACCGTAAAACAGTGGCTAAAGGAGAAACAGATTCGAGTGTTAGAATGGCCTGAACAAAGTCCTGATTTAAATCCCATAGAAAATCTATGGGGGCATGTTGAGGTTGTTATAAAGTCTAAATCTCCAGCGACATTAGACGAATTATGGAATACTATTGAAGAAGCCTGGCATAACATTCCTGTAGACAGATGCCAAAAATTAGTTGAAAGTGTGCCGAGAAGATGTGCAGCAATATTGGCTTGTAAAGGGTTTCCAATAAAATATTAAATGTAAAAGCAAAAAAGAATTAAAAAAGAGAAATAAGACAGTATTTCGTTATTGTTATTAAGTGTGCTATTTCTATGCCCCCTTAAAAAATAATATATTTATTTTTTTAATTTGTTTATCTTGAAGTTTATAAAATATTGTGTGTTTATCATAAACCGCATGCCATCTGCTACATTTTTGTTAAGCTAAGTTAAATAAATCACTTGTTAACATTTACAAATTTATCAATTCATCCATATCAGTTTACCTGTGCTATCTATATGGCCGTCACTGTAGATTAGTAACACTAATAGATATGTACCAGCATCTTCTATATGACTATTAGCAATTTCAAAATAATAATACGTAACTCCAGATAGATTAAAACACTTTTTAAACTGGTGGGCGTAGCTCTGCTAGCATCAAACATTTTCCACTGGTGGGCGTAACTCTGTTTAGCATCAAATATTTTCCTAATAAGCATGAGTATAGACTTCCATTCAAGATATTACGTAAGACATGGAGATTATAAATTCTTCGTTATGTAAAACGGTAGTACAAATCTAATTATAATAATTTACTGTTACGTATTTCCAAGCGTTAATATCGTTTTTGCACTATAAATGGTATACAGCAAGCAAAATCTGAAATTGAACTTTCCCCACCCAAGGCCATTTCGTTTTAGACGTTATTCGTAAAATAGCAGTATTAATTATGATCATTTTATGTCGTTTCTTAGTGCTTCTACAGGTGAATAAATTTAATTGGTATCTCATTTGTAATGTGTACGATTCCTAGAGTAAGTATTGGATGAGAAGCACATGAATATGTAAATATTAGCGATGTACTAGCTAACTATACATATTAAATCACGAAAGTTTGTAGTTACATCATTGTTCCATCGATAAAGTGAAGACAAGCGCTATAACTAAAAATCGTATAACGTAAGTCGTTGCTACTTAAGATACGTCCACATTTTATTAAGTATCACTAAACTAGTTGAAATGAGATAGAATACGGTAATAATTATAACTAGAGTGGCGACGTTGCGTGCGGTTTGTCATTGAGGTTACCTTCGGTGGCAGGCTAAATCCCGCATGTGTGTAATTCGCCACGTCGAAGATAGGCAGAGAGCGACGGCAGTACTGGCCAGCACGTAAGTAGAATTTGTGCGCAGCTTTTCTTGGTCCCGGTATCCCGTTAAATAAATTAGAGGATCCACTTTTCCGTGGGTTTCTTAAAAAATATACCAGCCAAGATATTTCCCATCCATCGACAATTAGAAAAGCAATTCGACGAATAAATCAAATCAGGTCAAAACTAGGTAAAAATTATCTCTGGATAAGCGCAGATGAAACGACAGACATTAAAGGGAGGTGCGTTGTTAACGTGATTGCATACGGAAAATCCGCCAATGTCATTTTCAGTAGCTACAAAAATCAGATTGCGTGTCACTGCAAATGATGTTACCGACATTATCATTAACAGCGTAAAAAACGTAGCTGGTGCCGACAGCTTAAAAGTTCTACTCTTTCTCTCAGATTCTGCAAGCGTAATGTTAAAAACAGGCAACGAGCTTAAAAAACGCTTTCCAAACATGTTACATCTAACGCGTGTTGTGCATGGAATACATCGCATTGCTGAACTCATTCGTGAAGAATTTCCCGATGTTAATTTTAATTAACTATCAGATAATTAATTAACTAATTTAAAAAGATTTTATTGAAAGCACCAACTAGGATAAAGTTATATAAAGAAATGTACCCGAATATACCTTTGCCGCCAGAACCTGTATTAACACGATGGGGTACATGGTTAGAAGCCGCATTTTTTTATATCCAACACTTTCATATTTTAAAACCTTTTGTATTAAAGTTAAAACGAGATGCTTCCAGCGTTTATAGCAGTCCAAGCATTAATTGTAAAAAAAGATTTAATCGAGCAATTATAATTTATCAATAAACATTTCTCGAGCGTAACAAAAACGATCAAATTTTTAGAAAACAAAAATTAAAAATTAACTGAATCCCCTCAACACTTAGAATCATTGTTTAGTAATTTAAAAAGTATAGAGGTATCGTAGTAGAAATGTCTTTCGGGTGATGTCGCGTAGTTAATATTTTACTTGACGTTTCGCTGACCATGCTGTCATCTTCTTCAGAAGATTTCTAAAGCCTTTAGAAATCTTCTGGAGAATATTAACTACGTGACATCACCCGAAAGACATTTGTACTATGGATTACGGTCGTGAAAGCCTACACTCAATGCTAGGCTAGCTTTTCTGCTATTAAAAGAAATTTCCAATAACACTTTTACTACCCAGAATGAAAGTTTTTGTTTAAAATATAAGGATTTAATTGCATACTTCAATTTCGCACCCGTTACTTCATGCGATGTAGAAAGATCTTTCTCTAGATTCAAAAATATATTAACTTACCAACAAAACCAATTTACAACGTTGACCAAATAAGCTTCGGATTATTAGAATTTTAAATATACTTAAACTAAAAGATAACTCACGTGAGATCATCGTCGTAAGTGCGCATGAACCTGTTAATAGGAGAGTTCTCAAAAGAATTGGTCCAGATGGAATAAAACATTGTATCGCGTATGCAGGGAAGAGACACGAAATGTTATAAAAAAAAAACAATGTTTGGACAGTCAATCCTATTATTAAACAATTTATCCAGGAATACCAAGTCCGACAATATTACAACTCTTTTAATTCAACTAAAACGGATTCATTTAATTTTTCCATCGAATTAAAACACATCAACAAATAGTATACGACGTATTTGTGTTGGAGAAAAACAAGGTCTTCTGAGAATAAAGGAAAAATACACCCCCATGTAGCTAAGGAATTAATAACAAAGACAATGAACATATTAAAATGAAGGAAATTGACTACTAAGTTTTACGTCGTTCCTTTACAGTCTAATCTGTCGAAACGGGTGTATTCGCTTGGATCGTAAGCCCTATATCATCGCCATAACTATAATACCACGAAGGTGTCTACGCCCCTAGTACAGCTAGTTATATCGGGAAACGATTTATAATGGGTTGTTTATACGGCGGTTGTAAATTTTCATGTTTTGTAATTGGAAAATTGACATTTATTATGGTTAATTCGATGTACAAGGTATACAATTATCGAGTCAAACATAATCAGCCATAGTCTAGTCGTCCATTTATTAGCATGCACAATTTATACGCACATAATTTTGCGGTAAAGGAAACCCTTTTACAAAGTTAGTTATATGACATATACTTAACAATAGCATCGTATTACTGCATGTTTAATTGAGTGTTTCACGTAGCAATAATAAATGGATATTAATGAACACAAAGAGAAATGGAGAAGGAGTATGAAAATTAAGTTTATAAAAATTGTTTTGTCATTTTCTTCCTGGATCCATCCGCTTGTTGGGGAACAAATAATTGCGCTCTAACCTCCGCGACGAATGGAAGCTATGGAACACTCGATTTATTAATTTCCGATCCCACCATTTTCTTCTTTTTTCTTTGGCCTTGCAGGGGAAAACTAAAACCACCACACAAAGGTCACCTTCGATCTTATTTCTTATTGGCGTCTTATTGGATTTTGACGCCGTCAGCGAGCTTTTATTCTGATTTCAGCCATGCTTGACATGAAAGTTTTCGATATTATGTTTTAATTGACGAAGAATACATTTAGGATTAAATTTTTCAGTTATCAATTATTTTTTATTCAATTGGTCTTTCCTGACCAATCCTATTAATTAACTAAGGCGGCACGTGCTGGAAACAAAAATCGACACAATTCTCAGGTATATCCTAGCTAAACCGTAAAAGTATCATTGCCGTTTGCTTTATCATTAGGAATATGTTACGCAAATTCAGTGAAAGCAAGAAGCATGATTGAATGTTGTAATTATGTCAAATATACCGTAGAGATAAAGCCAGGCTCTAACGGCATACAAGAACAACAACGACACGACACGCAGATACAACAGTAGGTTGTAACCTACACAATCGTTTCCGTGTTTAATAATCTAGTTGGCCAATTAAAAAAATTGAATTTTTCGACCGTTCTCGAAACTAACTTTCTACGTGGTATTTTTCGAAGTGATTGTCGTCTTACGTGCGCACGCTATAGTCGATATTAAAAAGATTCTTGCTATATAAAGGTCGTGTTAAGGAAAGCATGTCGTTTTGTTTCGAAATCAGCATGCTTAGTTACACCAGGTAGTTCTTTTTTGCAAATTACTTTCGAAAAATTATGAGAACTGCTTATGTAAAATTTACGCGTCCTGGAAGTATTCTTTCGATTTCTTTTGGATTTTTTAACTACAAGACAAGCTACATAATATGCCATTTTTTTTAAATAATAATAGCACGATGAAATTAAGATACGTTTTTGGATAATTATATAATTGAATCGGTGAGTGGAAAAAATGGAAAAGTCATTTCGTTCAAAATACACTGGCTGCAATTAAAAATGCACAAAAAAAAAATTTATGCAAAATAATTTTTATTACAAACAACACAAAAGTATGCATTAGACAAATTTAATTCATTAATCCGGGACAGCTGTTTCGCACATCAAGCGCCAACGAAACCGACCAAACTACATTTCCTGAGACTTTTTCTTTATTGTGGTTATGTAAAATGTTACATTTCTGTATCTTGCATCCTTATATTTACCCACACATCATTCATAGTATTGTTGGAATCATTTGTGGCAACAGACATGTTTGCTTGATGATGCTTACCCGACATCATCGGAGTTGTTCCAAGTACTGGCCGGCATGGTTACATCTCAAAGCACTAGATAGTTCGAAGAAATAAAGTTGTTGCTATTTTTAGAGGTTCGTAACGTAACTCGAAAAACAAGTAATGGTGTAGACGTTGATGACGCCAGGTACCCAATAACTGAAACCCTTAGACCTAGACCCCTTTCATAGACGTGCTTATTTGCATGTTATATTTATATAATAGAAGTCCAATTATAACTTAATTGTAGAACAATCCTACGACCGACACAGTTAAACACGAAACACTGCCGCATTTAAATTAACATTTAACGAACTGACAGCTATACACACAGTCTACCGTTCAACCCAAGCAATCTAGCGTTATATTAATCGACGTAAGCTTACAACTTGCAGCCTTCGCGTACGAATGTATGTAATATGTAATGCCAGTTTGAAAATCATTAATCGGTCACGAAAATCGACAAATATCTGTCATTTGGTCCAAGCGTAAAAGCTGGCAGTACGAAAAGCCAGAAGAAAAAAAATAAACGTCTATGTGTACACAATGCGACTTGCTCGAGCGATTTGCATAAATTGAATAAGCGACGGAAAGAAAATGGTAGATAATTTCGTGTAATGAGAGTAATCGCGCGCTGGTTTCGTAATCTGCAACTCCCTGAACCCGACCACCTCAATCGGTAAATGCGGACTCGTAAACATTAATCAATCGCAATGATTAGTAGGAATTATGCATTTTTTATCGTGTTTATATCTGTGTGTATTTAGTTCCTTGTTCCTTCATCGGTGGGTGTATGTACATTTTATGCTCACGTGGTGCATTTCGAAATTTTCAGAAAATATTGCCTCCTATTACACAAAGTGTTTTTTTTGCCGTAGATGAATGCCATGTAGCTCAATACATTTGCAATAAAGGTGAATATATTGATACTCGAGCTTTTACTGAGTTAAGTAAAAAAGTTGCCTCGGAGACTTAACGAACTATAGATAAAAGGCCCAATATGAACCAATGTAAAATAAATCACCAGACTTCAGTCTTCTCAGCCATATCTACCTTCAAGAGAAGAAGCTTTATTTTTTATATCAGTTTTTCCACCTGCTTTCGTCTACCATACTATGTCTTTAGAGGAGTTGAACTTTTATCTTGCTGGAATCCAATTATTTTACATTTCTCTAACAGTTACTTTTGGATGCAATTTAACCGAAAAAGCTCCAAGTTTGCAAAGCAAAACTTCGAACATAACACTGATTTATCGCTAAGCTTTTACGTGTATAGGAGCTTCGAAGTTCCTATACTTTTAAGCTCTTGTACACGTAACATAAGCAAAGTTACCGTGTCTTACAGAAATGCCTGTCAATGTGTCAATGTCGTAAATAAACAAGACCACTTGTTAATGCTACAGAAATTCCATTGGATCAATAACCGTCCTTCTCTGAACGCAGCAATCTGCAGATTCCTTTATAATCTCCAAGTCACGCTTATCACAAAATACTTCCACGCATTATTCAGCAACTAATATTAAACAAGAATTAGTCGTATTCAATTATTTCGTTTTCGATTTTATTACTTAGTCATGCAATTATACCACTACATATTGTTTATTAGCTTTTCATTCGGTTTTATCGATATTTATGAATGTTTCATTGTATACGCCACAATTTCACGTCCGCGTGTTGTATACGCTGTCCGTACATGGATTGGAAACGTGCAACGTAGATAAAATTAAAATATCATAAATTCGTAACTTTTATTATTTTAAATTGCCCGTAATCGCGCTATTAAACTCATAAACTCCCAATAATCGAGAACGTTTTCAAGCCGCTGATTATTAAACAACATATTTTCGAAATTAATTTGAGACTAAAATAGTTGATAATTTATAATTTCGGCTAAGCTTTAAATTTCATTTTAAATCGCTGATTAAAGTATTGCGGAATATAACTAAGTAATTATTATTGTTAGAAAATAAGAAACCGTGCTTAAAACAACACTGCAGCGTTGCAATTTGAAATGCCATAATTAGCTTTCAGAATTAATTTAATTTGAATCATTTTTTTCTAAACAGAACACATCAGAAAATGCCTAGAAACAATAACTAAAAAAATATAATCGACAGTCGAGTTTGTCGTTTTGAAAGTTCTGGCATTAACTGTGAGGCAACAGCGATAGAAGGTAGAGACAAAAAATACTCTCGAAACCACGCTGATGACGCCGGGTAGGCAGAAACATGTTCGTGTGTTAGTGTATTTTTTTCTCTACTTTTGTTGCGTTGGCCGTGAATTATTCCATCAATACGATGAGGAAGCTAAGCTATCTTAGTATTATATTTTTTTTGCCATTTTTTTCTAATTTAAAATTCATAAAGTTGACATGTTCCAGAGTGTCTGAATGACACTTTCGTTAACTGGAATAAAATAGTTATTGCTGTCCTGATTGGAGGGACTTAACAGTTAAGAGCTGGTCGACAATCGGGAAATGACGCTTGACAAAGTAAACACTTGAGTGATACAAGCAAGTCGATGTTGAATCGGTTGGTGCATCGTCGGTTGAAGATCAGGTACAAAGAGTTGTAAACAAGTGATGCCACGGTCGGCAAAGAACAATCAGTCAATTTTCAGGGAATGTTCGTTCAAGATTGGTGCACGACAAAAGTAGATTCGTCCAAAGATCATATAAGTATGCGAGAAAAGTGCCAACGTCCAGCCAAGCGATCCACGATCAGAAGTCAACGTTGCGCCAACCGTTTGTGCTACTAGTGAATGATTAATCTGCGTTAATCCGCTAGTAAGAAAGAGTCTTTTTGTCCTATAATAAAGCCTTTTTCATGCAGGTATCACTTATTAATTTAATTAAATAAATTGTTGCAATTATAATGAAAATTTATTTATTTGGAATTAACAAATTTTACAACTCAAACATCAAATTAACCATTATTTTCTGCGTACAAGAATTGCTTATTGAAGCTCCCAGTAGCGAATGAAATTTATCCCGGGCATGGAATTAAAATAATTTTTTGAAAACCATATCTTGTTCTGAAGCTCTTCTCCTTTTTTTCCTACATAGCTCGACTTGTTAGCGATTCTATCTAAAATCTAATAAAAGAATATTATTCACTCAGTTTGAAAATATATTTTGAAAGTATGAAACTGGTCAGATCTCTTCAGCGGTCTTAATTCGTAACTGAAAGGGTTAAAATAGTTCATCTGCGCCACACAATTTTAGTACAGCATACAGGAAACAGTAGCCAGCCAAACTGCGATAGCTTAAACATTTCGAAGCACTTTTCGAGAAAATCCTGTTTGGTGCAATGTTATTAAGTCGCTTTTGCGTTCCCGACACTCTGCAGGCTAGAGTCGAAAACAACTAGGTGTTTTTATAAAATCACAAAATTATATCTAATCTGTAATTGTGCAACATCTGGAATATCCATCGCAATAAGTCTAAATATCTTTGAGCGCAAGAAAGCATTGCCATATTGAACTTCCTAATTTATATTCACCGTAAGATTCATATTATTATTATTATAATTATTCCACAATCGGAAATATTTTAAATTCCGAACCACCAACGTTGAAAAAAAAAGTTTATTAACCAACCACTACACGATCATCGTCCCATGATTAGTATTCAATATCGATAAAAAGCGTGTACACGTCTTTAAATGACTCCCCGCGCATTTAACGGCCGTACGAAATCGAAATACTAAAAAAGATCGCGTGTCTTTCCCCATAAAATGCGACGCTCAAGGTCATGTCGTATACGCATATACAGTGTACGTCGGTCGGTTATAATAGAAATTTGCAATGCCATAACGATTAAAAACACAAAACGAAGGATTAGCATCGATTGCGATTGGCGGCGCTCGTCGAGCACGTCCCAACTGGTGGAGGCGGCGGCGGCAGCGGAGGGAATTTCAAAGAGAAAAGCAATTTTATTAAGATGGTGTGCATATTGGCCGTTAGCGACTTAATTAAATGCTTTGTATGCTAATGCGGTACTACGTAGCTTCCAAATTACCAGGGCCGATATGATTAAATTTTCCCTATACATAAATATTATTAGCGAAATTGTGATTTGAATTATACACGATGAAGTTCCGCGCGACGACGATAGCGCGACAAGAGGAGAAGAAAGATAGAAAATACAATAATAATAATACTCTAATATGGTTATTGGATTTACGTCGTCCTTTATTTTGTATCGTTTCGTGAAATGAATAACCGTAATTAGAGAAGTGAATCGATGCTGGTGACTATATACGAAACATGATCATCATGATGATGATGATAGGAAGGATGACGATAGTGAAATGGAATATTTGCCGACGGCCTAGGAAGTACTTAATGAGCTAATTGGAATTACGGTATTTTGTTTGCGCCGCTTTAATCAGTGTCCTGAACAAGTATTATTGTTGCAATCAGTGAATTTGGAAAATGATTCTAAGTCGTTATAAAAAAGAAAAATATACATCACCCGAAAAAGATTAATAATTGAGAAAAATAACAACCTACGGCGTAGTGTAACTATTACCCTAAAGAATTTCAAAATTTGCAAAAGCCAGTATTTTATTATTATTAAAGTATTTTATTTGTAACTAAATAAAATACTTTACACTGTACGTAAGAGTAAAGGTACCTTTATTTGTAAAAACATCAATAGAAAAGGCTACTTACCTTTTCGGAATATAACCGAAGCAAAAACATGAGATATCCGGGATTCCTTAGGGTAAACATTTGAAGCCACTACTTTTTTGTATTTTTATGAATGATCTTGCTAAGAACTTTCAATTTGGTCATTGTTTGTTATACGCTGATAACCTACAGTTACACTTGAAGATTACCAAATGTTTCAAAAAGACTTAAATACATTCTATAAATACTGTGTATGCAGCCTGTTGACCAGTGACCACACTAAAAAAAAAATTGCACAAGATCCAACTGAAAAATCTACGATTCCAGCAAGCTTAGAAATAGAGGAGGAGATTGATGACACAGAGGAGAATTCTCTAGAAGAATCGTCACGAAATGCATAATTTTCTGCAGTCTCAGAATCCAAACCAGAAGCCAAAACAAGAAATTATAATCCAGAAGAACTAGTATCGATACGTCAAAATATAAGAGCATATAGCGTTCTCCACCTGCTACGTTCTCCTAGTTTGAAGAACAATGCCGCTAGGCGAGGCGAAAGGACCAATTGCTTATATATAATTCTTATGTGTTTACCCGCTTAATCAGTTGATCTCAAATTAAACACAGTACGTAGATATATAAAATATATTTATTAAATAAACAATTCCCTAACGCTAGGGTCACCACAAAACCCTACTGGAGCATGAGCGTCCGGTTGGGCGACAGCAGCAAATAGCCGATCACTACCGCAAAAAGATGCTATACAACTCACGGCTACCCAGACGCTCGCGTTATTTCGTGCACTTATTTGATACACCACCTCTAGCATCTTGCTCCGAGCTGCTGTCCCCGTGTATAAGCGGAAAAATCAGAAACCAACGATAGTGCGGGTCTGAGCGCTGCGTGACTCACAAGCGAAAGAGAGAAGGCAGAGAAGTCATGGTAGTTCGTACATTCGACTTCCGACGAAGTTTCGATAACTTGTACGTAAGTGTACGTTACCGGCGGTAACTGGCGGACATTCCTTGCCTAGCGCCCGATCTGATACATGAATTAGCAGGAGCTTCATCAAACAGATATAATAAATGACTATAAAAGATATTTTTAATTAGAACATTGACGAATTTTAAATATTTGCGAACTTTATAAGAAATTATACGTATTTTTACGTTGAATGCGCACAGGTTAAAGTTTAAAGGATGCTAAATATGTAATATATAAACTTATACAAGGCAAAAGAAAAGAAACATTCAATTTATCATAAAATAAACACAAACAAAATATTACTTTCAAATAAATAAAAATGGTTACATTTATAAAATAAAATAAAATAAAAAATAAAATGTTAAGTCCTTAACACCACCAACGACATGATACTTTCAAAGATCAAGATAAGCCCAATTTGAAGCTAAACCAGTAAGATATAGATATTCCCATGATATCAATACCTCCGATAACACCGTTTAAGAGCACCACAATAGTTGCTGCAAACAGACGAAGAGATACAAAATAGAAGAAGTTATTGAAACAGACAAATGCAATAGATGTTTAATACTGGTAATAACATCCTTCAGGCGATACGAAACAATGGGATAAAATATTAAAAAAAATTATCAGCACAAAAAGCCATCCATTAAATACATGCAACTTTTAAACTCAATATCGTTAAGCTTATCTACGTCTATTTTCTTAACTTAATATTAAATCTATTATGATTTAATTACTCGTTGCTACCCGACGTAATCGTATTCCCAAGTTACCAAACTCAGCCTTTAATTTTCGCATACAATAACTACTAATTATATCCAAACAAAGCAAAGAAATTACTGAAGTATCGATTTTCCCTTCTGCGCCGTTACGGCGTATGTGTTGTAGATACATACATACGTATACGTATTATATTGTATATACACGTCTGTCTATAAATGTATTTACAACCCTTATCAAAACGTTGACTCGTGTCAGATTGCTGGATCACCCTTTCTACTATAGTAAAGATCTGTTTTCTTTATTAGGGTCGGTTGCCCGGGCCCATTCTCCCTCCCCCTTTTATAACCGATAACGTTCGATACTTCGCCGTGTTTGCTCCCCCTTCGGTTACATAAAATCCAATTCATATTCCTTTCATGAACTGTAGACTTGTTTCTTAGCGACTTGATTAGTCGGTATTACGGTAGAAAATCGTTATTTCTTGTTGATAGGGAAAAGCAACCGGGGAGAATACCCTGCGGATAATAAACGTAGATTTTATGTAGTAGAAATTGATGAGAATGTATCCAGCTAGATCGCGGAAAATTGTATAAATATTGCGAGGCCATGATATCAATTATTTTCATTGTACCCCATAAAATTGTGTTATTTACAGAAATTGTGTCTAGTTGTCTGGTCAACAAAAATTTCACATGCCACAACATCCAATCTACTTAAGAAGCGGAAACTTTCACCATTACTTTTTTTGTATATTTACGAATTGTACATCAACACACCTTGATATCTTTTTTCTCTCCTTGATTCGATTAAATCATTTCAAAGGACCACTTCTTATTTTTTCGAATCTGCTAGAATTTACCAAAATGTTTTGAATTACATACACCAACACCTGAAGACCTGCAACAAACCACAACCAACGCACCTACACATATAATAGCCATGTTAACGGCATTTGGGGATGTCTCTACTGATATTATTGGAGATTTAGGTGTGTTATTGGTAATATATCATCAACATTGAAATATGTGTGCGCCAGAGCTTGGTGGGAATAGATCATGCGAAAACGGAGTTTGACAAATCGAAATTATGACGTAATAGCAGAAGCAACGATCCGACCGACCGACCAAGCGGCTATTCGACGGCGACGACAGCAACAAAAAGGCGCTTAGACAATTGCGGGCAAGAGCTTCTACCGACTAATCGCACAGCCTTGAGCGGCAAGCAGTCAACCGACGTGCTGCAGCAGTGCCCTTGACATCGCGCGGCTTTCCTCTTCTTGCTGATAGGAAATAAGGTCAGTGAGTAAGTCGGCTCTCTCTCCGGGTTTGGGGTCATGGTCCCTGATCGTTGACCTACAAGAGGGAGAGATTCACCCGGGGTTTTACCTACATACCGGCGAAGTTGCCACCGTTTCGTTCGCCTGTTGGATTGCCATTTCGCACCCTACCACACAGACTCCTTCGTCGAGCGTAGACGTCTAGCTTTAACGCCTTTGTGGATCGTCTCTTTCTCGCTCCGACGAGACACTTTTATTTTCCCTCTCGCAGGCTCGCATCAGGCCAAACGACGAGCGCTCGGAGCCGTTATACACGCGAAAACACGGAACGAACGCGAGCGCTACGCTCCGTCTGCCGTCTAGGGGATTTTTATCCGAGAGGGAAAAAAGCGAAAAGCCTCGGGTGATCGTTTTGGGAAGATCCGGTTTAACCGCATCATCTCCGACGTATAACACACGGAAAACACGCGATTGCGACGCTTTGTAAAGCGAGAGAGAGAGAGTTCCGGGGATCCGTTGTGTCGGCGACGGCGACGGTACTCGAGAGCAAAAAAAAAACCCACGCGAACGGACGAAAAGATAAAGAAAACGTGATCGCGACGAGAAACACGAGAGACAAAGATGGGAAATTTCATCGTGCGGGTATACTCTCTTCTACTACTACGATTACTATACGGTTTTACTACGCCAGTGTAGACGTTCATTCAACGTTTTCGCTTCGGTCTCCAACACACTTATGCTCTTGCTACGTTGCCTTCGGTTATTGCATGTGTAGTAGTAGTAATAGTCGTAGTAATCGACGTGTGGTTGTACGCCGCCGATGTCGCAAAAACAAATGGGACAGAAAAAAAAACGTTGGGCATTGATGCGAGCAAAAAATAGACACTAAGTTATTGCGATCGAATCCGAGATATCAATGAAAGCCGAAACAGTAGACTGATTCATCTTTTTTTTTTGTTTCTTTTTGCATCCACTGGGCAACGAGTATTACATCTATGATTCTTTTCTTGAGATTATTTTTCAAATTCTAAAATACGTCAAAATGCTAACGTTTTAAAATTTTTCAAAGAAGAACGTTGCTTCGATTGAAAGCTTAATGTCTTTATTAGTACAGCACGTATTGAAAAATTGAACAACTAAAACAGCAGTTAAAATAGTAATAATAATAGCTTTGTGCATATTCAGGCTGCATGCTTCGAATCGCTGCCGTGCATAAAACTGAGATTCTCATCGATTATTCTAATATTCCGCAGTAATCCCCATTCCGCATTATTCGTTCGATTCGGTGTAACATTTCTCTTCCGGAGTAAGAAAAGCAATCCCAAACTGTTACTGAATCGCCGCCGCCCTGTTTTACTGTTGGTACAATGCATTCTCTCATAACCGGACCTTCTGTCTTACAAACATCCTCCTCCTCCTGAAAGCGGTGGATCTCGTGTCGAGTAGACACACACATGGCTGTGCATTCGTGGCATGCTAGTACAAGCGTTATTAGCGTTAATATTAGATTTCTTCGCATAAAATTTACGAGCCTGTCTGAGTATATCCGATTGATGGAATACAATCACAAACCGTTTAAAAATTAATTTCACGGTATCCAATCGGCTATGATTAGTTTTGCGATTTTTATACGAACGAACCTATTACAAAAGTCTTGTTTCTTGGTGACACCGGCTTGTGGTGCGAGGAAAGAAATTGTAATGAATTGACGTTTCAATAAAAAGAATATCTTTTTCCAAATATTTTATAATTGCTCAAATAACGTTTACTATAGAAAAATGGCCTAAATCTGATACCTTTGCTTTCAACCTTTTTTGAGTTCCAAAGTTAAAAAAAAATGCATTTAACTAAAACAATACCAGCCAAAATTATTTCAACACTACGAAGCAGCATGAAGAATATGTATTGAAAAATAGGTAAAACAAAGAGACTTTTTAATAACAAATCTAAAATAAAATTATTTATTGCTCTGCATGCCCATCTTGTGAGGCATTCTTATTTCCGAATACGTACAAAAGTAACATTTTTATGCCCTCATTGTATGCGATGAAGCCGATCTACCCGTTCGCCCATTGAAAAGCCAAACATATTGGCTTTTTAATTTATTTATAACCTTTTATCTTTAATCTGGGAGCGTAATCTCTTTCGGTTAAGATAAACGAACATAAATATCTGGCGCACCGAGAATACACAACATAGACACTGACCTGGGTGGTCCGAACTGGAATTAATGTTTTATAATTGACTCGGTAATGGGACGAAGGAGACTTACGGACAAAATTAGTCCGCGCGGAACCAATATATGTGTGTTGTAGGTACACATGGTATACATAAAATGCAGACCGAGTGAAACATCGCTAACGAATCGGATTCTCACTCGTAGTGATTATTTTAGAGATGAGAAAAATAGGTTAACGACGAGAAATAGTTTAAAATTTATGTAAAAATGAGATAGTAAATAAATGTTTATTTTTTTGTGAAGAAATTAGGCTTACGCATTCATTTTGACGATCATATTGCAGGACAGGAAAAATGATCTAAATTAGTTCTTGCAGGCAGGGTTAGCCCCTCATCACCACTACAGTCCATAAAATCCTCATCTACACAGCATGCTTTTTATTGGTCAATTGTCAGAAGAAGCTTCAGAAGTTCGGAACAAGCATTTTAGCAGCTTAAGACCCCGGATTAAAATTTTCAGGAAACGTTTTTCCAAAGAGATGTTTCTACCTCCAGAATATTTAGATCGTAAAGAATTGTCAGAGAAAGAACGAGTATTGTAATATATATTTTATTTAATTTGTAAACTGCGTGAAACTTACCTTGTCCTTCAAGAACCTTGGTTGTTTGTCCTGTAACTTCCAATGGAGCAACTATTTCTTATAGCCTGCAACTAAGAGAAGATAAAATCAGTATTGGATAATGAAAAATTCCTTCAAATATTGTACAAGGAGATATATGCGCGAGATACCATATAAAAGCTGTAGTTAAAATAGTTGATTATAATAATTTCTTTGTGTCTATCGAACAAACTAATCGCATTATCTCATTCGTTGCGCTACATTAGGTGCAAGAACCATGCAATGACTAAGCTTAATGTTAAACAAATTTCGTAATTTAGCTCATATTTGCTGTCCATCAAACCACTGGTAATGGTAGCGTTAAATTAAAAAAAGGTTAAAATAGTAATAATAAGCACGCACGGACATTAAACATATAACGTAACATAAGTATATAAATCCCTCCATATAAACAGTAATATATCAACGTACAGAGTAGCCATTGCGCCGGGAGAGGAAAACCATTACTTTTATTAAAAAGTATTAATCATAAAAGGAATTATTTCGCTCCTCTGTTATCCTTTATCTTTTCCTCCTCTCTCTCCGGTTCAAAAATTAATTTCTAAGTCGGCGCAATTAATAAAACTTTACGAGGTCGTAACGTATATACGTTACGACCTCGTAATTATTACCTATTTTATAATATAAAATATTACGGATAGAGGAAAAATTACTCTCCGGCTTTATTACATACGTAAACTCTTCTATTAAATTAACTTTACGAGTTTAAATCTTTTCGTAAAGAACGAACGGTTGGTGGCTGCGAACATAATTTAGGAACTTGAAACGTGCGCCGGTGCCTCAACAGTTTTACAAAAGTCGTTATCTTTGTAATGAAAATGTACGCCGTTATAATGGTAGTTAATTGGGTAATTTTCGTATATGACGTTTACGCGAAATCAATTAGATCGAATGAAATTTCTTTCAATTTTACAATAATGACGTTGTAAATAAATCATCACGTTCCTGACGAAATTGTTGCAAGCTGAAGAGAACATTCGTGATGTTATTTGACAGACCTCGATTATGGTACAGACTTGGCTTACTTTTTCCGATGATTCGATTCTCTCTCGATGGATACCATTGACAAAGGGGGATAATATTTGGTATTTATATTTTTTATTTTATTTAACCAGCACATAAGTCTCAAATATTTCTGTCCGTCCCATCGATAACCGAAATTTAAAATGAAAATGAAAATACTCTGATAAGAAAACGCGTCAAATCATGTTTATTGTAAGCAATAAAACCTGGTTGGTGCAGTTCTATTTTCTAAGCGAATCTTATCTATGCTAAACCGTTGCTAACATACACTCCCCGACAAAAAACGCGGTAAGATGTTTTAAGGGTTACAACATTTCTTTGCGAAAATAGCAAGATATCTAATTAAGTTTTTATTCATAAAAGTAAAATAAACTTCAAAATATCTCCTCCGGTAATATATGAACTAAATAATAAATTATTACTCCGATGTTTAAACAATTTCTCCGACAGAAATTTAGACGCTCTGTTGCAAATGTAAAACAAAAATCAACAAAGGAGTGATCAATAATGCGTAGATCCTCCATTGTTCTTAATCACTTCCAATAGTCTGTTATTAATAGATTTATATAAATGTAACACATAATTTTGAGGGATATTCTGCCATTCAGTCACTATTGAAGTTCTCAGTTCCTGTACCGTGAAATAGTGACGGCCTACGCCATAAACGCGACGTGCCAATTCACCCCGCATGTTTTCAATAATGTTTAAGTCTGGTGACCGTGCCGGCCACTGTAAAGTTTTAATCTTTTTCTCTTTAAACCATTCAGTAATGGTTTTTGCTTCATGAATTGGCGCCTTATCTTGCTGAAAAACAAAATTGTGCCCGGCCCATTGGTTTCCAAAACGTAGAAGATTGTCACGCAATAAGCCTGTATACGTCACAGATGTCATTTTGTTTGTGCAAAACACTATCTCACTTTTATAGCGAAATCCAATCGCCGCCCATATCATCACAGATCCACCCCCTAATTGTCTGGTCATTTTCACTTTTGGTTCCTCTCTCAGATCATGCTAATAATGCGAGTACCCATCCGGTCCGTACAAATTAAAACGTTTCTCATCGGAAAATATAACTTTTTCCCATTGTTTCTTCCAGGATACGTGTTCTTCGGCAAATCTCAACCTCGCTTCTTTGTGTTTCGCCGAAAGTGGCGGTTTTCTCAACATTTTCTTCCGTGATATTACCGGTGACGCCTTTAAAATCCTTTGAACATTACGCACGTGCGTTCGTACCTCCGCCTGTTCTGCAATAATTCTCGCCGACGCAGAAGAATTGGATGCACACCTCTCACTTATAGCTTTCGGTCGCTCCTGGCCTTTTGGTTTACCGTAATTTTCCGGATCTTTTAGGAAATTTCTAACGCAACGATCGCTTCTTCGTAACCGATGAGCAATTTCCTTCTTACTAACACCATCCTGGCGCCAGGCTAGAACTTTACCCCTTTCTATTAAGGATAATTGCTTTTTTCTACCCATATTGCAAACACTTTATAAAATATAATTTCTCGTGGTGAAATGTGTACACTTTACCAGCACAACCACTGCATATAAAGAGAAGTATCAAATTAAAACATTTTTGCTTATATCAATGTAATAAATGCACAGGGTCTAAATTTTCGTCGCATTTAAAATTCCTATTTTGATCTGGGAAAATCTCAATTACCCCTCATAAAGCAATAGATGCCCAGAAATATCTATAAATGGACTATTTACATAACAAGTATTAATAACCCTCATTTACATTTTACATAATGTCTATAAACTTTGTTTCGTAAATAAAAACGATACCCCGTCTATGTTTTTGTCGGGTAGTGTATGCTACCACAATTTGAAATAAATTTATCGCAGAAGTTTTTGCCCACTCAACTTTCGTAACCACAATACAGTCCTGCATCGTGCACCTTTGTAAATTTCATAAGCTTGCTACACTTCCCAAAAAAAACGCCCAGAAAGATAGTTAACGTCAATAGTTTACATTACAAGAAGAAAGCTGGAACGTACGGTTTTTGGAGCGATTTGAAGGCTTTTTGGGATAGGAGGAGAAACAGCTAATTTTCTCCTTTCAAATATCTAAAGACTAAAGATTTCCTTCGCATTCATCTTTACCAAATATAAAGAACATTTTAAGAAATGCTTCCTTTAACAAGATATGTTGCGTTAAAATTTAATTAAACCTCAAAAGCAAAACCGTTACGTTAAACCACATCGTTAATTCGAACTACAAATTACATTATTTGTCTGAAATGTCCATTAAGGTTATCTTCGAGGAAGAACAATTTTAACTTCCTATTTATATAATATATAAACACAAGCGACTTCTCTTACGACACAAGAAAAAACCGTAATAAATAGAGATATAACTGCAATTTCCTGTAATTATCTATATGACTCCAATGGATCTCCTTTTTTAACGAACGTGCACGCTATTATCACCTGCTTGTTTATAGCAAGTATTTTCCTCTAGTCTATATAATCACAATGCACATAAACACATCCGCGCCATCGGTGAGAAAAAATCGAGATTAATCGAAATTACGATTTATATTAGCGGTGAAGCGCTTTATTGCCCTGGACTAGATGAGTTCGCTATTCATTCTAACGGAAAATCAGAACGATAAATGGTACGTGGACACTTATTATATTAGTTATCCCGCACTACATGTAGTGGGCAGCCTATTTACGCCGGGAATGTGATTATTGTGATGATAGAGCTTGCTGGTGTACGTGTTAATTAACACTTGCGCATAACGACGGTGATTGTACCGATCAAGTAGCATTTATATTTCGTATCAGATGTTTTATAGGTGAATCGCCATTTCCCAATTCCGTTCTGCTATCTGTATTGGGGCGCCCAATTTTAAGCATTGTTTTAGTTAATATTGATTTATTTTCGTATAATAGAATAGTTTCATTTATTTAATTTCCTGCATGTAAGTGACTCATAGGGATGTATCGATGTTTTTGCGAAAAGACGCTGTCCATTTCCCGCCAACGGACTGCACCCATCATCTCGATAAGTCGCTCCTACTTCTACCTAATTTTTCTGTGAATTCTGCTACAGAAAAAAATAGAATTTTACACACGACAATAAAAATTTATTATCGACTTGTACAATTAATTCACTCAAGACTTTGTCCCTTATAAAGCAACAATTTGCGCGCGTATAAAAAGTAACCATTTACCAGTTGCCTAAACCAATTAAACCTCCACAATACATAATTTCAAAATTAAATTCTTAAAAAAATCAGCAAAAAGTACGTAATTTTGGCATGTTTTCGAGTGTGAAATCCGATGGATGGCACATCGGATCGAACACGAGGTATGCGTCAATGAGTTACCGACAATTTTACTTTTTAATTCTGTCGGTCGCCGTATTGTGAAATAACTGCTGATTATGTTGTATCCGCGTGTTCATCTAGTGCGAATAATCATTCCGGGTCGGCTATATGCCATTTAGCGGAACGATCGGCCGCCGCAAATTCCGAAATTGTAACACGCCGATCAACAATGAAGAGTTTTACTCTCGATTACCGGTAAATTCTGCAATGTTTAGCGGGCGGTACTGATAATAATTTAAACGTATCGGTGATGTTCAAGTATCAATGTACGAATTAAATAAATTCAATTTGTTTGTTACTAGCTTTTAAATAAATGTATATTTTATAGTGCCGATATAAGTAACTAACGAAAAAAATGTTTAAAGAGGCTCTCCACATATTAGTATGATTTTGATTTTAAGGTTAAGGTTTGATATCTTAATGAAGAAGGAACTCTCAGTTGCACAAATGCTTTTGTTTATTTCGCAGTCAGAATGCACCAACACCGTTAATTGCAAACCTTATCGAATTGGTTCTGCACGATTCTGTTTCTTTGTCGCTGTTTACGGCGGGGATTACGTCATAGAGCTTTCACGTATGTAAATTTTTTATTTTCTGCAGAAATAGATTTTTTTCGGTTGAAATATTCGTTCTCTTTGTGAGGCTTGTCTGCGATTTGTTTGGCTTTGCGACATTTTTTGATGAAGCCACAGCGTTGTTAGTGAAACAGCTCTATTGTTTTTAAACCTTGTATTTGTTGTGGTAGATTTTTAACTGGAAACCTAGTCGCCTTCGAAAAAGGCGGAGACTGTTCCACCCATCGAGAAAATGATGGGACTGTGGAGACTGTGTTAAAAAGTAAAGTTGAATTTGATAAAGAAGTACTTGCTTCTGTGTTAGGCTTGAAAGTTCTCAAGCACCTCTGCAATATAAACCTCTTTATTTTGTCAATATTAATAATAATAATAATTTCTACGTGACGTGTAATTTAATAAAATAGCTTTGTATCCTTTTACGATACACAAAAGCTACACACCAATGTGGATCTAGAATCGTTTCCCGAAGGGAGTGTACTTGATTCTAAAACTATCGCTCGTACTCCATATTCACATCCCGTCCTGCTGTTGCATCAGCCAGACTTTAATTTTTAAAACATCGAATCATATTTTCCGCGAGTCCGTGCTTCGGAAGATAGTAAAAAGGAAAAGCCCGCGCACCGAAATCCATCCCATTTGCATCGATATACATAATGCGCAAGGGTTGAAGTCTCTCAACTTGATATGTTATATGCATATATTATCGATCATCATCATGATGTAAAATAATCCGGCGTTTATTTTATGTCGGAGGGGCGAGAGTCAAGGGCAAGAGGGGTCGGTTGCCTAGTCGATATCAAATGGTACATGCGCTACGGGACCGTTTTATACAACATATATATATAAATACACACACAGAGAGGTGAAAAAGATGCAATTTTATGTTAAAAAGAAGAGGAAACGAATGGAAATTTTAGTCGGGATAAAGTGGAGCGGCGCGAGAGAGACGCCCGGCGTCGGATGGAAGAGGAAGGAGTAAGAGACGTGCAGCAGAGTGGAGAGTGGAGCGGAGGAGGACGCACGCGCGACCGTGAGGGAGTATTAAAACTTGAAGGCTTTCCGTTTATGAATGTTAATAATTTACTTTGCATACTTTACCATTCTAAAACTTTCTTTGTATAATGTGCAATAATCGCCGGCAAACAAGGAATATTACTGAATTAATTAAAGAGGAGCCGATTTGCTTGCTCGGGTTTATGAATTATTTTATTTTACACGACGTCCATTAATATACTCGTTTATTCGTTCAAAAATTTTAATACGTGCAAGCTATTCGCCATGCTGTGGTTTCAGTTGTTTCTCCTTGTTGGGGGAGAAGTTTCAAGGTGCAGAATAAATCTCCCACAATTAGGTATAAGGAAAGCTCTCCAGGCGTCGAGTGTAGAATCGAATGAAACCTGGTATGAATGTAGGTATGCAAAAGAATCATCTGTACAGCAGAAATTCGACTAATCACTCGAGTGCATCGAGTTGTTTTAATAATCGAAGTCGGCGAATAAAATCATTCGATTCCGCCCATCATTAGCAATTTAACAGTTACTTGACATCGATAGCACGGTACTGTGGAATATACAGAGTGTTGCACTTAAATGCGACCGACATATTTATAATAATATAGAAAGAATTTTAAATTGAAGTTGTTTACCGTTTAAATCCATTTACAATCGTATGTTCTTTAATGAAATATTAGGCAACCAATTAAACATTATCAGACTATCAGACACAAAACTAAATTTAAAAACTAAAGTTAGAATTTTAAAATAATTAATAATATTTAATTTTGTAAAATAAAATTTGTTCCGCTAGGTTCGTAGCGACCTGTCTATCAGGATTAGGGAATACGCTTTTCACATGACATGTCCTTTTAATGATTACTACCTCCACCCAAAAAATATTAACCAAATGAACAGCTTTTTCGTTCATTTACTCGCTGCTAATAAACGCCAATTCATTGCAAATAATCAGGTTTATTTCCCCGGAATGAACTGTTTTATGAGTTGTTAGGTTTGAGACTTTTCATTTGTGGCAAAGAGGCGATTCAGATAAAATGAGAAAAAGCAGTTCAACTACCAGAAATACACAGGATATCATCCGTCTCAAATGAACTGTAGATCTCAGCATTAACTGTAAATAAAACCAATTTATTGGTTACAAATGTAATTTCTGAATAAATGGTGTAAATAAACGATTAGCCGCAAATCATTGCCATTACTGTTTATCTAATCCAAGTAAAACATTCATTTCCGACGAAATACGTTAGGCCAGCATTTTCTTTTGTCGCTTGTCGCCATTCACAAGTGTTTGCACTTCTTGCCGACTGCAGTTGTGTTGATAACGTTTCGGGTGCTGCGCTATGGGTGATGAAATTGGTACAAACCTACGTCAAACATAGGGATTTCAAGTATTTGAAGGTAAGTGCCTTCCTTGCTTTATTTATCTTATTTACATTTTGTGTTTATGTGCGTACCACATCGCTCTCTGCTGTTGGTTGGGACTAATGTTCCAATATAACATTTTAATTTGCTTCTATTAACACCATCTTTTCGTAAAAAAAAGTTAACAGCCAAAGTTTCTCAAGATGTAGATATATATTCTCAAGCCTATATAAAATCTGCAAAAACAAAATGGGAAGACATCCCGCTACTAGAATTGAAAGCCATCCTGCGAGGCTACATCGAATACATTGAAAAGAAATAGGTTTTATGTAATTTGTCAAGCAGAAACGATATTCTCCATCTACGTAATTTCGGCAAGCATCTATAAACAAGAAGGGAGGTTTCTACTTTGTATCACCATAATCTGCGAAACACTATCTATCGCAAAACACGATTTTAATTAATTTTGAACTGTAGGAAAAGGGGGAACTGAATGCATCGAGTTTGTGTTTTCGGGTTTGAATTCCGGGGACCCCCCAAAAACATATTCCCTTTAGATCAAACGCAATCATCACGACCAAAACCATCCGATTCAATTAACATGAGGGAGACTGCTGCTATGATAGTACGTACATGGTTGCCCTATCTGCACATAGGAAATTGATTGTTTAATGTGGACACGTTGGGGGAAAGTATCGGAACTTCCTAAAAGCCGACTCCGCAAGCAAGCAGGACTTTGCATGAAGATCTTCCCTCTGCGTTTAGATTACACTCTTGGACTATTTTCTTTGATGCTTGCTGCAAATAAATGCGATCATGTACTTTTTCTTATACGTATACAGGATGGACCACAAAATATGTTAAATGAAAGTTTTTTCCAATTTCGCTCAAAACAGCTAGCGTTGTCCTCGTTCGTAAAAGATTTTTTGACCGACTGCTTGTTGTTGTAGCGCACGCCACTATCTTGGCGAATCTTGAAATGTATCTCCTATTCGTGTTGTTCCGAGTGTTTTCTTGTCGTTGTATTCCACATTTTCTATAATTATTATCAATTTAACCCATACCTTGTTTACGTAATTTACATGATAAATAGAGAATTATTACTACGATTATTATGCTTGTTACAAGTTAATTTGTCCACCCTGTATTGCGCAATACCTAGACGTATACGCTGCACAAAGTGGAAATAAACAATGTTTGAGCCATTGACTGCTCGCGTAATCATATTTGCCTGTGTCGATGCAAAGAACCGCCCCTCTTTATAGTTCATTTTGTGTTTCGCGGAAAAGCTCTTTCCACGTCGATTGGTCCTTTTAACCTATCTCAAAGGTTAATGCGTGCGCCAAAAGGAAACATGCCGTACGCTTCCGCCGAGTTAAACTTATTAGCAGCGCTCCATCTGGTTTTCACGTCGGGCGCTACACATCGTCGTAGCACCCCGCACTCCACGATTGCTTGTTGTTGTTGATGCTGTTGCTGTTGTCGTCCTACGTGTATAGTCTATAGGCTGAAACGGATGGACGCCCAATATGTATACGAGAGAGAGAGAGATGAATTAAGCACTTGTACTCATCACATAGATTCGATTAAAATGTCGGGTGAATTATTTAATTTACGATGTTGTCGTCCCTTGAAGTAAAAGTGAAGGATGGAAGTAGAAGGAGTACCGCTATGCTTTTGCGTAGTGCGTTAATTAGTGCGTCTTGTACTTGACTTTGATCTTGCGACCTCCAATAGCAAGTTACTTAACATGCATTTAATTGTAAGAAATGGCAGACGGAATGACAGCAATCTCTGGACAATTTTGGTATAAAGGGTTTATTCATAACTGGAAGGAGAGATTAGGTAAGCTGAGAGAACGGCAAACAACATAGAGCAACAAATTTGAAACAAATATGAACGTAAAAATAAGTAGGTGCGATTTATCGTGATGATGAGTGCGGTCCGTTGGCGGAAAACCGACAGCGTCTTCTCGTCCTAATGATGTCTTCAAGTACCTTTTGAAAATGCACCTTCTTAACATGGTGAAATGGTGCTTAGAACGAAAATATACCCTTCCTGGTATATTTTCCTGGTAAAAATTCCTGGGCATCTCTTTATTTATTACGAAAAACGGATCGATGCAATTAAGAGGTTAATATTTCTCCTTTAGTAGTTTCAACTTTTCTTAATTCTTAAAATACGGAGCTGTTTCATTAACAACACTGTAACTTCATCAATAGATGTCGCAAAGCCGAACAAATCGCATATTGCAACTAGACAAGCCTCACAAAGGCAACCGCATGAATCCGCTTTTAAGGAAAGTTTCGAAGGAACAGTAACTAATTTGCAGAAAATAAAGAATTTACATACGTACGCGAAAGCTTTAAAACGTAATCTCGCCTTAAACAGCGACAAGGAAGCAGCATCATGCAAAACCAATTCGATAAGATTTACAATGCATTGGTGCATTCTGTCTGGATGCCCACTAGATGTACTTCATGACTTTCATCCTCCACGGCGTTTTATTGTGATTAAATCGGACGTACACAAGGAAATGCCATCTTGTTTACAAATATACTACTTTGGGAAAATTTTACTTGTTTCATTGTTATTAAAAAAACCGACGCTACATAAAAAATAATCCTCGCGTACACTACCGTCCATATTAGCAAGCGAAATAGGAGATTAACAGCACCAGAAATCGCCGCCGAAATGAATCGCGACCGTGCAAGAAAAATTTCTGTTATTACACTGAAAAGAAGATTAAAAGCTGCAAATCTTCACGGCCGCATTTCAACAAAAAAACTCCTACTTCGACGGGGAAACGCAAAAACGGCTACAGTGGGCAGAAACACAGAAATTGGACAGTGGATGATTGGAAAAGGGTGCTATGGACTGATGAGTCAAAGTTTGAGGTGTTCGGACAATCAACACGCGTTCTTGTAAGAAGAGCGAAAGGCGTAAGAATGTTGCAGGATTGTGTAGTGCCAACTGTCAAGCAAGAAAGAAATTCTGTGCTTGTTTGGGGTTGCTTTTCCTGCGCCGGTACAGGAGACTTGAAGCGAATCGAAGGTATTTTGCGAAAAGAAGGTTATTTAGAAATACTGCAAGAAAATGCAATACCATCGGCGCAACGTCTACTCGGCGAAAATGTTGTATTTTGCAGGACAACGATCCCAAACACTCAGCAGTGATATGTAAAAATTTCTTAAATGAAGAACAAAATAATGGTACTTTACAAATAATGACATGGCCGCCGCAAAGCCCCGATCTAAACCCCATCGAGCTGTTATGCGATGAATTGGACAGGAGGATCCGAAAAGTATGCCCTATCTCCGTAGGCCACTTGTGGAACATTTTACAAGAGGAATGGACTAATATGCCAAATAGAGTCCTTGAAAAACTAGTGGAGCGGATGCCTCGGATTGTGAAAGCTGTTCTTCGCGCAAAAGGGAGTTTCTTTGATGAACGGAATGTTTAGGAAGTTTTTGTTTATTTTTCGTTAGAATGACTTTTTTTACGTTTATACTTTAATTTTAATTGCTATTAATAAAATGTAATAAAAATTTTAAGTTTTGAAAAAATGAGTTTGAATATTTTCTCGTTTTTTAAAATTTATTTACGTGTCCGAACTAATATGGACGGTAGTGTACATGGAGACCTAATTACCCTCTAATAGATGGCTGGTAATCTAATTTCAAAGAATAACCTAAAGCAGCCTTTTAAACTATTTTGTATAGACGGAAAAGGAGAATACGGTTTCTCTTAAACTACTACGTCAACTAATCTACAAATAACAATTTTTACAATCCAGCATTCAATACTATCTATGCGAGCTTTATATAGAATAGAAGTAAACGGCATTTGTCTACCTAGGCGAGTTCCCACAGAGCTTTTTGTTAAAAAAAAAAAAAACTACCGTACCGGCTTACTTCTTGTGATTTTTAAATTTACGCCACGTAACTAATAGTAAGCAATCTATTAAATAACGAGCAGATGCTTCCTTATTTTACAAGCATCTCCATTTGCGCGTCGCGGTCCCCTTCTCATTCGGCAGTCTGTTTTCCTGCATTTCATTATACGCTAATTAACTAATGGAACTGCTCCATTGGTTGCATAATTGATTAAAGGCCGCGTTTTTTCACAATTTTTGTATGCAATTAATTTGATTGAGCTCGTTAGAGTTCGCTTAACGGTGAGCTATCTGAATTAAATACAATTGGATCCCACGAGGTTTTCTGATGCATCTAATTTCTAAACGTTGTATCAACAGTCTGGTGTGTACAGCAATGTTGTAGATGGTTCTGGCTAGTATATTTAATTTTTATGGTGTTCGTTGATATTACCATTAGTATGGTCTATGATCCATGATAATTACATGGTTACATTATTTGTTCGATAAACTTCTGTGTGTAATCTGAAGGATTACGACATTCTTGTGAAATGGGAGTAAGAAAAAGATACGAAATTGTCATGATTCTAGGTAAATGTAATCAATTGAATAACAAAAAAAAAAAAAAAACGAAATATCTCTTGAGCTATTGTGGATGGCTACAAGATGTAGTTAATAGTTTCAATATTAATTTTCAGTTTGAGATGGTATCAAAAGCCTCTTTCATGCCCTTAAAAATTTCTACGATTATGTCCTTTTTCGATTGAAAATTGAAAAAGTTACTTTCACATTTAAAAAGAATGCCGGTATAAAATTGTACTCAGCGAACTTACCAAGGACGAATTTTAAATTGGATTACAAGAACATCATCGTTCTTAGCTGTTGCGAGTGAATTCAATTTCATCACATTTTAATACTAATGCGTCCTACTTGTACAACTCAATTCGCCGTAATGGCCGCTAGAAACTCTATTAAAAGCACTAAAAACCGCGCCAGCAAAACACAATAAATTCAAAGTTCGCGACAAGCAAGAGATACCGGCAATAACAAATCGTCCTCCGGATGTTATATTACCAAGTTTTTGAATAAATCAAAGAAAATAATAGCGTCTTGTAATCTACGGACGGCCCAGCGCTCTGCCGCGGCCGAAGACAAAACGATGTTTTGAAACCGTTTCGTAGGGAGAAGAGTGCAATAGCGTAATTGAATGGTTGTTGCAAACTTTCTAAACGGTTGTAAATTTTCGAAATCTTTAAAAATATGACGCGGTTTCGTATAAGATAAGCATGAAATATGTAACGCATTGAGTGAGACTATTCCTGTTTTGAAAAATTAGAAAATTGGGTAAGAAGATGTGGAACTATATTAGCAAAATTAAGAATTAAGATTTTATGTTCCTGTATTCATTTTTTGAATCATAGAACTTATTCGCATTTACCTGTGCCTTTGTTCTTAAAGTGCACAGCGTAATAAAGCGTATGCGAACGACGTTTGGAACGTCATTGAAGCAGCTGTTTGGTGCTTTAGAAACGACGGCGTCTGTGGCGTCTGCAGGCGTCAAGGGCACCACCTGTTCGTGCGGAACGGTCGAGAATTTCTGTTCGCCTAGCGCCTGCCGCCGTCTGATGTCAGCTCGCCGTTTGCTGTCCTATTCCATACTAACCGGAGATGCATTCAGGGTGTCGACAATCCGCTGAACTGTCATCGTGCAACCAGTTTCCCACGAGTCCTCGTAGACAATTATGCGTTGAACATTATCGGGCAAACACTCGATGTTATTAAACAATACATTTGGGTTAATTAAACATTTCGTAATTAATTGATTTTTTCTTTTCAATAAGCAATTATGAAGGTTATAAGCTAAAACGTATTTATCCAAATGTTTTAAGTTAAAAACTATGTATGGAAGAGTCTTTTGATCGCGTGAGGTGCTGGTTAAGATCGATTCATCGAAGTCTGAGGTGGTATTTGGGAGGATCACATAGATGTAGTCTCGGGCCGCCATTCTTTACAGACGTACTCCTTTCTTTGCTGATAGATACCAGCGGCGTTAACCAATATATCATGTATCGACAGATTTTCTAGAAAGTAACTAAAATTAAGCATAACTAACGATCAAACCAAGAAAATATTGGGAATACCTTACTTCTGAAACTTCGTTTATTAGATATGTCAGTTTTAACAATTACAAGTCTTCCTTCTCCATATTTGGTATTCAATAATTACTACTTGAAATATAAAACAATAATACCTACCCATCTTCCATTGAGACTTTTCACTAAATTTTACCTTAATTTCATTCTTTAAAAGTTCCTTGCACAACTTGCTTCAATTTCGAACAACCCCCCGCCGTCAAATTTGAAAATGTCCCTTCTTAAATATTCTTTTAATTTATATCAACTCAGCACGTGTAGCCAGTAACGTATTATAAGTAATTTATAATCAGCCACGTGGATTCATTTTTTTTTGCTCTTTTAAAATATTTAGATAAGAGAATGATAGCAACAAAATCCACAAACAATGACTCATTCAACCTTGCTCTGTAAGTGACCCAAATGCCATATTCTTAGAATCGCAAAACAGTTTTGATTAGGTGACCAATGTTTATATTTTTCACAAAAATCTTAATATTGAAGGTCACAAAGCCAATAGAAACACATTTGAATATCCTTTCAAAATATATCGCATCTTCGATTAAACAACGTACGTTCTCCTTTTTATTACAATCAGGCTGTCAAAGTATCATAAGTAGGCAGTTCCGCTTTAGATAATTTGTTTTCATTAATTATCCATATTGATCCATGTTCAGGTTTCTGTAATATTTCAACGGCACTCCTGGAAACAGCTTTCGGTCTAAAATGAAACATGGCAGTGCGAGAATTATATTTAAACTGTTAAACAAGCGAAAATAATTACTCTTGGAGTGGCAGACTATAGAGGTCATCGACAAGCTGTTCACTATACAACGTTTTCTCAAGCAATTCAGGGTCTAGCATGGGAGTATCTGTGCGTCCGGGGCATAAAGCCATGACAAAAATGTCTTGCTTGGTTATAACCCTATTTGCACCGTACGCCCTAGTCAAACCAATAACGCCAGATTTACTAGCCGCGTAGTGAGGAGTCGCTCCATAGGGCATCAATCCAGTTATCGAAGCAATATTGATGATATAAGTTTTGGCACCAGTTTTATACTTTGGAAAATAAGTGCTTGCAGCCAGTTCACATCCTAAAGCAGTGCCAACCTGAATCGAAGTAACAAAGATGAAGATTTTCAATGTTTATAAATCTAACTTACTAAGTTGACCAGGATTAATCTTAGCCAGTTATTTTCATCTACCGTACCAGCACAGTTAACTAATATATCGATGTTGTTGTACGCGTCAACAGTTTTTTGGAAAGCATCTAAAATTCAGTCTAGTTAGTAATAAAAATAGGAGAGGGTCGGAAATACCTTACTTCTAAAGCTTTCTCTATCGGATACGTCAGTTTTAACAAATGTTACTCTACCTTCGCCATATTTAGCGTTCAAATTTAGCGAAATTTCTTCACCCCTAGTTATGTCCGCAATTACCACAGCCTAAAACATGTATCAGGATAAAATATTTATCGTTACCATTTAAAATCTACCTTAATGCCATTTTTTTAAAATTCTTCTACACAACTTGCGCCAATTCCGGATAACCCTCCTGTTACTAAAGCGACCTTCCCTGATAAAGTCATGTTTTATACTGCCTTTGATGTATACTTTGCCATAAAAGATTAATTAAAATTAATGTTTTGCGTATGGATAACTTGATAATCATTGTTTATAATTATGAACACATCTACAATGATGCTAACTAAAAATATATATATTATATTATATTATATATCTTTTAAATATGTAATTTAACATGATATTATTCAGCAACGTTCTGTACATGGGTTGTTTTTTTTTTTCAATACAAATGAAAAATAAGCCACAAACATTTATACAATGCCTACATAATTTATTGCTAAACTTAGATTACATTTTCTACATTCGTCAAAATTCAGATCGTTATACAGGCTGTTCCGTTTAAATAAAAATACTTCCGGTTAAACCGGAAGTACAGTAACAATAAAAAATTCGAAATCAGATACAACATGTGTTTCTGGTTTAAAGATATTTGTTTGGTTACATATTTTACCAACCCTGTATATTAAAAAAAAAATGGGGTGTATATAAAGGAATTATTTCTAAGCAAGCGATTAACTTGTTGTAATTCCTCTCTTATTTGCTTTTTTACACGTTACTTGCTCGTGGGTACCTGCTAGAGTTAGTCCATCGTTTATAGCCAACCACATAGATCCATTTTCTGGCTTTTCCAATACTTAACAACACTCTTGGCGACTACTTCAGGTCTAGCAATTCGCAATGACGTTAATCAAAGCATGGCATTGGTCAACTTGGGGACTTAATAAATAGATACCTTTGGCATGGTGAGGGATTTAGCAAAGGACAAACGGCCATAGCAAAAACGTTTTACATTTGATTTACACCGTACAACCTTTTTATTTCAAAGTAATATGATCGTATTTTGATTTCCTTTCTTCAAATCTAAACGTAACCACATAAAATTTATTTGTTGTAGGAGTTTTAAAAGGTTGAGACAATTCATCATACTGCTTATGCAATTAATGTTCTCTCTGAATTGCTCCAAACTGGAAGGTTAACATTTGATAAAACGCCGTCGTTAATCATCCATATCGATCCGCTATTTGACTTTCGCAACAGATCGATGACGCTCCTAGCAACTAGAACCGGTCTGAAAATTAGATAGATGTAAATTTCCAAAAGAAAATCATAGCAACAGTAACGGGGAAATAATTACTTTTGGATTGGAATTGTGCAATCTCTTCTTTCATATGCTCCTTTTATACAAATATGCTTTCATCTAATGCCAACATGGGAGTCTCAGTTCCACCTGGACACAAACCCACGATGTATATGCCTTGATCGGTGATTATTTTGTTCATTCCTAATGACCTAGTCAATCCTATGATTCCATGCTTGCTACTAACGTAATGTGGGCACGTAGTTATGGGTATTATGCCAGCTACAGAAGCTACAAGATTCGTTAGTGCTTTTGTACTTTGGGAAGCATTCCTTTATAGCAGGAAGACATGAGATCTAAGACAAAGATAAAAATATGTTACTACGTTAATATTTCAGCTTATTAAGTATGGACAGCGGATTTTAAGCATTTTTCTTCT
Source organism: Marronus borbonicus (assembly GCA_902655005.2). Taxonomy (NCBI): domain Eukaryota; kingdom Metazoa; phylum Arthropoda; class Insecta; order Coleoptera; family Scarabaeidae; genus Marronus; species Marronus borbonicus. The sequence continues at coordinate 2,415,642 of LR737406.1, read as the reverse complement.
GGTTCCAATTTGTAAATAAACTGGGAATCAGATCTACTGAATAAGGTGGTTTCCTTTTTCAAGATCTTCCATGTTGGAAGATGTTTGTTAAATGCCAAAAAGCATGCGTGAGCTGTACTAACCTAGAAGGAAATGTTAATCGAAGAAATTCGATTCTTCGGTTTTGCTTACCAAGTTGATTTGGATTACCTTCTCCCATTGAGATTCATCGAACATAGCGGCTGAATTGATTACAACGTCGATGTTACCGTATTTTTCAATGGTTTCTTCAAAAGCATCTGGAATATGATCGGATTAAATAAATTAGCAAAAAGCTATGTCATGCCGAGTCATTTACTTTCGATACTATTCTTGTTAGTTACGTCAGTTTTTACGAAAGTGATTCTTTCGCCAGGACGAAATTCTGCGAACCAGTTATAAACAACTTTTGTGTGACGATGGCTTCATTACCAAAAATTGAACGAAGCAACTCGAGGCATTGTTGCTGTGTTAGACCTTTACTAAAATCGTAAAAACCAACGAAATTCTTCACGTGAAATTTCCACATTTTTCACAAAATCAGTTTCTCTAAAGCCTCGTTGAAACAAATTAATCGGCCGATTTTTATCCTGTTTCAACAATAGCAACTGACAACGACAGCTAGTGGTCGTTTGTCCATACAAAAATTTTTAATAAAAATTATTATCTTTTGAACCAGTGCTAGTTTGTCTACGAAAGAATTTATTAATTATCAATTTTTGTGTTATTGTTCTCTTATATGTTTATATACTTAATTTTTTTTTCTTGATAAAACTTATTCAAATAAATAATTTTTGTCTTAAAACTATTTCTCTACCTCTTACCGCTAGAGAGCTAAGCGCATAGATAAAATGGAAATTTTCCAATTTTCAAAAATTCATTTCACCCTCTTAAAGAGTTTTTCCCAGAAAGAGGAAAATACGAAGCACCTACCTGTGACCTACATGTTCTCAAGCTTTCATAATTCTTCCATAATTCCCGATGAGCGACGAAATACCAACAAAGAAATGAGTGAAATACACATAAATGAACTCTTTTACGCGGATGATGTGATATTTGCGAAAGGAAAGGAAGAACTACAGAGAAAACTAGAAAAATGGGGAGGCATGTTTACACAATATAATGAGAAAATACCACAAACCAAACAACTTCCTAAATTTTAGGAACATGTATTGAAGAAACCGGAAAAATAAAGAACGAAATCAAAGATACAGAGCTCTATATAAAACATTCTTCACCAAAGGAGTGTGAAAGACTCATGGAATCACATAAATGAAAAAAAATACAAACTCAACAAATGAGATAGTTTGAAAATAAAAGACGATAAAGTGAAAACAGTGTGCGAAACAAAACCATACGGCAGAAGAAGACGTAGTCCATCCGACAAAACACGGAATCATGAAATAGTGACAATGTTGCAAAAAAAAAGGACTCAGCTGGATACAGACGAAAAGGTAGGAAAATCATCACAACCAATTTTAATAATTGCATTTAAAGCAGTACGTGTCATAGTAACAATAATTCTTACCTTTATGTCAACTAACAGGACTTAACTAACACCCTTTTTCCTCATTAACAAAACACTTCCACACTTCTCTTTTCTTGCATTAAAACAGCTTTACTCGCTGAATGTTTTGTAGCTAATAATCGTAATTTATTTTGATGATTATATATTGTGTATACCCCTCTTTACTTTAGTTATGTACACAACAGTTCTCATTATCTTTGCAGATAAATTGCATTTATCGTTGAATAACCCGCAAACGTCATCGACATATATGGTATTTAATTTATTTGATTAATTTTAAAATTAGCCACACAAAAAGACATGTTATGTTTGAGTTAACTAAAATATTAATTTTAAGTTTAGTATGTTCAATAAAACAACGTAACGTATAGCATTTGGGCGAATGAGCAATTAACAGAATATTTTGTGCCCTCAAGTAAAACATCGTCTTAACTTAACCTTCCTCAAGCCAGGCTACCATTTGTTACGAGACGCTCATGTGGGCTGCACACGTACCTCAGAAAACAACCAGAATAAAAATATGAAAATAGCTAAAAAAAACACTTTTGTTAAGAAATAGTTGAAAAAGCCAATTTCTAAAGCTACTGAAAAGTTCAAGTTGCAAAAGAAATATTTTTGGTAATTTCCGTGAAAAGTTCGCGAGGTGCGGCTGCACCTCGCTTGGCCTGAGAAAGGTTATGAGTATAGACACTCAAGCGCAAAAGGCGCAAGCAGTGCAAGCTAGAAATTTTAAGAGTTCCTAACTTTTGTATGTGGTGATAATGATATGAAGATCGACATCCAGTACCAAGTATACCAAGTATAACCAACTATATAAGTGTTTTTGTTGAAAGATCCTCACGCAGTAAATTTTCTCGAAAGTTAAATATTACACCAACACCCCAACTAAGACTTACTAACATTCGCAATTAGGGCAACTTCGGAAACATCCAGCAACCCAAGCCTTACATGCACAAACTAAATAAGTAGGACCAGCTTTTCTTACATATTCTCTTTCAAGTATCTGTTGCATTAAAACGTTTTTCTTTCGTATGCTCAATCACTTCCAAGAGTCCGTTGCGTGTTGTTCATACAGAAATAAATAAATAAATAGAAAGCTTTGTAAGAGAAAATGCCTTGACAAACCGATATGTTGGCTAAGAAGGCAAAGAAATCGATTGATTTAGAGTGTGAAATGGAAGTTATGCGACAATGCTACAATGGAGAGGAAGTGAATTCATAGCGCCTATAACCTGAAAAAGAACGTATTATTTTATTCATCCCTGCATGTATATTTTACGCATATATTTCGTGATAACTTCCACGCATGGCATGAAGTTCCGGTTAATTCATTGATTCTTTCGCTGGAATTCTGGAAGGTGTCAAAGGTTCAGCATCAACAGCGGAGTAATCCATAAAATGGAAAAGTTACTTTGGATGGAAAATTTCGTATTAGCCTGCTTGCCATCCACAAATCTACTTCAAACATTAAAATCACGAACAGCAGATTACGCAGAAGAATTTCACGCAAGTGTTAAACGGTTTAAAAAAGGAATTGGTTTACACAACGTACGCGGACAGGAGAAGTGACAAGTGCAGATGAAAATGGAGCCAAAAAATTTATTGACAATTTTAATGAATTAGTCCCAGGAAACCCAGGATGCTTGCTTTTTTTTTATCACTCAGCAGCTCACTACCGTTCAGGCTCTGCAATTCAGCTGACTCAAGCACTTTTTGAAGACTGGCTCATGATTTTTGTGAATTGGCCAGAATCGTGAATAGTGCGTAAGAAAGGATATTCCTTTCAACATTTTCTTGATTATGGATAACGATACTGACCACGGTCCTCATCTGGGCGTTAAACTCGCTTTTATGCCACCTAATACATCACCCATTTAACCCATGGATTAGTGTTATTTCAATATTCGAGATAGATTACCTTAGGGAACCTGCTCTCAAGCCATGGAAGTGATAGATGCTGGATTTTTGGAAGTAATACAAAAAATATCTACGATTAGTTAATTTGCAATGTGACCATTCAGCGTGATTTTTAATAATTTTAGTTTGATATTTTTCTCTCAACGAAATCAGAACTAGAAAGTTTGAATTAAACGCGAGGAGATATTTGGAGCAATCAGATAATAAAACTAGCTATGCATCAAGATGAAAATATTCCGAAAATGTTTAGAAAATATACAAACGCGCTTTATACTATATATACAACTGTAGTTACACTCTTACAACACAAACATCAATTATTTAAAATTGAAATTGTTTTCACCCTCTCTGTCTACACTTTCTATAGGTACATCGTTCTCTGCACCGTACATGGTCTTTATAAAAGTTATATAAAATGAAATTTCCGGAACGCAAAGCATACACACACACAGTGAGACAGGTTTCAGCTAGAAGTGCGACGAAGAAGAAAAACGCGAGAGGAGAAGATAATAAACAGAGAGCGAAACAGCCCGGCGGTCGTATACACGTACACATGTAAAAGAGAAAGAAAGATGATATATAGGAACGCATTTTTTGCGTTACTATTTATAATGAAAAGAATCAATGTTTGCGAACAATGTTGCCAAGTCGTCCGACGAACAGCGGCGTCTGCTGTCGCGGAATGCAAGTCTTGGGGGCGGCAACACCGCTGTACAGCGATCGATGCGATCGTGGGACCCGACGAAGGCAACGAATCCATCTCGGAAGTTCTCGGTACCACTTCGGGCCGCGACCGGGCCCGTTGGTGGGAGGCGGAATTGTATGTATATGCACCCTAGATGCAACCGGGGGACCGGTACGGGGGTGAAGTGCAACCTCCTCCTTCACCGGTGCCGTCCCCCCCTAGCGCGCTTCCCTGTGTATGTCCCGTTTGCTCGATGTGGCCCGTTCGAGAAAAGTGTATAGATGTTAATGTCTGGAAACAATGGTGGATTATTCCCCCCTTTTTTTTGTTTTCGTCCGCGTTCCGTTTCTGTTTCTGTTGTTGCTATTATTGTTGCTGCTCAACATTTATATTTAGTGGCTATAAAATATTACATTCTTTTCCGCGTATACATATACATCTATATGTATACGTTTTCATTATTAACCTGTTATTTATTCGCCTATTGTTTTTCGTTTTTTCGGCGGCGCGCGGCGGTACCATTTCTTTTGTTCAAACGGGGAGAATGGAAAATGAAACCTATTCACCGTGATTGTTCTGTGTGGGATTTATGTAATGAGAAATGCGGTCGTTTCAATTTAATGAAATTTTAAAGTGCTTTTACAAAGATTGTGCAGACTAAAATTCAATTTGCAGCTGTCTTGGATGTATTTTAAGTTATTCGCAACTTTCGTAATGTTCTTAGACAAGCAGCATTTCGCAGAAATTGAATATTAATGACCTAGATATAGCTATCGATTTGTCGGGCCGTATTATAAATACGATGAGGAGCAAACACCGTTTACAGAGTTTGCCTTGTTATTTTGCAAAAGTTCCCGAGCTGCACTTTTACTGTCCATATATTATCACATTACTTGTTAATTAAACGTAACCTGTAGATAAATCTTACTTGAGCCATACAAAGAATGATTTTGGACTAATCTTCCTTTTGAATTGCTCAGAAGATTTCTAAAAGTATACCTAGAGTGAATGTGGAGTGGATGAAAAAAGATTCTATAAACCAATCAACTGGTCAATGACCTTCCATGTATTTGTGATGATAGGTTTTAATCACGGATTAATTTAATCAATGTTGTTTACTCATGATTAGTGTCGTCATGAAATTAAGTTAATCGCCAATTAACGTGATTAGATATTCAATCCATTTTCGATAAATCAGGGGGCTAATGAACTATATTTTGAGTAATGTTTAGAACTAAAAAGAAATGTTCGCACTCTGCCAGTCTCTTAAAATTAGGCAAAATTCCGTGGACCCATGTATGATTTTTAAACGATTCCAAAGAACAAAGAATTACCCTCAAGTTCAGTTCAAGATATACACTGCCGCTCGGTGAAGTTCGTTCATACAATAAAAATCTATTATATCACACTGTATACAATTATTAATACATAAAATTAGAAAAATATTAAGCATACACTCTTTTCTAAGGGATTAAAGCCATAAATTATTATGTAAAGTAGAGATATTGCGACAACCACAATAGAGTCCCTTTTATTATCATTCCAAGAATTTCTCGGAAGTACCGATCTTTTGAAACGGGTCGTTTTGGGGATTATTAACGAACAATACATTTAGGAAATATACCGCAGTATCATTCTTGTTTATTTATCACGGGCGTAAAGATATAAATTTGCTTCATTTTACTGTTGAACGCGTGTTGGTGAGCATCTGTCGTTTTTGCGCGAAAGTTTTAAGAAAATTTACTTCAAACTGGCACGTGGCAAGCCTACCAGTGTAGAAAAACGTTCACGCATTATTACGCTGTTTGAAGAAGGATATTCTGGGCGACAAATTGCTGAAAAAATAAATATGAGAAGTTCAACAGTAAATGACATCATAAAGCGGTATCGTGTTCGTCCTGGAGCATCTAGGAAAACAACAAAAGCTGAAGATTTGAGAATTGTATTATTAAGCAAACGCAATAGAAAATTAACAGCGCCACAAATAGCAGCCGAAGTCAATCGCGGCCGTGAAGAACAAGTTCCGGCGAGTACGGTAAAACGTCGACTTCAACAAGCGGACTTCATGGACGCATTGCCATTCGAAAACCCCTATTACGTCGGTGCAACAGAGCAAAACGGCTACAGTGGACCCGTTCTCATCTAGATTGGTCGTTAGATGATTGGAAACACGTGCTTTGGAGTGACGAATTAAAGTTTGAGGTTTCTCGGCAAAATTGACGAGTTTATGTTCGAAGATCTAAAACCGAAAAGTGATCCCGAACTGCATCGTGCCAACAGTGAAGCAAGGGCGTAGTTCTGTGTTAGTGTGGGGATGTTTCTCCTTTGCTGGGACGGGAGATTTATGCAGAGTGCAGGGTGTAATGAGGAAGGAAAATTATTTTGCAATACTCCAGAATCATGCAGTGCCATCAGGATTGCGTATAATAGGCCGTAACTTTACATTCATGCGTGACAACGACCCAAACCAACACACTGCGTTAGTGTGTAAGAACTATCTAAAGGAGCAAGAAGAACAGCGCACCCTGCAAGTAATGACATGGCCCCCACAAAGCCCAGATTTGAACCCTATAGAGTTGTTGTGGGATGAACTGGACAGGAGAATCCGAAAAATATGCCCAACTTCACACGAACATTTACGGAATATTCTGCAACATGAATGGATTAATATTCCACAACCCTTTTTAACAAAACTTATCGAAAGAACGCCTAGAATAGTTCGAGCGGTGATTAACAGCAAAGGAGGTTTTTTCGATGAAAAAAAAAATATAATGTTCAGTATGTTATATTAGGCCAGAATAACTTGTTATTTATTGATCTTTGTCTTTTTTACCTGTACATACAATAAAATTGCATTTTGTTTTTAGTTTCGTTTGTTTCTGTAACCTTTTCATGTTTTTTACCAACCGACCGAACTTCTCTGAACGGCAGTGTACATTTACTTTTTTGAAAATATGACCACGAGCCGTCGCTGGATCAGGCCATTTCTTGGACGAGACCACCTATTAGCTGCTTTTATGATTTCAAGCAATTCTCCAACAGTTTGCGTGGACTTAGGAAAGAGAAAACTATTCCGCTTGTAGTAAACTTTGTTGCCCAAACAACCGACAACGAAACATGGTCTACCACTTGGTAATAGCTGTCAAGACCTATAATAATATATTTTATGATAGCCATGGTTCCAAAACTAAAACGTACTTTCAATATTTTGTGATGTAAAAAGTAAATTAAAGTATTGGGAACGATATTAGTTTGCAGTGACAATCGTAATTCCATACCTAATTTTGGATATGTTTTATTCATAATTCATACTTAATAAATGTTTAATTGAATCCATTAGGTTAGAACAAACAGCTTATAAATTAAAACTAATAATTAACCAATTATAACCAATATGTCTAGAAATTACATCACGCCGTAAACAACACGTGCAATACATTCGTAAGAGCATACTTGTATTGTTATATGTACAAACATGTACGAAACGTATCCTTGTTAACATCATCATATAGAAGTCATTACAGCACAACGCCAAAATGAAATTCATTAACGTTAATTATGCATAATACATTCCCACAGTTATTGTAAAGTATTAGTTTAAATTGTAGCCCACAATGCCTGTCGCACTCCAAGATGAATGAGATCATTTTCCTGAAATATATTTTACGTACGGCATCCGCCACTTCAATCTCGAATAAATACTTGATAAATCATTTCTTGTCAGCGTTATGGACGCCACGTAATTTATCCAGAAAGAACGTATTTACATTGTGAGGGCAGCACATGCATACGTTTTACGATTGATGCCGACGCCATGGAAATATGTCAAAATCGAACGAATGTTGCGCGAATGGTCCCTTTTATCCATTGCGGAGGATCCGTAATAATTGATGACGTGGCAGTCCCGGTTATGTTTCTTTTTTTTTTCTGATGGTAAGTAAGATAGGTTACAAATACAGCAGATTGGTAGACTATGTAAGGTAACTGTTCATCAGATATTGTCAGAATTTTCGAATAGGTCAAACAAACATTGATCTATTCTTCGTTCAACTTCAACAATGAGTACTGTTAAGGAGTGTAAGAACTAGCATATTCTGCTGAAACCAATTTGTGCTTTTAATGTTAAATTTATGAAGGAAAAGTCACGTCGTCTTACCGGGCCTCTCGTATTCAGTTTCCCAAGAAAGGGTCAAAGGTAATCAATGAGTTTTTTGTATTTGCCAAGTTTTTCTTGCCTTGCGTAAAACTTATAGATTATTGTAGAAATATTCATTTATTCAAACTTAGAATCTGAACAATTGAGTGATTGTTTTATTTTTTTGGTTGTCTGGCCCATTATCCGTTCTTTGTGGACCTAAATCAACTATGCTTGCTTTGCCTTCTTCATCAGAACTGGCAACCTCGTAGGCGACCATTTCGACTTGTGGATATTCCAAGTTCCTATCTGAGAGCCGTATTCCTGCCAGTGCTGTGCAGTCACACAGTATAAGAACGGTAGAATTTACATTCTGTTTCCTCTCTCAAGCCTAGGTTGCTCATGTGCTTCTTAAGCATACGGTATCCCGTTAGCAGGCCCACTGTTGTTCTAAAGGAGTTCCTGTCCCTGCTTAGTAGGTCCGTTGTAAATATAGGCATGTGTCCTGTCTCTGACTAGGAATACTCTTCCTTCCGCTAGCCTTGAGGTTTATCTTTCTATTGTTTACTGGTTGCTTTAATTACCGAATATGCTATTCCTACAGAGTGCCTTGGGCTTTTGTCAGCATTTGACAAACATACTTGGGCTAATTCTAAACCTGACATTCCCCCAATGGTCTTCGTGTCTTGGTACCCAGACCAGGGTTACCTTGGTTCGGCTCCCCAAGTTATTGAGTGCATTCATGCCGGCCCGCAGATATCCTCATGGAATAAAATAATTATTTGCACGATTACAGAAACAGATTCAGCATTTTCAAGATAATTTTTAATATAAAAATAAACTACCTGTGCCAACACCAACATATCATTAAATGCTTACACGGACATCAAAATGAAGGCAAATTTTTAATGCATCGTACTATGAAATAACGAAAATTGTGTAACGAAAGAATCGACTAATAAAAGATGTCATTTAAGAGGAGAAGAGACAAAAAGAACCGAGAGAAAATTGAATCAGTTACAATTGGCTTTCGAAAGATGCGCGATATCTCGCTATAACCGAGTTAGTACGGATGTCAAAAGAACCCTTTATACCCAATTAACTCGCGAAATGAATTTAAATCTTATTATTTAAGATTTCAATTGGCGCTGAGATACCCTCTCTCTGTCTCTGCGTCTGTCAAGTCGGAAATTATTTCATCCCTTTTAGCTTTTGAAGTTGAAAGGTTTACCTCCTTCTTCGCCGTCTGTAACTATATCACCTCGAGTTCCACCGATAAGAAATTACTTTAATACCCTCGAGATTATAAAAAAGATGATGTATTCGTTACTTTTCCTTTACATTATTGCAAGTACAAAGTTTCGTCGAAGATTACACCTAGCAAGTTCACTAACCGTAATCCCTCTCCCTCCTCCATATCAGACAATAACTTATATTGCATTAAATTTTATAGGGACATTCAAGCAGGAAAAAAGAGATCGTTACTTTTTATGGCGCAATTTTTAATGAATACTAAAAAAGTGTGCAAACTGTAGGAGTAAATCCCCAGGGGGCATTACGGCTACGGGATAAAGAGGGGTTTGAACCTGCACATAGGTGTATTTCATTTCGGTTTAGTGGATACTTGTTTGAATATTGCTACTGCGCCACTGTTCTAATCAGGGGGATTTTTATGCTCACTTTATTGTCGATAAATTAAATTTATTGATTAATTTGAATAGGGGGACGGGATGCTAATTTACCGCCGCGTAACTTTCTGAAGAGGAAATGAATTACATTAAGGTATATGGATTGATCAAGTACGTCTACGTTTCAAGAGAAATCTTACCAGAATTTTGTCGAAAGAGGACTTCTAGATTAATTTACTTTAAACGGAGTTTATTATTGTGAAACAATTGGCACGTCCAAATTTGGAAGACTACGGGTGATAGAGCTACTCTAAGAGAAGTAGGTATTTTCTTTAATCTATTCATTTTTCCAAGGATGCTCCCTAATTATGAAAATAGACGTCACAATGGCCTGTTCTGAATTTTACAATTTTGCATCTGCAGTGGGAATTATCCAACAATTTACTATCAACTTGCAAAGCTTACCACCGGAAAACCAAATACCAAGAAAGAAGAAAAAGAGTTTGGGCCACTTGACGGAAGGAATTTTTAGGGCGGAATGGCCACAATGGGACGATCTCCAATGGTACAGGGAACTACTTAGTTCACGTGCAGACAATGAAAACGGCAGTGACGTTGAGGTGTGTGGCTGCTTAGCTGAAGAAATAGTTTCACGGGTCTAGATTCTATTTCTTTCCCTTAAATTTTGCTTACGTTTTGTCAGTTTTAGTTTTAGACAAAATGTACGATTATAAGTTTTCTGCCTTTCCCAAAAAATTGTACAAAAACAGTGCCAGCGCTATCAAGGAAATTATCACATTGGACAATTTTCTCTCTTACAGAAATATGGCTTACAAACTGTTAGATTTCGAGGTTCATAATTCGAGATACTAAGTAACTACTTCACTGTTATGTACTTTTATTACATTCTATTGTTCTGCATATTGCCTGTAACGCAGCTGTTAAGGGAATGAGCGTCTCGCTCCAGTTAGTAGCCCCCTTTATCTTACCATGACCACAATGTACATAACACCTAACCCAAGTATAAGGGGTTAGCTTAAAGAATTACTCAGTGAAATTACCCAAATAAAGACAACACAAGGGTTGCAGTAATTAAATACTATAATGCGTAGTCCATTTACTTACCGCAAGCTTCTTGTTTTATTATTTCGGCACACACATCCTGGAAGAACTGACACTACTTTTAATTAAAGAATCGGCATGTTGGGGAATAATTAACAAACCCTTTATGGCGAAGGAATAATAGCAACAAAGCATCATTCGTTATTAAATATCCCTCTTGTGCCTTTAAGTAAACGAAAAATCGAATTAAATGACAATCGCAAGTCCCCGTCTCTTATTTTCAATGCTTTTTACAAAAATAGTGTTAATTAACTTGTAGTAAGCGTATTGTGTTTGTTTGTTTTGAAATTGTTCTTGAAATCTTGTTTGTCTCCCCTTTCACGTTAATGCTCCAAATCCTTTTCTTCCAAGTCTCCTCTAGTTGTTTTCTTTAATTTCTCGAGTTAATTTGCTTGTTTATTTTCTTCGGAGTACTTCTCCAATGAATTCTAACAGTTTTAAATAAGTACAATGCTTTGTTCGTGTGTTGTCAAGAAATATATTTCTCTAGCAGTCCACTTGTTTAGTCGTTGTCCCAGAAATCACCTGATATTTTTTACTAGCTAGCTTAACGATGATCAATTCTTATGTTATGGATCGACATTGTGAAGTTAGACGGCTGGATTTCATAAAAATATATTGAAAATTTTAATTACTGAAAAAATTAGAGACTTTGGTTATAAGGATGTCTTTTTTCTAATATTGAATCAATAATACAAATTATCAAAATGCCCGAATTAGAATTCTAACTAAAATTATGAACCTTGAAATTAAAATAATAAAAAATTAATGGATTAAAGTGGAAGCACGCCCTTCACCTCAATTATCCAGTTCAATACACATTTTAAAATTTTCCGTTTATACCAGAACCACGTTACTTCCTTTTGTTTTAGTTATAGGAAAAAACGGTCCATACGCAAACCAGGAAACAACGCCGCGCCTAATAAATTATTGTCACTTGCATTCTCGCCCTATTTTTGAAAACATTCCGTTTTACGATTCTTATTTCCGATAGTATTTAGTAGCTCCACGTTTTAAAATTTAATTTTGACAGATTTTAATACGTCTCCTCCATGAAAGCAATTTCGAGTACGATTCTACATAATTTAAATGCATTCAGTCACTCCCTATTTATCGTTTTCCCCCATTTTCTTCTTTTCGACGCCGCTGGAAACGCGAACTATTTTACATAGCTCTTCTGTGCGTGACATCTAATCGAAGCGTTCTCGAACTCTTGATGCATTGTTACGTAAAATATCTACAGATACGTCCATGTGTATATACAGCCTTGGACATATGTCTGGGGCACCCCAAAATATTTAAGATAAGAATACATTGTGCGCTATTAAAATAAAATTACATGCATAAACATTCACTAAATAAGTTTTTAATAATAAATTTAATATTTGGTGGCACCACCATTTGCTTTAATAACAGCATTTAACCGTTTAGGCATTGACGCTACTAAACGTAAACAAACTTCAGGTGAAAGTGCCTCCCACTCCTGTACAATTTTGTTCCTTAAGTCATTTTTGTTACTGAATTTGTAACTGGAAAGCTTTAGCTTCAGCATGCGCCACAAATTTTCTATAGGCGACAGATCTGGTGACTGCGCCGGCCATTCAAGTAAATGGATCCCGTTCTCACGAAACCACTCCATCGAGAATCTGGATTTGTGACAGGGCGCGTTATCTTGTTGGAATACATATTCTGCTTCATCCCTGTTATATATTTTCAGCACTGATGCTTCTAATACCTCTTCTAGCATCGAGATATACCGCTCGCTGTTCATCCTACCATCACACACAAAGACTTCTCCTACGCCATTTGCGGACATGCATCCCCAAATCATGACGCTGCCACCGCCATGTTTGACAGTTGGGGTGATACAATCAGCACGAAATGCCTCCCCAGGTCTACGGCGAACAAACTGAGCTCCAGGAGTACCAAACATCTGAATTGGATAATTATCAATAATTACTTTTTTTAATTTAGCAAATTGGTGGTATGTGTATACATTTTTGCAAATTTTGTGTAACAAAGGAACAAAATAGGATTGCTTAACATACCTCTATGTTTGATTCGTCAGACCATATGACCTTCGACCAATCCTCGACAGTCCAATCTTTATATTTTCTTGCCCACAGCAAACGATTTTTCATTTGTTGCTGGCTCAGGTATGGCTTGCGACGCGCTTTCCGGCCCTTCAAATTCACCTCTGCCAACCTTCTTCGAACAGTTCTGTCACATACAGAAACGTGCTGTTCGACCGATAGGTCAGCGGCCAGCTGTTTGGGTGTTTGGAAGCGATTCCGTAAAGCTAAACGCTCCAAATAACGATCCTGTCTCGCGGTGGTTTTGCGTTTTCTTCCACTTTTTCGTCGATTTTCATACGAACCAGTTTCCCGAAATCGTTTAATGGTTAATTGTATCGCATGTCGCGAACGCTTCATTGTTGATGCAATTTTTTTTTGCGACATACCCTGCGAATGTAGCAACACTACTTGACTACGTTCTGCAACAGTCAACTCCCGTCTTTTAGGCATCTTCATACAATCCTCTGTACGTAAATAGAGCACAACACACAGCACACTCAAATAATAAAAATAACGCTCTAGAAACCTCTTCAATCGCCAACGTATCAATACTAATTAAATTCTTGAAATAAACAATAGACCGATATTTATGTAAATAGGGGATTATAAAACCGAATTCGGCATTTCAACGTCATAAAATATGCATTAGTAAATAAAAGTTCTTGTAGAATGCAGGTAATCCCGGTGTGGTAACGTACAATGAAACCTTTTATGGGTGCCCCAGACAAATGTCCAAGGCTGTATGTTCGTATATCTACATCAGTTAGTTTGAATTATTTCCTCGATGTTACGCGAATATTTGCTATCAACGTGAACTAAATTGGTGAGTGCGATCTAAGCAAGTTTAATAGAATTTAGCGAAAGAATAAAGGACGCCTGAGATTGACCGTAACTTCTAGTAAAACGTGAACTGATTGATGAAAATTGAAATTCACCTGTTAAAATAAAATTGAATCTCGACGGAAACATTAAGCATTTAGACGGGCAAAAATTTACATCATTTGTATTTCGACCAATAATAGATAAATACTGATAGCAAAGACTGTGGAATAGTACGGCAATGACTAATATATCCGTCTACTCCGCACGTAAATAAATAATCAGAGATTCTCAGCAATTGTTTTAATTTTTTATTGATTTAAAATTTAATTTATTATTTGGGTATCCCGGTTCTTTAAATAACAATCGATTCACGCTTCGGACCCTCGTATTTCTTTTATTCAGAAGCTGCCTATATTTTAATTTAATTTTCTTTTTTCAAAATATCTTAATTTATATCTCTTTCAATAATTTTGATTTAAAGAAACAATCTTCTATACGTTAAAACAGAATTTGACACGATTTACATCGAATGTTAATGAATGAGAAGCCTTCCAAATAAAATATAATTGAATTGAATTGGCTGCTCCCACCAGCATGCATATAGAGTTAGAGTGAATAGAATATTGGATAATCGTTACCTCTGCGGGTAAGGGTACTTATAATTGGAAAAGTTACATGTTACAATGGAGCACGGATACCTAATCGTACCAACTTTAGTTGAACTACTACACCGCTACTATCGCTGCTATTATGTGCAATTGCTATTCTCAGCTCATGAAAGTCACGATGAGTTCCATTGTATTGCGGGTTATTAAGTATTTTTACAATAAAAAAAAAAATAGAAAATCAAGCTTATTACTTACGTGTCAGTAACTTCTGCGTTTGTCTACGACGTTAAATCTGAAATAAAAACAAAAAAAATGAAGATAATTAAGTAAAGGGAAGTTTTAAATAGAGCTCATGTTTATGCTTGTTAATCTGTACGTAACGCACAGTAAGTTTCATGAGCACAATACACGTCACAGGAATAACTACGTAATACCATATCATCGGCTAGAAAGAACGCAGGTTTCTACTATTTGGCTATGAAATTATATAATCATTTATTACTTGGTTCTAACCCATCAAGTCCGATAGTAAGTCATCAATAGCCGATACTCGCTAGCATAGATCGCGTCCTCGCATGACATGTTACAGATTATAATATGGTATCTTTTAACGTGCATCGTAATCGGGCAGTGATGTGTGACAAATGCTATCGCTATCAGTAACAGGAGAGCGAAAGTGCGAGACTGCTCTCTTTAGTCCAAATTAATGAGGATATATTTGGCTAAATGATTCATTCTAAAAGCAGTTTCAGATGAAGTAGTCCTTCCTTTTTAAACTGCCGAAAGAGTATCTAAGGGACACTTCCGAAACTTCGACCGCGAAAATTAATTTATTTACTGGGAAAAGAAATATCTGATATTTATAATATTACATCCAGACCATAATTTGCATTTGTTTTTAGTCTTATAAACAAGTGATAAAATCATTTTTAATGAAGCAGTTTACAATCTTTTTTAAAAACACCCGAAATTCCCCCAAGTCCCTAAAATGTAATTAGCCAATGTCGTCTCCTAAAAGTCGACAGATGTAACGCCACAAATAAACGAACGAAACAAGAACCCCCACATAAAAATCGTACAATAAATTTTCGAGTAGATATCGCCGCACAGATACGCCGGAGTAGCGGACAATGAACACACCGTTTAAATAGTTCTCATCTCCGTCTCCTCCCTTTTCCCCGCGATTCTTTTGTTTCTTTTCTTGGTCTTTTGTTTCGTATCGGTTCATTAGGAGCTATCTATGTAAGTACACGTGTTTTCGCCATTTCTGGTACCGGGCGCATGGCACTCAGGGTAATAAATTGGGTCCTCTATCGAGATTGTCTTAAAAACCAGTCGGGGCGCCGAGATACCAACAGATGATATTGAATATATTGAATGTCCCCCTGATGGAACGCCCGAATCATGTGAATTGTGAACGTGGGATAGTTTCCGTCTGGCTTTATTTTACGTCGTGGATGAAATTTTCTGTAATATATAAGTTATATTTTCTTTAAAATTGCCAATACAACAGGCCATAGGTTCCAACAAAGAATATAATAAATAATTTATTTTCTTTTTAAGAAAAGTAGCAAACGAGGGATTCTCTATTAAACTTTCACAAATGTAATCTTTATATCAATAAATCCATAGTGTATATACACTGCCGTTCAGAGAAGTTCGGTCGGTTGGTAAAAACATGAAAAGGTTACAGAAACAAACGAAACTAAAAACAAAATGCAATTTTATTGTATGTACAGGTAAAAAAGACAAAAAGAAATAAATAAAAAGTTATTCTGGCCTAATATAACATACTGAACGTTATATTTTTTTTTCATCGAAAAAACTCCTTTGCTGTTAATCAACGCTCGAACTATTCTAGGCATTCTTTCGATAAGTTTTGTTAAAACGGATTGTGGAATATTAATCCGTTCATGTTGCAGAATATTCCGTAAATGTTCTTGTGAAGTTGGGCATATTTTTCGGATCCTCCTGTCCGGTTCATCCCACAACAACTCTATCGGGTTCAAATCTGGGCTTTGTGGGGGCCATGTCATTACTTTCAGGGTGTGCTGTCCTTCTTGCTCCTTTAGGTAGTTCTTACACACTAACGCAGTGTGTTTTGGGTCGTTGTCATGCATGAATGTAAAGTTACGGCCTATTATACGCAATCCTGATGGCACTGCATGATTCTGGAGTATTGCAAAATAATTTTCCTTCCTCATTACACCCTGCACTCTGCATAAATCTCCCGTCCCAGCAAAGAAGAAACATCCCCACACTAACACAGAACTACGCCCTTGCTTCACTGTAGGCACAATGCAGTTCGGGATCACTTTTCGGTTTTAGATCTTCGGACATAAACTCGTCGATTTTGCCCAGAAACCTCAAACTTTGACTCGTCACTCCAAAGCACGTGTTTCCAATCATTTAACGACCAATCTGGATGAGAACGGGCCCACTGTAGCCGTTTTGCTCTGTTGTGCCGAGGTAATAAGGGTTTTCGAATGGCAATGCGTCCATGAAGGTCGGCTTGTTGAAGTCGACGTTTTACCGTACTCGCCGAAACTTGTTCTTGACGGCCGCGATTGACTTCGGCTGCTATTTGGGGCGCTGTTAATTTTCTATTGCGTTTGCTTAATAATACAATTCTCAAATCTTCAGCTTTTGTTGTTTTCATGGATGCTCCAGGACGAACACGATTTTCTATAGTTCCAATTGTCCGATATCGCTTTATCATGTCATTTACTGTTGAACTTCCCATATTTATTTTTTCAGCAATTTGTCGCCCCGTTTGAAGAAGGATATCTTCAAACAGCGTAATAATGCGTGAACGTTTTTCTACACTGGTAGGCTTGCCACGTGCCATTTTGAAGTAAATTGTCTTAAAACTTTCGCGCAAAAACGACAAATGCACACCAACACACGTT
>LR737406.1:2370445-2398185 GCA_902655005.2 Marronus borbonicus | reverse complement strand
TTCGTTAATAATTCCCAAACGACCCGTTTCAAAAGATCGGTACTTCCGAGAAATTCTTGGAATGATAATAAAAGGGACTTTATTGTGGTCGTCTCCATATTTCTACTTTACATAATAATTTATGGCTTTAATCCCCTAGAAAAGAGTGTATGCTTAATATTTTTCTAATTTTATGTATTAATAATTGTATACAGTGTGATATAATAAATTTTTATTGTATGACCGAACTTCACTGAACGGCAGTGTACGTCATCGATATAATAAACGGACATTTATTAAAATAATAAACTCGTTCATTTTATTTAGCAATTTAAAACAAATATTACCTTATTATAATCGTCACCTTTAAAATATTCATCTTTCACATAAATTTTTTACTTATTAACAAATTTTAGAACAAATGATTGTTAACAATCATACTTATTTATTCAGAAAGT
Organism: Marronus borbonicus; assembly: GCA_902655005.2. Taxonomy (NCBI): domain Eukaryota; kingdom Metazoa; phylum Arthropoda; class Insecta; order Coleoptera; family Scarabaeidae; genus Marronus; species Marronus borbonicus. Next base: position 2,397,748 of record LR737406.1, on the reverse strand, counting down.
AGATATTTTACGAAATATTGATATAAACTGTAACAACTGTCGATGTTATTCTGGCAAGATATCGCCCATGTTTTGCGTTTTTCCACTAGTCGGAACGAGATCAATTTAATTCCTACTTTAACAACGTAATCTTGGTAACAGACCGTACTATTGGCTTTCTTCCCGAGGGGTGCATCACACTACATTCATCCATACGCAATACCCTTCGGGTACTAACACATCTCGCCTGTGTCTGTAAATTACTCGAACTTTCGAGTTTCTTTTCAACGGATAATTGATAAATGCGGCACCGACCGCCAAGAGATACATTTTAAGGTATAGAATTTACGTCGAACCGATAGATGGCAACCATCGACATCGACACATCTTGATCGGGTCGCTCGTCCACCATTTCATATTTATCGACTCGTCTACAATATCCATTACCGTAATGGTCATGTTAGTTTCTCCGTACATCGTACATTACGCGCACACTCGCGGCATCGTGTTCCGCGAATAATCTCCGGATAAATTCGAAAATTATGCTTATTCGAAATCCGGTACGGGGCGCGTACGCCCAATAGGCATCTTGTCCTTACCGGGTCGGAATCATAATTTCAATGTCAAAAGTCGATATTTATCCCCCGCACCGCTCCTCCAATCTTCACCTAAAATATACATATAGTGGTGATTGCGCGTTTGCCGCTTGATTGTCCCTTGTAGGCGAAATTGAGTGGTTATTTTGCGACTACGCCGAGTTAAGCTTTACGTCTCTGTCGTCTTCCTTGAGAAATGCTACAAAAGGTCTTTCTTCGAGTCTTTGATTATGAGGAAACGAATTGCGATTTTAGAATAACAACAATGAATAGTTGAGTGTAGGCTTTCACGACCGTAATCCATAGTAAAAATGTCTTTCGGGTGATGTAAAGACTATCAGTCTTTAGAAATCTTCTGAAGAAGCTGACAGCATGTTCAGCGAAACGTCAAGTAAAATATTAACTACGCGACATCACCCGAAAGACATTTCTACTAACAACAATGAAGTTAGACTACCACCTAACCACTATGTATAGACGCATTTCGCCATCGTACAACTTTTACAAGGTAGAGATTGTTTGCAAATATTTCGGCAACTTATCCGATGTGTCTGCGTATTTATACGATTGACTACTCCCTTCCGCAAATGTGCACTGATGAACCGTATAACGGCGAAACGCGTATCTGTACCGGTTGGTTGTTGGCTAGGTGGTAGTCTTCATTATTAATTTCATTAATTCTAATTAAGCATGTAGCCCTCACAGATCGCCATGCCAGCAATCCCCGGTCGCAATTTTAAAAGTTATGTGCAAAATGGGTGTCGCATTTACTGAAGCAATTATTACGCAACTGTGTATAAAAAAAAACAGTTTCTCTATTTGAAATAATTTAAAAATAAGAGAAATAGTCCTTGGCCTGTCATCCGAAATAAGAAAACAAACAATCTTTGCTTATTCCATGATTCGAATAACAATTCAATTTTTTACAAATCGAACAGATAACCCTCGAATCTCAACGACTGCCGATCAGGTGTCAAGTATCCATCTATTCTTTATTCATTTACTTCGCTGGAATCACGCATTTCGGTCGTCCTTTTCGCACCCGCCTGCGCTCCCAACACGACCCTCGCTAATTTTGAATGAACGAGAGAGAAATCGTCTTCCTTTAACACGGCGTACCCACCCACCTCCATCGCCTCAAGACCTCGATACTTCAAAACACCACTTCGATTCGGTTACATCGGAACTAATTTGGCTGGCTAACCGAATTTAATCATTCGCTCTTCTCCAGTCGTGCTCGCTGGAGCAACGAAGAACGCGAATTAGCGTCGAGGACAAGCAAGATGAAGAAAAGGGGTGGAATAAAAGCTTTCATTTGCAATAATGGCAATCCTCGAAAAGTTTTAACGGGGAAATAAATAAAGAATAACATTTGGATTCGGATTGAAATAATAATACGTTATTAAACGAACGTCGGGTATCATCGCTACCCAGCCGCTACCATGAAGGAGGATCAACTCCGACAACAATGCACCCGCCGTGGTAGGAATTGCCACCCATACTGTGCTTCTTGTTTAAATTAAATTTTGAATTCAGCGTTGTGTGGTTTCCATTAACATTTTATAAAGATCGCACGTGCAAAATTATTTATTACGAAGGTAGCGTCTTTTAAGTCTTTAGAAGCGAATACTAGATGACGTTATTGAGAGTACTTCGGGAAATTTGGCATTCGTTATCGCAAAATCGGTTGTTGTTCCAAAAAAACGCGGTTAGCTGCAGCAAATCCTCACTGTCCAGAGAAATAGGTAAAGGGCAGTTAATTCCCTTTATCCTTGCAAGAAAAGTACGCTAAATGTCCCACGCGGTCAAAGGCGTTAACCGCAACCTGAATAGTGATTAAAGCAAGTGCTAAATAAGTGTTGTTACTAAAGCTACCAGAGAGTCGCATCTTTTCCACCAAGAAAACCACAAATACGCTGTTCAGCAGTTCCCGACAAAAGACCGCGCCGCTGGAGAAAAGTCGCACATTCTCTTTTAATTATTGTTATTATATTATAATATTATATATTCATATCTGTTTATCGCCAACCTGTTTCTCTTAGTCAATTAAATGATCAATTTTGGCAGTTATAAATTTTAGCCATATAATAAATACAATTAATATTCATTTCTATCCTATTTTCGGTGCGCAGTAAACCTTATTTTCGTATATTTCTTCTTGTTTTGAATTTATTGTTGAAACTTTTCAGACAATCCTCGTAAAAGAATTCAAAACGTAGAAATAGATAATGTAGGTAATAGTAACTGTTAACTGTTATATAACAAAAGTTCCTCGTTCTTTAACATCTAAAAATCCTGTTGTAAGAAAACAATAGGCAACACTAAACATTTTATTACTGCATAATCATATAACATCAAACTTGAATTGTTTACCATAAAATTAATGGTTGAAAGGGAAAAAAAAACAATCTTATCAGCTTTCAACGTTATGTAAATTACTTCTTTATTCCCTTTAGTCCCCAATTAAACTTAATTGGTGTTTTAGTGCTTCGCTGAGAATATAAAACTAATAACCACTCGCAGAGGAACCTAAATTGTACCATTTCTACCCTCGTTCGTGTAGTTCCCTTGCCTTCTCCTTGCTCTTTCTAAACTCCTCGTTTTTAGCTTGATGTAAGGCTTGTTTAAGTTAAAACAGGGCTCGTACGAGCTTCTCTATTGCTTACGAAAAGCTAGACGAGTTTGCACGTATCGATCATCTTAAAATTTTTAGATACATAAATAGTCTGTATAGAGACAGATAAATAGAGATAAATTCACTGAAATAGAAGCATATCGTTCTCCTTCTAAATGATCATTCCAAGTATATAATTCAGAATTAGAAATTATAATCTGGACTTGGCTTAGACAAAACAGCAATAAGTGCTCAAATAAGGCAACGTTTCTCCGAAAGCATAAACAATATCGTGTTATTCGCTTTTTCTCTATGAGTATATCGATGTGTGCGCTTGTGTGTGTTATGTTATATTTACTTACATGTGCATGTGTACATTGTGCTCTGTTCTGTTTCTTCGTGCAGTCAGATAGACCATAATCGTAAATTAAAATAAGTGGCTTTATCCAGGAATTGTATTATATCATGGTAGGACGTAAAAATTTCATGTTTAATTTAAAAGTTTCCACATACAAAGCGTACTACATACATATATACGAATATGTTTTGTATATAAATGCGTTTATGTAAGGTTCGCTATAAACTTATGCCACTTCGTATTTATGTTCGAGGTGAAACAATGAACCTATTAAATTCTTTATAGGTATTTTTAGTTCGTTATGCGTCAATAGTAATGCGGGTAGGTTTGTATTTCGACGTTTTCGATTAGTGTAGCTTTTGTTGGAGTTGCTTTCGTGTAAGTTTGTAAAACATTCTACTTTCTACCAATGTGTACAATAGCATGTTGCCAGCTACTAACTTGAGAAAATAGCTATAGCTTATAGTAGTCACCTTTCTTCTTGAGCGGCAGCAGTCAAGCACATCTCACTGGTAATAACTTAGTGAACAAATTCCATAATTTTTCACCATTTTGATAGCATGTTTGGGATCATCGTGTTATTGAAGCATGGAGTTCAGGTCAATTAAACGTCATCGTCCTAGCATACCTTACAAGTCTTTAAGCATGTGCAAATAACTTTTCATCAATTCAGGCTAAAGAACCCACCCTAGATGCATTTCTAAAAAAGAGTAGAAATCATCAATCAATGCCCGAATAGTATCTTCTAACCACCTTCGAACCTACGCTACTTGTAGTCGTGTTAAAATTTGAAAGCGTGGTCGAACATCCGTCTTTGATGAGGAGCAGCCAGATCGTCCCCATTGAGATGACTATGAATGATTTGATAAATGAAGTTCATGCTACTACCTTACAAACCGCCGGGTAAAGACTAGTAAGATTGCTAATATGGCGACCATCTCAATTGAACGCGTGCAAAACGTCCTTTACGAAAAATTGAGTATAGCAAAGCTATCGGCGAGATTGATGCCGCACCTGCTGACGAATGATCAGAGTTCAATTTTTAGGGCAATGCGAGTGAGTTTCTACGGCGTTATGTGACTGAAGATGAGCATCATTATACGCCAGAAGCCAAAGGTTGGTCGCTAAAACGGGTTTTGCCGTGCAGCAAAGAAGGCGCTCAACCGGAAAAATAATGATGATTTTTTAGGATTCGCAGGGCATGATTTTAATCGATTATTCGAATAAGTGAGAGACAATCACAGTACAGTACTATCCTGATTTATTGCTCTTTTTTTCCAAATTCAAGGAGGTAAATTAATGTCGCAACAACTTGTAGAAACAAAACTTAATAACGAAGAAAGCGTAAAAACAGCAAATAAAATCGCCAGAGTACAAAACCCCGCCCAACTTAATATGAAGGGGAAAAAAAAACAAAGTATAATGAAATTTTAGAAAGTTCAAACAATCTCGTTTTAATATCTAATAATTCCACAAATATGCATTTCTGGGTCGTCGGTATCTGCATGTAATTTTGTATTATTAGCACGAAATTAAAAGCCTTTTGAAAATGTGGAAAAAAAAACCGGAATAGAGGGATTCAAACAAAAGAGCCAGTTCGAGAAAGAAAGAAAGGCAGATAGAGAAAAAGCGCCTGGCCAACGAAGAAGGAAAAACAAAAACATTTAATTTCACGCTATTCAGATCTGAGTCGTTGACTTGATTTGATGACGAGAATGGTAGCAATGGTTATGATGGAAATCGGAGAGAGATGAGAAAAAATGGACGAAATAAAACGGACTAAATCGACAAAAATTGTTAAATCGTGACCAATTCTCTCTTTGCCATTAATTCTGAATTTTAGCGAAATTATTCATTACAGCTGGTTTTAATTTTAAATCAAGTATTTTACATTTTATTCTGCGAATATACACGACAATTCTATGTAATCATGCAGTTTCAAGGATGTTATCGTTTGTATGCCAATATCACACATATTTTCCCGTTTAAGATATATAACTTCTTATACTGTGTGTCTGTAAAAGTTGGCAACAAATTGGAAACTTTTTTATTATACGTTTCTCAAAAAATTTTATTCTTGATAAAAGTTGCTGCATGAACCCAAACATACGGTAAACATAGCAGATCCACTCTGAGGTTAACAATAACAGTGCTAACAGCGCTTCTTTGGAAACCCCTCAAGAGTAAACTACCCTTATTCTGAAAGATACGCAGAAATTTTATTAGGAAAATTTGTTTGTGATGTAGAGATATAGTCGAATACAAAATTTCGGTCAAGCACGCTCAATTATGATATTTCGTCATTTTTCGTTTTTTTTTTTTTTAACTAGATGCAAATTGTTGATTAAATTGCTATATGATAACACTTGTACTGAATCAAGTAGGTATGGAAAATTTTCGAAACAAATACGTAACTAATGTCAGTAAGCGTCAAATCGTCAGTTGGAATTGTAATAAATAATAACAATGCCATTGAAATTGAGTGTTCAAGATAAAATTGAAATTGTTCTAATTGTTGGAGATAACTACAAAACTTTTAGGGAAGCTGCCGAAATCTTTAATTACAGACACCCAGATAAAAACATACATTTTGCAACAGTAAGTAAAATAATAAAAAAATTCAAGGCTTATGGAAATGTTGAGAATAGATTCAAAAAGAAACATCAAGCATGGGTTGCTACTGACGAAATTCAAAACCAAGTAATGCTCTCAGCTGTAGAAAATCCTAAATATTCGTTAAGGAAAAGGTCAGCCTTGTTTGGTGTAAGTAAAGATGTTGTTGCAAAAATATTAAAATCAAACAAATTTAAACCTTACAAACCCCAGTTCAGTCATACTCTAAAAGCAGGAGATTTTGATAGAAGGTTTGAATTTTGTGCTTGGTTCCAAGGAGAATTAGAAGATAATCATGGTATGGCAAGATGTATACTTTTTACTGACGAGGCAACGTTTACTTCGAATGGGATAGTCAGCTCACAAAATAGTCGCTGGTGGAACGACGTTAATCCACAGTTTACTGTCCGAACTCGTGATCAATATTCCTTTACCACAAATGTATGGTGTGGCATCTTTAAAAATAGACTAGTTGGACCTTTCTTCTTTCGCCAAACTATGAACGCACAACGTTACTTAGAATTTCTAAACACTTCATTGGTTGGTTTTCTTAATGAGCTACCCAGAAACGAAAGACAACAAATATGGTACCTACATGATGGAGCAACATGCCATAGTACGAGAAATGTTCGCGAGTTTCTCTTGCATATTTTTAATGGAAGAGTAATTGGAAGATTTTTGGATGCTGCTTGGCCCCCAAGGTCTCCGGACCTGACCCCATTAGATTTTTTTTTATGGGGATACTTGAAGCAAAAAGTGTACCTTAAAAGACCATTTGAAAATGTTGATCATTTAGAAAGAACTATTAGGGAAACATGTAATGGTATAACTCCGGCTGTTATTAGAAATGTAATAAAAGAATTTTCTCGAAGAACAATTACCTGCTTAGAAAGGAACGGTGGATATGTGGAAACACATGTGCAGTGAGGAAAAAGTGAATCTGCATTTTTCCTTCTCATGCTTTAATGTGTAATGTTGCATTTTGGAAATAAATGTTTCTATTATAATTAGATATTTATTATTGATATTTTATAGAATGTTAACATCGAAATGAAAAACAGTTAAAAACAATTAGTACAAGTGTTATCATATAGCAATTTAATCAACAATTTGCATCTAGTTAAAAAAAAAAAACGAAAAATGACGAAATATCATAATTGAGCGTGCTTGACCGAAATTTTGTATTTGACTATATCTCTACATCACAAACAAATTTTCCTAATAAAATTTCTGCGTATCTTTCAGAATAAGGGTAGTTTACTCTTGAGGGGTTTCCAAAGAAGCGCTGTTAGCACTGTTATTGTTAACCTCAGAGTGGATCTGCTATGTTTACCGTACGTTTGGGTTCATGCAGCAACTTTTATCAAGAATAAAATTTGAGAAACGTATAATAAAAAAGTTTCCAATTTGTTGCCAACTTTTACAGACACACAGTATATGAACATTTGCAATTTAATACGATTAAATTTCATATTTCTGTACATTCTACCAACCAAAAAACCACTACCGTATAGCGAATCTTTATCAAACCACTTAAGAAAACCGCACAACCATCAATAAAATCGTTCAAATTGGCGTTGATTTTGTTTCTAGAAGGATCTTTTTCCACAGACACGTGAACGTAACAGGTAACAGGTGGTGGTATCAAATCATTTCTTCATCATCTCTCCACCGGCGCTGCTGCTTCTGCTTTTGTTGGTGTATTGTTGTTGTTAGACCACCATCTGACGCCGTGCATGGCCCAAGGGGACAACCCATCTTGCACCTGTCATAAGCTCTCTTGTCTACATATGCGCACGTCTACCGACGAGTTGTATACGGGTATGAATAAATTGTATTTGTGGGTACCTCTCTGACAGGATTGAAAATTAAACTCTGATGTTGTAAATAAGCTATCATTATTTACAATAATTATACAATTAGTTTGTTGAAGAAATCATGTGGCGATATTTTTGCAGTGTTTATAAAAGAATACTTTAACGGATGATGCTAATAAAACTATTGAAAATATATTTTTACAGTCCGAAAATAAGTGAATGACAGCGATTTATATAAGAAGGTTAAAAAAAAGACAATCTGAAAGATTGGAGTTAGTAGTTCCACCAATTTGAAAAGGTTGGTTTAATCGAAATCGTCCCAATACCTTTCGTTAATTTTTATATTCATTTCTTAATTTCTATGATTTTCTTTTTTAATGCCAATACAATATAATTTTGCCAGTACTTCAGTATACGATGGTAGTGTGAAAAGTTTCCCAATATAAGTCTACACAGTTTTCCCAGCGATGCTCCCATTTCTCTAATCCGTCCAAATAGTAACCGGGCACCTTGTTCTGCCAAATTCAAATATGATGGCTCCTCATTCGAAACCATTCTCTGTCCTCCGACCGAATCTTTGAACGTACGAAACAGAAAGACGTCGTTGACAGCGGTTTGCTGAATAGGAGCTACTGAAGTGTGGACGTTTTCCCGCAATTTCTGTCTTCAGCTTGTGAAATGATGATGCCTATTATTGTTTTTCCTTTTCAAGATAATCGATTAATACAACTCTAGAACTATCCCAAGATACAGTCGACTGACGGAACAGTTTTCGCCTTTTTCGGAGCCGATTCATCTTCTACAATCACCTGCCTCGACTGCGACTTCGACTTCATGAGTGTACTGGTTTATTCAGATTTTATCTACAAATACTAATCGATGCCAAAACTCCTCCAGGGCTTTGGAAATGTTCACTCGAATACGTTTTTGGCCCTCAGTGAGCAACTGGAACACCCAACGTGCGGTTAGCTTTTCATGCCCAAATACTCAGTAAATGTATGTCAAACACTCTGCACAATTTGTTGATATCGCTAGTTTAAATTCAGCTGTCCAAAATTTCACTGCAGCGAATGATGGTGCAGAGTCCCCGTAAACAGCGTCTATCTTGGTTTTAAGCTAAGTTTGCTAAGGTGTGTTCCTTTCAAATACACAAATTCAGAGAATGAGTTTTAGATACAAGCAAAGAACCTTTATGATCAATTATTTTTAGCAAATCGACAACAAAAAATTCATTAAATTTATTTGTTTAAACTGGCGAAAGAATATCGACAAATTTTATCGATCCAAATTCAAATGTAAAAGAAGAAAACGTCTTTTTACACACAGCGACCTTCGCAATATATACGTTTCGGATTTCATTTTCTCTGAAAATACACTCTAAAAAGATTAATATAAAACTGTAAACGAAATAGATGGGCTGAAGTCAACAAAATTTCCAACGTATTTTTTCTCTCTCCCTTTATTCAAGCTAGCCTATCTCTTCCCTTCGTGCCCATTTTCGAGATTGCTCCACAATTATTTATAAAATTTCCTCGCTTTGTAAACAACGTTCCTACAATATTAACTGTATTTCAGCTTTAATTCAAAGCAAACGTAAAAGGTTTCCTCGTAGAATTGAATATTTTGATGTAGTAGGCGTCCGTGTTTATTTTCTAAAGTGTGCTTTCTCCATATACGTACAGAGAACCGACATGTATTTATTCATGAAAAGGGGATTCACGCATAAAGAAATTTTATTAGAATCTGCGAGGGCCGCGCAAAACTCGAAGAACTAACACGGTAAAGAAAATATCCAAAGTTAATTTGCTTTTCCTTTCAACCGTACGTTGTAAAGTGATATTTTCTTTTCGATATTCGATCAATATGTATGGACCCATGTACATACATACATTAAGCATATATAGAAACGTATGTAAATAAATGTGAAATTTAAAAGAAAACCGTTTTTCTTTTATTATTTGTTTATAAATACAGGCGTTTGAATTTACAAACAAATTTTTAAATTACAAAAATTTCATTTATTTGTGTCTGAAGAAAAATAAACTAAAAATAAATAAACTAAAAAATTTATTTCGAAATAAGACCAACATCGTGAGTTTCCAAATCCTTTTCCTTCTTTGTGAACCAAAATTTTGCTTATTTGCTTCACACCAATGTAGTAAAAAGAATAGGTTCAATTTTAATGCTTTCACTTGGTGATTACTTCAAAACATAGTTTATTCATTTATACAGGCCGCTTCAAAAGAAACTGATCGATCGACGTATGAAAGAATATACAATGAAAAAATATGAAAACGTGGTAATATGCTAAAATCTGCTATAGGCGTTGTATATAAAATAAGAAAGTTGACAGCTACTTCCGGTACAACCGGAAATCTTAGATAATTGAAAATATCATGTAGGCTTTAGCATTTTACTAAGTTTTCAGAACTTCCGATACTCTTTTTTGCATCAATCGATGCGGTTTCTCGTGAGACATCCTGTAGACGCAATCAAAGATTTAATTTTAAAGGTAAGTTTAATCGAATTGTACGTACCTTTAAAAAAAAAGCAAAAACTTAACCAATTCTGATTCTTAAACTGCACTCCTAACATAGCAATAAGCGAAAAAAAGTTATACGGGAGCATTTTACAAAGCGAAATAAGCCCATTCCATCGTTGGAAATTAAAAACAGAAACGCAAAAATTTAAACCGTTCTAATATACAATGACTTCAAAGGAAAAATGTACGGCAACAAAAAGAAGTAGCGTTACACATGAATTCAATTTAACGAGCTCAGCTCTTTGAATTCGACATTGTATATAAATTGGAAACTCGCGTTTCACTGGAACGAAGTAATCATAGTATAAGGAAAATCAAAAATATTCACCACTCTTCGTTTCGCGAATGAATTAAATTTTTCTCCTTTATTCTTGATTCCTCCCTCTCTATATTTCGTCTACTTACGTAGTTGCTTAGTCTCAATATCGTTACATTAATTAAACACGTTACATAAACGGGAAATATTCTACATGACCCGGTAATAATCGGCGAAAGAATGCGAAGGGAGAAGGAAAAAGATCAGGCCGGTACCGCTTCTGTCTAGCTGCGATTTCAAGTTGGTTGCTTCGCCTATGCTTTTTTTTCAGTTTCTGGTTCACGTTCGTTCTATTTCTCCTCTTGCTTTTTTAATAATGGTAAAAGGAATTTTTATTTCGTGGCGCAGTCGAACGTAAAACACTTTATGTTGCATTTATTCGTTACAAGCGGGAACGAAAAACGACTCTGACATTTAATAATATCGATGCATATCTTTTATCTCAGTTGAAAAATCGATAATGCGAACCAGCATACGCCACGACTTTACCTATAATAATACTTGCGCAGAGGAAAGATTTAAGATCGGAGAGAGATATTTGGAGTTGCTTAGTTACCTAACAGCGAGTGTAGGAAGATTCTTCATCTAAGGTGAATACGTACAGCGTACCTATATACTGTAAAGACATTTCCGCCTTATTAGCGACTATTGAATTAGTTATTGCTGCCATTATCCTTGCTGGAATTAGCAAAAGATGCAGGAATGTACCGGCATATATGCGAAACCATTATGTCATGTAGTGCAACGTTTTACCTAAGCAGATTTAACGCTATTTAAAGAAAACTTGTAAGTGGTAAGATTTAAATGTAGTAGATAGCATACTTAATATGATGAACGGCCTAAATTTTGAAAAAGGAATTCTTTAAATAATGAGATATTGTCGGATACAGTAAGAAAAATATGTGCAGCCTACAGGAGGACTAATAATACTGCAAAGGTGAGTGGTGGACATTGACAACAAAAATTATCAAACGCTCAAAAAGAACAGATTTGTGCCTGGGTTGATTCAGAATTGCTCTTTAACGCTACGCCAGCAGCAAGAAAAGTGTTTAAATCAGTGACTATTTCTTCAGCAAATATCAATCGTAGATCAGGGCTGCCGCAATGAACGCAAATTCCTTATGCTTGCTTCAAATTCAAGGTGTGCCCTATAATGCAGTTCGCTTTTTTGAATTTCTCACCATTTACATAATGACGGTATAAAGGGACTCATCTTGTTATGGGCAATGTTAGGTTCCATAGAAATGAGTAAATCTTGGCTCTCATCACGAATCATGGCCATTCTCCAGTGTTTCTTCCTGCTTATAGCCTTTTTTTTGAATCCAATAGATGAACTATTCCACCAGCGGAAACAGATAACAAGAACTCAGCCAACGAATGAAAATGAATTATGTGAGATGGTTCTTGTAGAGTAAGTAAAAAACCATTATAATAGGTTGAAGTTGTAGAGTAAGTTGAAACATACTCCTTACTTTACGAAAACTTTGACAAAAAAATGTAAATGATGTGATTCAATAACAAGGAAATTTCTGCGTTCTCTTCCGTTTTCGAAAGCCTCATCCGATTACTCGATAAATATTAAAGCTACGCACACCTCTCTAACGAAAAGCCATCAAATCTCTTACCATCCGTAAATAAAATTTGCAAATTCCTCGGTGAGAAAATTCCCTTCCATCAAAATAAACCGTTCAACGCGCCTCATAAAAAATTATAGCAAAGCATCGTGTACGGGTCGGTTGATGTGCGTCCGGAAAGGAGCAGATGCCCGAGACACGTCCCGTCGCGAAGGGGGCCACGGGGAAGAGGACGATAACGACGATGCCGGAAGGATCCGAAGGAACAAGAAGGGCGCTGGGGATTGCGTATATATATATATATATATATATATTGAGAGTAGGGTAAAGCACGCTACCGCCACTAAATCCTGCAGGTCCTGCGAGTTCGGCTCGGACCGTCGGTTGACCCACACGATACAATACTAATTCAACCACCTGTTGGACTCATTCTCGCCACAGCTGATGCTGGAACCCCGTACTGTACGATACAATAATACTCGCTAGTCGGTTCCTCCACTTCAATATATACCATTGCAAGCTGTTCTATCGCACTTAGCTCGAATATCGACGTCGAGACGGCGGTAGTTGATGGTGACATCGGCGGTGATGGCATCGTACGCCATCGCTAACCCCTTAAGGTCTATTATTTGCTGGAAATCAAAGCGTGCTAGCGCCTATTATGAAGACGGTGTCGTTCTATGGATGAAGGTCTTTCGAGCAGCCTCCACGTGAAATGGTGCTTTTGGCGCTTTCGGAAATAGATTATTTCATTTCCTGTATTAAACTCGATGTATCTAGCATAGATGCTTGTTTTATGGAATACCTGATTCGGTTATATGAAGTAGACGGTGGTGTTTGGTAGAAAACAAAAAAAATCCAGTCGAATGCGATCAATTTTTATAATTTTGGGGTTAGACGCCTGCTATTCAAAAAGTTCTAATGTCTTGGGTTATCTAAAAGCGTTTGTGCGGATTTTGCCCAAATGCTGTCATTGGATCAAATATTTTTCAAAAGAATGAATGGACTTATCATTTCCAATATTGGACGATAACTTCAACGAAAAATCCTTTTTGGCGAAACTAGACTATTAGAAATAGAAGCAATCCAACGTTAATGTGCAATATCTATTGGAGCTTTAAAATTGCTCCAAATCTATAAATAGCATGCCATACAATGACGTTTTACTAGGCTCTAAAACTCGATCAACACTTTGTTAATACCAAGCAGCGAGCAAATTTAAACATTCTTCGCTTCTCCATTCTACACACAGCGCGGAGGATATAAACCGCAGAAAGCCGAGTCATTATAATAGAACATCTGTACTGGTACTCGCGTCCATACATACGCGCATTTATAATAATGCTGCAACCGCAATATTAATAATTCATTTAAAGAAATTTCGCACATATGGCTCGTGCTAACGATCTGCGTAATGATGGAAAATTGATGTTCATAGTACATAAAATAATAATACACCTTCAACACACCCGTTTCGCGCCATTTACATGGTATTCCACATTACGTCTTTTATTGGCGGTTCTTTTTTTCACGGTAGCGTCAGCGGTAGTAACTTGGAGAGTTTCTTAATTAGCTCCAAGATTACTTCACAAGCAGCGCTTGTGTATGGTAGTTTGCACATGTCCGTCCTCGTGCAGTTCGCGAACGAGCATGTGCCGCGTTAACCTAATGGTCAACCGCGCGGCGGAGAATTGTTCGCGGGTAATTTTGTGCGAAACTAGTTGTATGTATGTAAACGGTTCAATTACGTCGATTGAGGTTTCTGGTTAAAAATAATAAAGGGTGTGTTTTTTTTACGTAATTGGGCACGTAACGAAGCGAATACGTGTTTCGGATCAATATATTTACCAAAGGTGGAAATACTCGGTATTACGCGGTCGTAAAAGGTTCAAACAAGGAATATTGGAAAGTATTGCGTCATATGGCATAATATCAACTGTACGCTATACATCGACGTACTCTTTGCCTAAGAGGTTAACGGTTTCACAAATTTTAACAACGATACCTTTTATGCGTCTGAAGCGAGAACGGATCTGTGACAAATGACGTTCGAGATTTAAAAAAAAACCTTATTTGACCTTGCAGAGTGAAACTAAAAACATATTCTCGACGCCGCTTTTGATCTTTTTTAGATCTTATGAACAATTATGCAGTAACTGCAATGTCAGCTTGCCCTTTGCTTTATTAGCAAGGCAGTATAGCCTACTTTGCATTACGTGTACTTTTCGGATGAAATAATTAATAAAGCAGATTTTTGGATCCACTATGTATTCAATGGAAAATTTGTTCTATTTTAATATAAAAATTAGTGTTTGCAAGAGTGGTTCCATTTCAAATGGATCACACTGTATGTACGGAAACACAATGTGCCCAAAAAAAAAAAACGTTTAAAACAAAGTATGTACCCGTCGCAAAATCCAATAAGCGATAATATTGCCGGACAATAAATGGCAGGTACATACACCTACATGTATATGAAATGATCAGAACTGGCACGTAATCTACGAGACACAAATCTACAATATAGAAAATCCTTGTTGACGTGGATGGCAGAAAAAATGGTGAATACCCACGAAGCCGTGATCAATCCGCTAACGCATTCTGACAGTAGCGACATGAATTCGTGGAAAAACAACAAATTTTCGACTTATGGATCTATAGAAGCTCCTACGTGTTTCCAAGTACATTCTCTTTATTTGGAACTAAAATGGACATCTTTTAAAGATAAAAGAAGCAGTATTCGCTTAAGTATTTAACCTTCAGAAGTTTAGTTTTCAGTAATTTTCACTGACATGGTAGAATAAATTCGCCGGAGAAGAGCAACCTTTTCTTATTAAAACATTTCGGTCCTTTCCCATCACATTAGAAATTCAAACAGACACTGAAAACAAAATATCGCAGTCTTCCACTGGAATTTGTCCAAATGGCAAGCCTGTATTGTTACCTTATGTCGATCAGAAGAGCGCATACTTATCTTTACCCTTAAAGTACCTCTTTATTCACATTTTCTAAGAGATTGGGTAGTTTTACATCCATAGATGTTACAAGCCTATAAATAGATACACATAAATCTAAACATTGTATTCGAGCTGACTCTCGCTCAATTTCCACCGTCGCACATCAACAATTCTTCTCTTTCCTCTTTCAATTTTCTTCATCCCCATCTCGCTTTCCGTCGCACATTTCAATTTCGCCCTCTCTCTCTCACCTACCGGCGGGAAGATATTCCGAAAACGTAAACGGGAAACTAACTTTAGTTTCAACTGCAAACAAAACCCAACAAATCGCATTTACAAAGTTTTCTATGCCCTTATTTTCTCTTAGGTCTTTTCTGCTCTCCAACAGGGCATCCTCCTGGAACAGGCGACCTCTCACCGTCGTCTACCCCCTTTTTATTTCCCGAAACCACCAACGTTTCCATCTTACCCCCTCGACCCTTAGAATCTCGTCCCCCAATTTATAAACACGCGCAGTTCACGTATCGCCTTGCTTCTCCTTCTAGTTGACTTGCATTTTATTCTGTGTGTTACACGTCAACTTGTGTAGTATCTAGTGTGGAAATATTCGTTCTTACTCTTAATCTTCCGCCGACATGGAAATGAAATTTCGTTCATGGTTGTCAGGTAAATCAGAAGAGCTGGAGTCATTTTTAATATAGATTTAAAAGTTTCCCTTGCCAGTATGTTATTCTCTCTTCGCGGATTCAGCTAACTTCCATTTTGTATAATCGTTCTTTTGTCAAGCGTAATGTGTAGTACATAAGCGGAACGTTCTTTTTAGCCCATTTTCTTGTCTTCCACAGCATGGCAAAAAGAATTTTGCCAATAACTTTTCATGATATTTCGTTGGAAAACAAAGATTGGACGAAGTATGTAAGTATGGCAATATATTTCATTCAGTACAAGGTAAATGTTATGAGAGATTAGTTACAATAATTGTTATCAGTGGAATTAATTCAAATCCTATTTGTTTTTAGAGGTAAGAGATCCAGTAACATTCCTTAAACAACTCCATCACTTCGGAATTATCTAAAATATGACAATATAAGTTAACGGAATCTATCATTAAGTATACATTTTGCATTTGAAGTGTGACAAAATGTTATTCGGTAATTCAACGCCTCTAGATAACAGAGGCCTTAGCCTTATTGAAAGCCTTTGGGAAGCTTTTAAGCGCTAATTGGCAAATTGCTAAATATGTACAATAATCATCAAATGAGTAAGCTTAATAAAGCCCTCATTCTTTTTGAATCAAAATAAAACGGCTATGGAAGAATTAAGAAAAATATTTTTCATTCCAACATTTTTCAAAGAACCACAACTTTAACTAACTTTCCGTTAGATTTTCTTGGAAGAAAATATTTTCTTTATACACCAATCAAACCTCTAAGAATCACTTGAAAGTTTAATTATGGAAATGCAGGTAGAGTGATTCACTTCCTTTTCATGATGAACCTACATTGGGGCTCAATTCTTATTAAGGCAACAGAAATCGTCATTATCTACTAGAATGATATAATTTATGTCGAGCGGATTAGATTAGGTTGGAAGTGGTTCTTAGTATGGCCCAAGACGATCAGATCTGTTACGATTCCTCAACTACCGAATCGTTTTTATCAGCTTTGCCCGAGATCCAGCAGCCTTGTTAGCACCCCTCCACGCGGCTCTTTGCCTTTGAGCATTCCGAGTTTATTTCTAGAAGTCCCAGTCCTGTTAGTCCAATGCAGTAGCAGGGTTCCGTTTGGGACCAAGTTACTAATATTTTTTTAAGCATGCATTGTGCTATTGCTCATCGGTTCAGAATCTTGAATATTTTTCCACCAATTTTCAGATTTCTTTTCTTAGCATTATTTAGTAGCTGCTCTAACTACCTTATATATGTTAAATCTGTGGAGGGCCTTAACCCTTTCGAGCCGGATTTTTTATTATTAAATCCTGATTAGATTGTAATTTTTTTAAACAACAACAAGATGAAGGTAAGTGAAATAAACACCTTAAAATGTTATTCGAAAAAAAAGTCCGCCATTTTGTATGGGACATATATATCCCAGTCAGACTTTTTTAGTGGGAAAAATATAACCCATTAGTCGTCGAAATGCAACTTTATTGAAAAAAAAATCAAATGTAGTATATCATTTTAAATGGAAAGGAGTGAAACATGTTTTGCATAGAGAAAAAACTGTTGGGTTACATATGTCCTAATAGGCTCGAAAGGGTTAAGTTTTTGTCAAAATTTGGTGAGACTATTCGGGCTAATTCGTCTACTTTAGACTTAACGTTCCTTCGATGGCCTCTGCGATGTGGGAACTAAATCAAGGTCACCTTGGCACAGTTACTCGATCTGTTTTAAATGTTTATGTAATGCAATTCCAACACTAGTTTCGACTTTGTTCGAAATCTAGTGCTTTTAGCCTTGCACGACTGTTTGAATAGACAACCGCTAATTTATTGAATTCTTTAATGCGGCTTTTCGGCTTGAAAGACTGCATTCTTTTGAGTTGGGGTGAGCCATTCTTGGTCTAATCCCGTAAATGTTAGTATCGACATCAGTCTCTGCTTTTGGGGGGGATTATAGTTTTGTAAATAAGTAAATGGTGTATGTCTACATTTATGCATACGCCAATTAAAATAATATATTCCATGCTCCAGATTATCATCCATGACATGACAAAAGGATGCTATGTTCTTCCATAACAAAATGTTTCCTTTTATCGACACACTATGCAAATGAAATACAATTTCAAACAAACTACCTGCCATAAGCAATATGTACTTACCCTGCCACGAACCCAACAAATACAAGGCAATTGAAATAACGTTTAAATTTCCACATAGCCGTAAAGTAGAATAAATAACGTTGAAGACAACATTACGTGCAAAGAGTTGAACAAACCGTCTAATAGTGAACAAACGTATGTCTACCTTAGCGATGAAATATCCGTCGACAATAATTTTAAAACACAAAAAAAAAGGATTGTTAATGGTAGACAATTGCCCCTAAGGTATACCATCTTTTCACGCGATGCCTCCATTCTATTTGAAATACAGCCAACTAGCGCCATCTAGCGACGTCCTACTCTATCACTTGAACCGGAGGAATGGAAAGCTTTTTGACCCGGCCGATCAGGTTTAGAAAAGGAAGACGTAAACAAGCGGGAGATTATTACAATATGAAGAATTTAGATTCATTTTAAAGAGAAATTTGAGGAAATTAAAAAATCTCATTGAAGAAAAGAAACGACAAAGCATGTTTCCCTTAAATTGGGGTATTAAAGACATGTATGCTCCAATTGAATCAGTTTTCTTACTCTTCTCATTAAAACGAGTCCAGGTTCTTAACAATCCGTTACGGCAAACCAAATTCTTTCAGTTAATTTGAAATAGCACGTGTTCTCGCATCGTAAGCCATGTACCGACATCAACCCGGCATTCATGCAATCTTGTAAGATTATGTTTCAATCTAGTTGTTTACCACGTGTAAGACGGAATATAGGAAACATATCTGCAGTGCAAATTAGCTTCTAAAGATGGGGCAAACATGATTGTGATACCTAATTGTCACCGTGCAGAGTTTAATGATATAAATAAAGATAGCTTATTATCTGTTCTTCACTCCATGTGAATTAAATAACATTTTATTAGTGTAAGCTTATTGCAGTATAAACATGAACTATAACAATAATGATAGCAAGGACTGTGGCGTAGTATGGTAAACAACACATAAGTATCGGCACCCTCCGCACCATACAAGTTTAATTTATTATGTAGTAATATAATAATTAGTCCGGGACGGCCGTTTCAAGGACACGAATGGTCCTCATCATCAACTCAATCATGAACTATAACTATATGCTGAAATGGCAAAACGAAAAGAAATTTCCATCGAAACGCGTTCTGCTATTATTACTTTACGTAACGAAGGAACTCAAAAATATCGAAAAATTGTGTATTTACAACATTAAAACGTTGGTGGCAGAAACGGGTTCTTTGGCTGATAAGAAACGTTCTGGACGCAAAAAGAAGACAACAGCTGCTGAAGATCGGTTCATGGTTCTTGTTTCAAAAAGAAACAGATTCCTAACGGCTCCGGAAATAACGCAGCAAGTCAATGTTTCACGAAGAAATCCTATTTGGCATTCGACCGTGAAACGAAGATTAATTGCGGCAGGCTTAAAGGGACGAGTAGCTGCCAGAAAACCGCTTTTGAAAGTTCAAAATAAAAGAAAAAGATTGCAGTGGGCACAAGAACACAGACACTGGACATTCGAACAGTGGTGCAACGTGCTGTGGACAGATAAGTCCAAATTTGAAACATTTGGCTCCAAACGGAGGACGTTTGTTAGGCGACAGGTTGGTGAAAGAGTTAGTGAACAGTGTATTCTATCTACAGTGAAGCAGGGTGGAGGTAATGTAATGGTTTGGGGCTGTTTTGCGGGAACAGCTGTAGGTGATTTAGTAAGAATATAGGGAACACTTCGTAAAGAGGGCTATCTCAAAATATTATGAGAGAATGCTGTACCAAGTGGGGAACGATTACGAGGTCGAAACTTTACGTTTCAAGAGGATAACGATCCTAAGCATTCTTCTCGTATATGCAGAAACTATCTAGCATCTCTGGAAGAAGAAGATCGTTTAAAAAGAATGATTTGGTCACCTCAGTCTCCTGACCTGTCGCCTATCGAATTAACATGGGATGAACTGGACACAAAGATTCGCCAAAAAGGAGTGACTAGTTCACAAGATTTATGGAGAAAGCTCCAGCAAGCATGGACCGAGATCCAAGCAACATTTTTGAAATCTTCAATTCTAAGAATGCCACGAATATGTACCGCAGTAATTAAGTCAAAGGGTGGACATATAGACGAAAAATCCGTATAGACCTAATTATAATTAGTACAACATTTCTTTTTGGAATATTTTTAGTTTTGTATAGTATACTCAATGTACAGAAGTAAATTAAATTACAAATAACTTTTTGTTTTTATCCGAGTTAAAAAAAACTGTATTTTTTAATCGTCCCCAAATATATGAACGGTAGTGTATATTTTACATTTCAATTATGGTAATTATGGTATTGCTATCCGTTCATGCATCATCTTACTTTTCTAACACATCTTATCCAGATACTTTCGTTTTATTCACAATTTTGAAATAACCAGTTTTCTCCGCAGCAAATTCAATCTCCATAAGCACTGTAATCTTGTAGCATTATACTATTAAACAAAAGCGATCCTCATCATCATTAAAATTGTGCTTAGAAACCGTACACTGCAGTAGTATCCTAACATCCATGCGCAGCATACGTAATATAATGGAAAGTATAATAACATGAGAGATCGCTATTATTTCATTAGGGAATGTTGTTAACAAACTCCCGGTTGGGAAATAATGTTTACTGACCTTTTTCTGGCCTTATACGTTTCTTGAAATTATTTATTACAAGATTTCTAGGTTGATAAATACTGAAACCTGTTTCCATAGAAAAGTCTCTCGATTTACCGTTCTTCCATTTGCTTTGTGTACACATGAATGCGCGTATACTTAGATAAATGTTTATGTTTTCTTGCGCAAAGTTTCCAGTATTAATTTAAAGTTAGTAAACTAGTTGTTGGGATATTGTACCAAGATGCGCTCATGACTTTTTGTTAGTCGCCAGAGTAACATCATTAGTAACATTTTAATTCAGCTTGCGTACAGTTTGAATAAATTTATATACTTTAACGTTACAAGTTTTAGCAAAACGAAATACTCGAACAAACATACTCGACATGAGAAAGATACTATGAAATGCTACATACAAGATACATTACGTTGTAGGTGTAAGAAGCCAAAATTAATTTAGCACTTAAGATGCTAATTTGTTTTTAACGAGCTTCTTTCACATTTAACATTTATTGCATCACAAATATTATATCTAAGTGCATACCGACATTTCACCTCTAATAGAATGCCCATCAGCTAACCATAAAAGATCTTATTCAACTACTGTTTACAGTCAATATGCACTTTAGAAACACCGAATTACATGTTCGTTGGCTCGAAGTAGGTCACCGGCGTGCTAAATAGAATAGGTGTAATTTTATATGCACTTTTCTGCTAATTAGATATTCTACAATAATTGCAATGTACTATAGAAGATAATTTGGATGAAAGTATAAGCTTTGCATATTGTTTAGTCTAGGCAATCGCGAAGTATCTGGTTGTTATTCGTGTTGTTCTAAATACTATTCTCCCGTTGTCCTTCACATCTCCTCACAAGAAATACGCCCACTTATATCGATATTTAGCATTTAGTATTAAATTATTTCATCATTGACTATTCTTCTAGAATGCTACTGACTGAGGAAGATATTTTTTGCTTGAAAATAACTTTTTTTTTCATTTAATGAAGGTGCAATTAAAAAATATATATAAATAATATTCATGGTAAACTATTACGTATAAAAGCAGCTAATGAGTACACCAACAAAATAAATATTACAGTTCTTTACTTGCATATTTTAATAACATTTTTTCATTAAAATCTCCCGCGAGACGCTGTTTTCGAGGTTCCTTTTAAAAAAATCTTTTGACTTTTCTTCCAAATTTGCTAACTCGATCGTAACCTCTCATTATAACTAACGCTGCCACTGATCTGTTCGATTTAGCATGAAATAAAATTTAGAAAACAACCTTATGGACCATATGTTGTACACTTCCGCGGCCGTTGTTTTTTATAAAAAAATTTGGGTTTCCGGGTTGAAACCGCGTCGTACTTGCAGGAGAATTTCAATGGAGCTTGCAACATGCGGCAGCCCAGAAAACCTGATGGACTAGTTTTTTTTTAACTCTAAATTTGACAATATAATTTTTTTTTATAACGTTCCATTAGTTCTAGATATAAAACAATATTAAGATCTGATTAAAACGTTGATTTTAATTTAAAACCTCTTATCCTAGCAACTAGATTCTGAATATTTAAGAAGGCTCTCTTTGGAGAGCCTGATATGAATTTCCAGATTTCCTACTCCAGCTGGTTCGTTTGTATTTCCTTTGAATCACTGAAAAGTACATTCGTTGCTTCTTTAGCCCGCTTATCGATTTTCCATTTCCCTATTTAGGTTTCAATTGCCTTATATTTTGCGCACATTCGTCTACTAGGTTAGATTCATATGTGTAGACTTTGATAGCCTTTAAAGTTGGCCGATGACCAAGGCAGGTGAAATTATTACTTTTTTGCAGCGACCAGGCAGACTCGTGTCTATTCGTCTCACAAGAAGGGGTTCGTGTTGCCTACTGGTTACCTCGAGAGTCGACAAAACGAGTCTGTCTAGTCGCTGCAAAAAAGTAATTATTTCACCTGCCTTTATCATCTCTAGTAAGTAGGGTTATAATTGCACTTCATATTCCTTCCTCAAGGTTATTAAATATATTACGTATTTTAGAGCCCCATAGTAATGTCCAAATAATGTCCAAATTTAACAGGAAAGAATTGAGTTGAGTTGAGTTCTTTTCTCAAACCGTCTGTGTACAATGCCAAAGCTCCTCGTTTGGGATTCGCCGGCTGCCCAATTATTGCCAGTACGGTTATCAACAACTTGATCAAAGTTGTAATGATCATTTTCTTTGTAATGCACATCCGATAATTAACAAATGAATTAAGACAATAACTTTATCTTTAGCAATAACTTTGTCCAGTAACTATCAAGTGTTCCACGTGAATATAGTTGCCCAAAATCATTGATAATCTCTATAAAAGATTAACAAAATCAAATATATTATTTATATTAAATGGCAACATTTTAAATCATCGTACCAATTGCCGATATAAAGAAAATAAAGAAGACCATTATGAAACTATAAATATGCCATATATCACAAGCTAATCCCCATTGTAAGAGAAAATGATTTTCATTTCACTCCACCATTAATCTGATAGAAATAAATTTCGAATGTGTTCAGTTTAAATGTCGCCGTCTCGCTCACGCATTCTCATAACTTGTTCTCTCTCTCGCTCTATGCCATCGTCTCTATCGCACACGTTCACCTCTCACCCTTCGCGCGTCCTTTCAGCCGTGCTGGGCCCCGTTCCATGCCCATCTTTCCCACTTACTGTCTTATTTACATTTATTCAGCTGATCATTAATCTGACTTTACCAAAGTCTCATTTACGCAGCTTAATTTATAAAGTTGTGGATTTATAGTGAAAGTTCCGTGGAAGTTGTTTTATCTTTATGGTTGCCTTATTTCGGGGGCTTAATAACTTTTATTACATATTCATAAGTTATTCCCACAGACAGAATAAGTTGGTACTACGAGCTGCCGCGAGAGGACTGTCAAAATTACGATCGTTACGATGTTGGCTACACTGATCGTTACAGCGGAATTCGCCGGCACCAGTTCATGAAAATCAAATTGGAAATTTTATAACGTGTTTGAGTTTTATGAAACGTATATTAGCAATAATCACAGCTAATTGTAGAGGAATCTCTGTATACAACTCACATGCTCAATTACTAATACATTTTGTGACTTTTTTAGTGTAAGTGATTGTAGTACGTGAAAAGCACGAAATATATTCTTCAGCAAGTAATTGCAAGTTAAAAGCCAGAATCAAACGTGAAATCGAACCACCTTCAAATAGAAACATTCGCGACGACTAATTGAAAAACAATTTATGGGGATTGCGCTCTTGGTTTCTCGGGACGTTTCGTCCGCACCTTTACGGACATCTTCAAGGTTGTTACTGCACTCTGATTGGGGACTATTCATTCTGGAAAGGGTTTATATAGAAGCATGTGATGTAAGAGGTAGCCACCTTCGCCACCTTAAATTGTTGAGATGTTTAACATCTCTATAGATTCACGGATTTTTCTACTATAATAGCGCGGGTAACGAGACAAGATGCGAGGAGAGTTAAATTGGATTTGGTGGCCACTTTCCACGGCCTCAGCCAGTGCAAACCCGGCTATAAATTTGAGCTTAAGTTTTTAAAAAAGGTAAAGTGATGGAAGAGGTCCAACCTAGCACAAGCCGTGGTCACCCAGAAAAAATATTCGAAGAGAGAGCTGAACATTTATACTAGCGTCTCAGTCTACCACAACTAACCTCCGTCGCGCGTGCCAGTTTGCAAGCATTTGAAAAGAGGAATGTTGTACCATTTATAAATTATGCAATTGATTTACCATGTTTGTAATGGACGGTTCGCAAAATACTTGCGCAGGGTGTTGATATAATCAAATATTTTACGCCTGCTATTGGAGAACTAAGCAAAGGCGTCCAAGAAACTATAAGAAAATAGAATCCTCCAATTTCGAAATTTTAAATACCCATTCTTCTTCATTTAGATTTAGATGTGAATGCATGAAATAGAAGAATGAATAAATTCAAATAAACGTTAATGCTTAGTCAGCTTATAAGTAGGTACCCACCATATCGAGGTTGACGGTTAGCCCCGTTTTGGGAAACCGCTGCACTTTTTCCTAACGAACAATATACAGTAATTACCTCCGTTATTTCTCGTTTTTCTGGTCGAGTGAATCGCAATAACGCGTTTCTCTTTCTCTGTATTCTCGACGTATGCATGCAGCGACAATAACTCACAAAAGTTGTACCTATAAATTGGTACTCGGGTCACTTAAGTCCGTTCGACATGGAATAAATGGGGAGTTCGATTTACATTAGATAATCTTCTCGGTTTCGTTTTTATTCCCCAACGTTTTGCTTCCTTTCCTTTTTTTATTATTATTCCACGAATCGCATATTTATACGGAAACCGACACATAATTTAGATGACAGATGATTAGACAACGTTATTAAAACGGGGCGAACTTGTTTGCGCGCGCTTAATCCATAATCTCGGGGACTCTCAGCACTAAAAGATGCCACAATAATATACAACGTATAAATCTTCCGAACAGTTCCACTTTGAGCATAATTAAACAAAGATGACATTTATATGTAAATGCTAAGACCCTTTATGGCAACAGTGATTTATATCCAAATTATAATTGCAGAGAGTTAGTAGAAAGACCAATTAAATTTAATTACGTTCTAAAGCAAGTATTTATTTGGTATTTTTAATAGCGTAGAAAGCATTAAGAACGCGTCCCAGTAGTGTATAAAGATAAGTCGAAGTACAGTCTTGGTCAATAAAACGGACTACTTTAATCTTTGGAAAACTTAATTCACGCGCCTTTAAAATCAATATCAAATATATAATTTTTTCGTTTCGCCGGATATTGGTGCCTTTATGCCCATTGATGTCGGACAATAATGGCCTTAGAACCCATTAATCCTGACAATTTAAGCATCTTCTGACTGCGTTCTGACTGAAGTTTTTTGACCACCTTCTGCATTTATTTCTGCAAATAGCTGAAAGGAAGTTTTCTTCCTATCTCGAAAAGAAGACTCGCTGACTGTTGTTATTTGGGGGCGACCGCCTTCTGCTTCACTTATAGCTAATTGAACGGCACAACGTGAACACTTTAACGCTTGAAAAATTTTAGTTTACGAGATTCCTGTAGAACGTAAGATCACCATTTGTACCCGCTTGGTTCCACTTAATTAGCGCTCCTTTGCTATAAAAATTGTAAATATTTGTAGAAAAGCGTTACTTGCAAGTACTACAAACACGTTTGTATGACTTTGATTTTTAAAGATACTTGTATTTCGATTTAATTTTGTTTCTAAGATGAAGACCTACGTGCTATTTTAAAGTAATTCGCAAATTAACATTTTATTGTTTTCTTCACTAATGTTAGAACAACGAAAATCTACAGGTGCTCCGTTTTATCGTCTACGACTGTATATATAAATAGACGCACGCATACACACGTAAGTTCGAGCTCAACATAAATGATTTTCTAATTCTAGTACGCCTATAGAAAGCTGTTTGTTGTGCGAGGTGTACATAGTAGTTAGACAGTAAAGTATCTCGTTCATAAAAAAGTGCGTCCGTTACGTAAAGGTATTAACTGTCAAAAGAATGTCTCGGCTAATCATGACCGTTTGGAAAGTAATTTTCTTTTTTTTAATTCGATGATTACCTTATACACCGGTTTCTTTTAGTAGGTGGAATCTTAACGAAGAACCAGTTTGTAATCATTTTTCATCCTGGTGAAATCGCGAAGAATTACAAATTAGATGCTAACTGTATAACGTACCCGTTATAATACGTAATCGATATTAAAATTATGCATTTATCCTCGGAAGATGCTTAAGTAATTCTCTTCTTATTATTGTACTTTCTTCGCGGTTAAGGAAACATATTCCCCTTGAGGAATTCAATATTTACGCTATTACCAATTTATAATTATTATAAACTTGCGGATCTGCGGAACCAATATTAATAAGAGAAAAAATAATAATTTTGACTTGGCTCCCGACTATTATGAAGGATATTTGTACCAAAGTAGTATGGTTTTCGTTGCTTAAGTGTTACTAGCAACAAGTGAATTTGTACGTCGTAAAATAAAGAATTTAGGTATTTTTGATTTTTGAGAATCTTACTACTCTTGTTGGTAAGTTTTATCATGTTCTTTTACAGCAAGAAGGTGTAGTCGTACAACCGTGATTTGGATTCGATGAAATTAGAAATCGATTATACATTTGAGATCGGCGATTTAAAGACGCACCACATGTAGATCATGAGCGCAAAAAGCGCTGCAAGTACAAGCGCATCTGTTCTTAATTAACATTTCCAAAAGTATGCTACAGGCCGCTTTAAAAATAGCAAACTCCCATTCGTGCAATCACAGCTGCAACGCCTTCGTAATTACAACAATCTCTATAGGTTGCCAACTCTAATATAACAGTACAGTCATAATTAATAAACCAATCAACATCAGACACATTGGAGTACACCGCGTCTAAATCATCCCAGTAACCATCAGCTGCTGAATTGTATAACTCACA